>BSUD01000005.1:28798887-28954074 GCA_033239045.1 Fagopyrum esculentum | reverse complement strand
GGAATTTGAGGGGGGGTTTTCTTGAGTGGGGCTATTTTTGGGGGGTTTCTTGGTAATAATCAGGGGGGGTCAATGGGGTCTGCTATGGACTCCGTAGGTTCAGGAGAATATTTCGGTTTGGAGAACGGAAAAATGTTCTCGTAAAAACGTGCATCCCGCATTGTAAAAATTTATTGGGTATCAAGATCCAACATTTTCCAAGCCTTTTGTGAAGATGTATATCCTATAAAAAATACATTTTTGACCTCGAGGTCGAAATTTATCCGAAGACCGAGGTATAAAGGAACAATAAGCAAGACATTCAAACACCCGAAGATGGTCAAGTTTCGGTGGAAAGCCATGTAGAAGCTCATAAGGAATTTTGTGATGGAGGATGGGAGTAGGGGTGCGATTGATAAGGTAACATGCCGTAAGAACACATTCTCCCTAAAGCGAAATGGGTAAATTTGCTTGAAACATTATGGTTTAGCAACATTAAAGATATGGCGGTGTTTGCGTTCTACCCTCCCATTTTGTTGTGGTGTGTAGGTACAAGAGGTTTCTAAATGGATACCCTTATCTTTAAGAAAAGGTCGAAGAGAAATAAATTCCTTAGCATTGTCATTGCGAAAGGTTTTGACACAAGTGTAGAATTGAGTCTCAACCATGAAACAAAAATGTCTAATTAAAGTGGCGACTTCGGCTTTTCCCTTTATTAAATAAACTCATGTGCAACAGGAGTAAATTTTTTAAAATGGTAAGAAAGTAGGAACAACCAGAAGTAGAAAGGGTGAGATAAGGACCTCAAATATCTATGTGGAATAATTCAAATAACGACAAAGCATGAGAACTGCTAACCGCAAAAGATGATCTAGGTAGTTTAGCCCGGAGATATATGTCACATGGATAGGTGATTTTAGTGATGGAAGGAAGACCAAGGCGGTTATGGTGGGTGGTGGTGTCAATAGTGGTAAGACATGAAGGGAACGGAGAAGCGTTTGTCATCTAGCGAATCCAGTAGACTCCACCACGAGCTTCACTCACTCCAATCATTGTCCTCAAAGTACGGTCCTGTATAACATAAAGTTTATTAGTTATCATAAAAACACAATTCAAATCTGTAGTTAACTGATTTAGAGAAAGTAGATGACAATCAAGTCCTCGAACATATAATATTCGGGGCAAGTGAAGGGAGTTATTGAGTCGCAAGTTGCATGCGTGTTCAACAGAGACTAAAGCTCCATTAGGGAGTTTAATCCGACATGTAGTGACCTTCTTGAGCGATGAAAGTAATGAACGATAAACTGTCATATGAAAAGAAGTTCCCGCATCAAGAATCCAAGGGAATGAATTTGAACGGTAGGAGTTCAAAGCAGATATGAGAGTATTCCATTGAGTATCATTAATTGCAAGATCAATGTCTTTACGGTCTTCAAAGGCTAAGGGAAGGGGTATGTGGAGTTAGCTTGTTCCACCGCCCCAATAATTGTGGCGGTCATGACACCAGCCAAACTCGTTTCTGATTCTGATGGCTAAATTATTCTCTAATACCGGCTGCCAAAGTCATTTATGATACTGACGGCAAGAGTCGTTTCAGATACTCGTGGCCAAAGAATATCTGATACCGACGACCAAAGTATTTTCTGACACCGAAGGCCAAAGTATTCCCTGATGCCGCGAAAGCGGCAAAAGGTTAATTTTAGGGTTTAAGGTTTTGTTTTGTGCGGAAGCGTAGGTCAAGGAAATCGCTCTGATACCATGAAGAGATTTGTGAATTGAAAGTATGTCTTATTCCATTGATCAAACAATGTTTATATATAGGCAAATACAAAGAGATAAATAATAAACTAATAGCAAAAGATAAGCCCGATAATAAGAGATAATATCAATTACTCTAACATGGTTTAACTAACGTATTACAAGTTCACAAATCAGTAGATGTACTACGAAGTCTATCTATTATGTGGTCTTTAGAGGTGTCATTTAGAACATCAATGGGGTAATCAAACTCGCATGTGGTTGGATGACTAGACTGGACTGATCTTGGAAGCCATTCTCTTACTACTACTAGCCCCTTACCTCCTGAGGCTCTCCTTGCTACCATCAATGGTTACTGGATTCATGGAAGAGGATGGGATCGGGATGCTTTCCAGAGATTCATCCTCGATACCAAAATTCTCAACATTTCTTCTTTTAACGTCGACACTGTAACACCCCGAATTCTCAAAACTCGGGACATTACTGGTTAGGACCTCACAATGGGTCCCGACTTCAGTTTGACAACAATATTACTAGGATCTTGCAACAAGACACAAATAAGAAAAACCAAAATTCATAAAATAGTATGTTATAAAGAGATGAATGCAACAACGTCTAACAGCCTAAAGTACTTAAACCACAAAAAGGACTAACTGTCTTTAGCAAGAAGGAAGAAACCAGAAGGTAAACACCCAACCCCACTCTAAGGAGTACGGAGACCCGGCTGACCACTACTTCCGGATCACTCAGTTGCTGTTCTAACCTGCGGTAAAATCTAAAAACACAACGAGACAACCATTAGCTAGTTATCTAAACATTAGGAGAATAATAATAGCACACACACATAAAATCATAAACACTCATCATGCTTTCAAACAATCCATTTATTATCTTCACTTAAGTCATTCACTCTTACTAATGATACTTATTTTGTGACACAAGGGATTCCAAAACCTCGCCTCCGCCCCCATGTACCCATCAGGAGTGGATCCGATGCATCTCACCGTGTACCGGTATGGTCTGGGTATAGAGAACCTCCCAGTCTCCTGGCAGAGCCGGGCAGTGATGTCACGGCCCGCTATACATACACTTGGGCCTTAACACATAATAACCACGGTCGTCCTACGATGCTAAATCTTGATCTGCTGACAGATCGCATACTGAGCTATCTACCGAGTCACGTTAGGCTTCAGACCACCCCACCAGAAGGAATGTCTCACATCCTTGTACATCTTGCTCGCTCCGAGATGTACTGAGTATGGAGTAGCACGAGCCTCACTTAATATCCTCTGCCTCAACTCACTGCCTGATGGTACACAAATGCGGTCGTGACGTCTCATCACTCCATCAACCCTAATAGTGAACTGAGGTGCTTCATCTCGAGACATCATGTCTCAAATCTTGGTCAAAGTCCGGCAAGTCTCCTGCTTCTATCGGATCTCACCCAACATCTCATGTAGTAACCCCCAGGTAGCAAATTGACGGACTGTATCTAGAAACCGACTATCTGCCTCTAACTACGCCAAATATCTCTACAACTGCGGCTGTACTACCAACCGGCTATCACCTTCTTCTGAGGCGCCTTTTGGCTCAAAGCGTCAGCTACTAAATTCACCTTTCCGGGGTGGTAGAGAATCTCAAGGTCGAAATCCTTGATCAACTCTAACCACCGCCTCTAGCGGTTATTCAACTCCTATTGAGTGAATATGTATTTCCGACTCTTATGGTATGTGAAGATTTGGCATGTCGCCCCATAGAGATAGTGACGCCAGATCTTAAGAGCATAATCCACTACATCTAACTCCAGGCCGTGTGTGGGGTAGTTCTCCTCATATGTCTTCAACTGTCGAGACGCATAGGCTATGGCCTTATCCCTCTGCATCAAAATACACACCCCAAACCCAGCTTGAATGCGTCACCGTATGCCACAAAATCATATGTATCATTTGTATACTAAATATCAGATGCATATGATTTTCTCAAAAATCAATTTCCTCGCATCGCATTCATTATATTTCCCTCATACTCATGTCGTTTAACCTTCTTTAAATCGTTACCACCAGTGGAATACTTAAATCTCTTTGAGTTTCCTCGTATACTCCTTATAAACCGCATTGGTTGGTCTTATTACTTTCATTATCATTCGAGCTTGAATTTTCATTGGATTTATATAACAACCTTTAGTCATTCAACTTTACTCCTTCCCATATCTGTTTTAGCTAACATGTAGATCTCATCTGCAATCACCTCACAACTCGATCAGACATTTCACCAAGGCTTTAACTCATACTCTCTATGTTTGTGCCGCCTCTATAATTCCAATTATTCCGTGTCACATCTTTAATCACAAGGGCTTTCTCTGTCAATTTAGGCTGTTTGATCCCACCTTCTCTCGGAGGAGAACCCTCAGTCCTAATTGTGTGGAATGCTAAACATAGGACATATTCACAATCATCTATTTCTTCTTACTCTTTTTGTTCTTCTTACAGAGATCCTTCCATACTAACTTTGATATGTATCTTTCCTTAGTCAGTAGTAAGCAACTACTCACAACACTTCTCTTTACACCATTATTATCATCAATGGTCATTACCGACCGTCAAGAACTTCTCTTTAACTTCTTTATTAGAGTTATCATATTGGACTCATTTAACGTTACCATCCAGGCTACTAGTACTTGTATTGATTTGACTTCACCATTTTCGTCGTGGATCTCCGAAAGAAATTCACCAGATGTCGATAAAATTCCTTTATAACCTTGTAGTTATTCTTCTTATCGGTTAACTAACCATCACTAGTTAACCCGCACATGTAACTTCTAAGTTGTCCCCAAGTAGGATGTAGTTGTCCTTCTACAACATAATAGAATTACTTTTCTTCCATCTCTTTTGAGGCTTGATATACTTGGTGAACTATATCTCCTTCAGTCTCTCTATTTATACTTGTTTAGCTCCTCCTACAATCTACACTTTTGTAAGATCGTTATACTCTTACGAGTCCAGTTGTAGCATTCTTCTTCCATCAACAGACTTTTCGATCCTTCTAGGGTAGCTTGTAGGTACATCTCCGTGATTCTTGTACCTGAGTTATCGTCTATTTGCGGTTCTCTATTATGAACTGGTAGTGTTGTTAGCTTAAATCCCTTTTTAAATGAGAAGTTATTGGGGTCCCACGAGTTCACCAATACTCTTCTAACACACTCTTCTTCCTTGGGTGTTGCTTGTAATGCTGCCTTTACAGAAGCTAATTATTGTTGTATCATGGTCTATGTCGAAATTCTCGTGTGTTCTACGAGATCACTCCACTTCCATGTTGGTGAAATCCACCTTTCCCTTTCTGGCAACGCGTAAGCTTCCAAGTTGCAACTCTTTAATTCTTCCTATTTGGATGGATAATGTATCTCGTGTTGACTTCCATACTTTTGACTGTCTCGGTTATCAATCTGGCTTGTGGTGGCAAGTAGCTTGTTGAGAGTGATCATATTTCGCCTTGCTTTTGACATCAATTTTCACTTCCTAGTCTGTCACTGAGCTTAAATTTTATGTCTCTTTTCTTGATCGCTACTATATCTCCCTTTTGACTTTCATGTCTATGGCAATTTTCGATGTCATCCTCTTTGTTTGTGAAGTCACTTTACACAACTTGGAAGAGCCTCTAAGTTGTCGTTCTCAAATTCTCTAGTTGGCGATCATCCCTTGCTTCTCCGGAACTACTCTCTTGTATATCCTTCATTTGATCCCGTTGAGTTGACCCAGGTTCCCCTTGCTATTTTTGTGGGTATTATCTTGTAGTCTTCACTCTTCCGTCTCCACGTTCCTCAACAAGCTCGAAGGAGTGGTCCGTCGTTAGTCTACCTTAATGCTCATAAGCTGAGCGTACTTATCCTTACATTGAAACCTTCAAAATCTACTTAGATGTGTCAAGGGGTGAGAAACTCATTATGTTATCTCCGTTAAGGACATAACATAACTATAATTTCTACTAATCTTCGGAATATACTTATTTATATCACATATCTTTATAATCCAGCTAAAACGTCCAACTAAAGTAAAACCTAAAGTCCATACTAAGCATACTGAGATTTGCGGTAGTAGTGGTGGTTAGCCGTACTTTTCTATTCCCAACCAGACTATGCATGCATTTGAAAACCAAAATTCCTTTTTAAAACTCAAATCCCTTTCGGGTTCTGCTCAAATACGTATTCGGTCTTTCAGAAGATTTCAAGTGTCATTGTTGCCAACCTAGAGCTCTGATACCATGTTGTAACACCCCGAATTCTCAGAACTTGGGACATTACTGGTTAAGACCTCACAATGGGTCCCGACCTCAGTTTGACAACAATATTACTAGGATCTTGCAAAAAGACACAAATAAGAAAAACCGAAATTCATAACATAGTATGTTATAAAGAGATGAATGCAACAACGTCTAACAGCCTAAAGTACTTAAACCACAAAAAGGACTAACTGTCTTTAACAAGAAGGAAGAAACCACAAGGTAAACACCCAACCCCACTCTAAGGAGTACGGAGACCCGGCTGACAGCTACTTCCGGATCACTCAGCTGCTGTTCTAACCTGTGGTAAAATCTAAAAACACAACGAGACAACCATTAGCTAGTTATCTAAACATTAGGAGAATAATAATAGCACACACACACACATAAAATCATAAACACTCATCATGCTTTCAAACAATCCATTTATTATCTTCACTTAAGTCATTCACTCTTACTAAAGATACTTATTTTGTGACACGAGGGATTCCCAAACCTCGCCTCCGCCCCCGTGTACCCATCATGAGTGGATCCGATGCATCTCACCGTTTACCGGTATGGTATGGGTATAGAGAACCTCCCAGTCTCCTGGCAGAGCTAGGCAGTGATGTCACGGCCCGTTATACATATACTTGGGCCTTAACACATAATAACCACGGTCGTCCTAACAAGTTGTTATTTTTATTATAACACACGTACTGCACTGATGCATATATAAATATATCTACTCGTATTCTCCAATTCCGTCAACTAATTATTTATATATATATATACACACACACACGTACCCTACACCCAAAACCAATCTATTCGTATATATAAATTTATACACTCACAACTCTAATCACAATCTTAATCTATCTACACATATACACTTATATTAACCTACCTATATCTACGTACACATCACTGGGGCATATAGTTATATATATACACACTTGGAACCTCTAATTCCTTCCTCTTTGTATATATATACGTACACATTTTACACATCACCATTCCTAATCTACAGATTTATATACATACTTATCTACACATACTTATACTAGGCAGAAGACTCACCCATCTTCGCACAAGTCGTCAATCACCCTTGAAGAAACGTGCAGCCTACTCCAGTTGACAACCAAGGACGTAGTACCGACCACAGGACTCGATCAAGTCTGCGCAGTACCGGCCATAGTAAAGTCGATAAGCATACTCCGATTACACTCGTTGCGTGAAAGAATTTACGAAAAGGTAAGGCTCACCTATTGACCGATGACAACCGAGGACAACCGAAGGCGGCGCTACTCCGGTTTGACGAGAGGGAAACGAGGTCGGAGATGTACCGCCTGGGTTGCGGAATGAGGTACTTCGGGAGATTGATCGACCAAGCAACACCGGTTGGATATGGCTTCTCGCTTTCGTTCGCAGGGGATTCCGTAGCGTTGGCAGCCTTGTCTCACTAGTCGGCACAGTCGCAGCAGGTGGAAGGTGCAGCGGTTCCGGCCGTGTAGAAGGGAGAGGAGAGGATGATCTGCTCTTCGGTTTCAGCCGCTAGTTAGGTTAAGGAGTAATTAGATTAGGGTAAATCTTTTCTATTAGTGAGGAGATTAGGTAATGGTCCTGGTGGGCCGGCGGAGGGTTTATGGGCCAACTGCTGGGCCTGTTCTAATAAGTAGAAGATGGGTTTAGTGGATGTGTCATTATTTGTACGATACCGTTCTTCGAGTTTTAACTATACGAAAGAGTTATTCAGTTACAATTTTGTCATTTTATGTGAATTATGGTCACATAAAATGATGGGATATGATATTGTTTTAGTTAATTTAAGAAGAAAAAAGAAAAAAGGTTGGCGGTCGGAAATCGGTCTGATCCGGTATTAAATGAGGTTTAAATTTTTTTGGATATTACATCAGTGCCCTCTTAAAAGAAGTTTCGTCCCGAAACTTAGGATAATATACCTAGTCACATGATTTTCTTAGTATAACTTAGTTTTCAAAATTTCCGTTTTCTACCATGCAACTACTCAATAATCATACTCAGACACGCATCACATTATAGCATAACTACTCAATCCAATATAAAACATGAATGGTCAAACAACACAATATCCGAGTACTAACTCGTCGATACAAAAGTGACATCTAACCCCGCAAAGAACTCGGGATAATTACGTCTAATACTCTCCTCGGTCTCCTAAGTGGCCTCATCAGCTCCTCATCTAGACCACTGGATCCTCAACATAGGTATCTCCTTGGATCGCAGACGTCTAGTACTACGCTCCAAGAGAGCTACTGGGTACTCTACAAAAGTATGATCGGGCTCAACTATCAGATCTTCATGGCTGATGACATGTCTCGGATCCGGGATGTACTGAGATACATGGAAGACCGGATGGACACCCTCTAGTCTTGGCGGTAGTGCTAATCTGTAGGCCACCTCTCCAACTCTCTCCAAGATCTCAACAGGTCCGACATATCGGGGACTCAGTTTCCCCTTAATGCCTGTTATGCTAAGAACGTGACACGCAAAAGCTTTAAATTTATAACTCGATATATTTCTCCTAACTCCTAGCGAACCCGCAGTGTACGGGACGTTTTGTAGTAGGGATAGTATTCCGAGGTCGAACACAAAGACTGAGGTGAGATTGAATCGATTAGTGACTAAGGATAGTGAAGATCTAGGCTAGAAAAGAGAAAGGAATAAAGAAATGAAAATCTCAATGTTTTAGGGTTGGTTTTTAGGCGATCAATCAAAGATCACAAATCATGCAAAATTAACAATCAACTAAGCTAACACCACAAGTAAACAAGCAAATACGAAATATGTAATCAAAGGGAGAAAAACGGATTCTAGGGGTTGGAAATTTTGGTTATGGCATAGGACTCAAGCTATCTAATCATTCCTTGGATCAACTATAGTATGTTGGGAGTGAGCGTTTCTAGATTGGGATCAATCACCGGGTAGGTCTCATGATCCACTATCCCGCTCCTAAGGTTTTATTACCGGGTAAGTCTCTAGAAGCCTAAGGAAGGGATATCTACACAAACCGGATGATATTCTAGGGATCTAACCTCTCCTTACCGGGTAAGTCTCGGGAAGGCAAGTCCTAAACACCTATCCTAGCACACTCAGTCCAATAGCGGCTTGTGAGGCTCACTACTACCTAGAGTTCGTCATCTTCGGTATCTAAGAGCAAAAATCACCGGGTAGGTCTCTTCTAACTCTTAGTTGCTAACACTAGGTCACCCTAGGATAGATTTAGCTCAACAAACACTAGGATTTCAACTATCTAACATTCTAGCACTTAGAGTCATCAAAACAAGTGAGTTAGTCAAAACCACGGGTTGTTCATCCCAGTCCACGGCCGTGGAAAGGTAAGAACGAACCGTGGTTTCCAACAGTAACTCGGTTCAAGCAAACGAATCAACCAAAGGTACATCTAAGTCCATTCTATCATAGTCCAAGCCATAACTATTATTTCCTTACCCTAGAATCACCTCTATCTAGCCAACAACATGCATTATCACAATCAAGATCACCAAGCATAAAATCATGGAGTCCATGTCAAGAGAGTGAAATGACAAAGAGATGAAGCAAGTGAACAAGAAATCCAAGCTGAATATTAGTTTAAGAAAGACTTACAACCCTTCAAAAGAAGGTTTAATCGATTCTTACAAAACCTTGCAAAACGTCTTCACAAAACTCACTCAAAACTATCAAAGACTAAGAATGGTGTGTTCTTCTCTTCTTCTCCAATGGACCCTTTTCTTCTTCTCCAAGAGTATCTCCAATCCAATCTTCCAATGAGAGAATCTTTGTTGTTGAGAATGTGGGAGAGAATGGGAGTGAGGGGTATGTCCTAATAGCCTTGCAGGACACCCTTTTATCCTCCAAATTTGCAAGAGTCGGCCATGAAGATCATGGGACAGCTGTCACAACTATCTGGCAAAAACCACGGCCCATTTCCACGCCCGTGGAAGTCCCAGTGGCCGTGGTTTTGGTGCCTCAGCTTGTTTTGGATCATTAAGTCACGATTTGGTGCATGTCATGCATCAACAAGGTCCCAAGTGTCTTCCTTAGCTCCTAGCTTGCATCCTAATGAGTCCGAAGGTGTGTCATCTTGAGGAACGATCCTCAAATGTATCGATTAAGCTCCTAAATCTCCCAAAATACCTACAAAGCATGCAAAAGTTCGTGTAGACGTCTATCTCTACAAAATACGTGAATTGAGTGCAAACGTCGTGAACTAGTGCTAAACCATGCATGAATGAGCGGAAAAACTATCTAAATGAGTACCTAAACCTAAGTCATAAATCGTGTTATCAAAAATACCCCATACTTAATGTTTGCTCGTCCCCGAGCAAGTCCCAACTATAGACTAAGAGATGACATGATTTATGCATGCAGAAAAACAACAAAATCTTTTTGGAGTTGTGCTTCTAATATTGGATCACCTTCATAGTCATGTTTCATGGCAATGGACAAGCGATCATACATCAAATAAATGAAGGCACGGAAAGACAATTGTACTTAACTCAAAAGCATGCATGAAATGAGAAAATGAAGAAATCAAGATGATCATGAGCATATTCAATCTAGATCACTAAGTCTTACACACATGCAAATAGGTCACAAGGGCTTGTGAAATAAGAGGCTAAGAAACGTTGTGATTAGGTGGAAATTTTTCTAGTTTATGTGATGCTAATCCGGGAATGGAGCTAACTCCACAAATTTGTCTTTGATCAACTTCCCACAAGTGTATATTTTCTCCATTTTTTTCTTTCTTTTCTTTTCTTTTACTTTATTTTTGAGACAATGGCATTGGTGTACCAAAGCCGAAACCTTGGTGATTAGCCGTCCTCGGGTTTTTTTATTTTTCGAGGTGCATCCACACCGGGCACACATACCAAAGCTCGTTAGGACTATCGGTTTATTTGACTTTGGCAAGGCACAAACACCCGAATATGTGAATGGTGCCGAGTTACTCGTCATTTAAACCAACGTCCCCAAACCTATATTTTTGTCTACACTTTCACAACAAATTCAGCACTTCATTCATAATATTCTTTCATCAACAACTTCACCCCACACTTGCTTTTCACACAACATGCTCCTATTCCTGGATGGGTCAAAAGAGGTCAAATTTATATCAATTGAGGTGCTCAAACAACACGATCAAGATGAGGAGTAGAGAAAGATGAATTGCCTTAATCACTCCTAGATGATGTGCAAGAACTAGCATGTAATTTCGACTTTCAATACTCAATCCAATCAAGACAAACATCATGATCACAATCCATTCATGGGATTCAAGATAAGTACTTCAAGTCCACATATGCATTCATCTATTCAACACATAAGGCCATCCATAGTCAATCCACAAAACAATCTCATCATAAGGGTCATTCCCAAGTTTAGAAGCACTAAAATTTTTTAAAATTTTCTGATTTTTCTGGATTTTTCGAAATGTGTATGTACAATGCAAGACATGATGAAGCATGTGACTAAAAGAAACTACCCTAGATGCTAGTCATGCAAAAGATCATGCAAACCCCACCCCATACTGAGAAACACATTGTCCCCAATGTGTAAATGAAGTAAAGAAGAGTGAAAGAGGGTTCTCACAATGTAAAAATGGTTTGCTTTGGTATTTGGGATCATTCAAGTGGTGTGATGGCGGATGATCCTATCAACGATGGTAGAGAGCTCAAAGTGTTCGTTATGGCGTCGGGATCCGCGCTAGGCACCGCTAGCCATCCAAGTCCCGCGTCCGCTCCACCCATAATTGATGAGGGACTCATCATCATCATCCACATGCCATGCAAGGCTTCCATGCTACCAAGACTCTAGCACACACACAAAGCACACCAAACACACAAAAACAGAAAAATCAAAACAAAAACAAAAACAAAAAAGGGAAAGATGTCTACCAATGGGTTGCCTCCCATCAAGCGCTTCTTTAAGGTCATTAGCTTGACCAAATTCGGGGGCGTCTCACTCTAGGTGAAGTGGGGCAATTATATCCACCGGAGCTTCCGGGATGTACTTCTTCAAACGGTGGCCATTCACCTTAAAATCTCCACAATGCTCCCCTCCTATCTCAACCACTCCATGGGAAAAGATCTTCTTCACCACATAAGGACCTGTCCATCTTGACTTAAGCTTTCCGGGAAAGAGCCGCAACCTTGAATTGAAGAGAAGGACAAGGTCGCCTTCACTCAACTCTTTCGGGATGAGATGCTTATCATGCCAACGTTTGATTCTTTCTTTGTAGATCCGGGTGTTTTCATAGGCATCCAACCGGATCTCCTCAAGAGCGTTCATATCAAGTAATCTCTTCTCTCCGGCCTCCTTAAGGTCAAAATTCAGCCACCTTATAGCCCAATATGCTCTATGCTCCATCTCTACCGGAAGGTGGCAAGACTTGCCATAGACTAGCTTGTAAGGAGTGGTGCCAATCGGTGTCTTGAAAGCGGTTCTATAAGCCCACAAAGCATCATCGAGCTTCATAGCCCAATCCTTTCTCGTCCTAGAAACCGTCTTCTCAATAATTCCCTTTATCTCCCGGTTGAAGATCTCTACTTGACCACTAGTTTTGGGATGGTAAGGTGTTGCCACCTTATGAGTCACCCCATACTTAGCCAAAAGTGTCCCGAAGTTCCTATTAGTGAAGTGCTTCCCTCCATCACTTATGATTACCCTTGGTGTTCCAAACCTAGGGAAGATCACTCAGTTGAAGAACCGCACCACAACCTTGACATCATTTGTAGGAGAGGCGATTGCCTCTACCCATCTTGAAACATAGTCTACCGCCAATAGGATTTAGAGGTTGCCACAAGAAGAGGGGAATGGTCCCATGAAGTCCATACCCCACACATCGAATATCTCCACCTCTTGTATGTTATTCAAGGGCATCTCATTCCTCCTTGAGATGTTGCCCGTCCTTTGGCAAGCATCACAAGCTACCACAAAATTCTGCACATCCTTGAACACACTTGGCCAAAAGAAACCCGATTGCAACACCTTAGCACATGTCTTGTGTGAGCTAGCATGGCCTCCACATGGCAAGGAGTGACAATGGCGGATCACACTCTCCACCTCATCCTCCGGTATACATCTTCTAAAAACTCCATCCGGCCCTCTCTTGAACAAAAGCGGCTCACTCCAATAGTAATGCCTCACATCCTTGAAGAACTTTTTCCGCTGGGCATATGACAAGCCGGGAGGCACCTCCTCGCACACAAGATAGTTCACAATGTCGGCATACCATGACTCACTTCCTCTAGACACTTGAAATAGACACTCCTCCACCATTTGCAATTGCTCATCCCGGAATGAGTCATCAATTGGGATGTCATCTCTCTCAAGCTCCAATGGTGGGAGTCTACTAAGGTGATCCGCCACAGAATTTTCAAACCCCTTCTTGTCCCGGATTTCCAAATCAAACTCTTGAAGAAGAAGGATCCACCGAATCAAACGAGGCTTGGCATCCTTCTTTGTAAGGAGATAACGGATCGCAGCATGATCCGTATACACAATGACCTTCGCTCCAACAAGATACGAGCGAAACTTCTCAAATGCATACACAACCGCTAGCAACTCCTTCTCGGTGGTAGCATAATTTAGTTGGGCATCTTCTAGCGTCTTGCTAGCATAATAGATGTCATGTGTAAGCCCATCTTTCCTTTGCCCCAAAACAGCCCCAACGGCTACGTCACTCGCGTCACACATGATTTCAAACGGTAGACTCCAATCCGGAGGTTGCATGATGGGTGCGGAGATCAAGGCATTCTTCAACCTACAAAAAGCTTCAAGGCAATCCTTGGAGAAAACAAACTCAACATCTTTCATTAGTAGGTTAGTAAGAGGCTTAGAAATCTTAGAGAAATCTTTAATGAATCTCCGGTAAAAACCGGCATGCCCTAGAAAACTCCTTACCCCCTTCACCGAGGTAGGTGGTGGCAACTTCTCTATTGTTTCTATCTTAGCCCTATCAACCTGTATGCCACGGTTGGACACCAAGTGTCCCAACACAATACCTTCACTTACCATGAAGTGACATTTCTCCCAATTCAAGACTAGATTAGTCTCCTCACATCTTTTTAGCACTAGAGACAAGTTAGCTAAACAATCATCAAAGGAAGATCCATAAACAGAAAAATCATCCATAAACACTTCCATGATGTTTTCAATATACTCAGAAAAGATGGCCATCATACACCTTTGAAAGGTGGCGGGTGCATTACACAACCCAAATGGCATTCTCCTATATGCAAATGTACCCCAAGGACACGTAAATGTGGTTTTCTCTTGATCATCGGGGTGAATAAGGATTTGGAAGAATCCACTATAGCCATCTAAGTAACAAAAGTGAGAATGTTGAGCTAATCTCTCTAGCATTTGGTCAATAAAGGGAAGAGGGAAGTGATCTTTCCTAGAGGCAACATTTAGTTTCCTATAGTCTATACACATCCTCCACCCCGTAACTGTTCTAGTTGGGATTAGTTCATTATTCTCATTGGTTACTACGGTCATCCCACCCTTCTTAGGAACCACATGCACGGGACTAACCCACTTACTATCTGAAATCGGGAAAATGATTCCCGCATCTAGCAATTTAAGAATCTCTTTCTTTACTACTTCTTTCATGATCGGGTTTAGTCTTCTTTGAGGTTCAATTGAAGGTTTATGATTATCTTCCATTAAGATCTTATGCATTCACAAAGAAGGTTTAATGCCAACTAAATCATCAATGGTATAGCCAATAGCCTTTCTATGCAATCTCAACTCATGCAACAATCTAGCAAGTTCATCATCATTCAAGCATGCATTCACAATAACCGGATATGTAGAATTCTCACCAAGAAAAGCATACTTCAAATGAGAGGGAAGGGATTTGAGTTCAAGTTTAGGAGGACCTTTATCGAGTGGAGACGATCCGTATAATGTTGGTTGAGATGAATCCAAAGCCATGGAAGACTCCTCAAGGCTCCTTCAAGCTTGATCAACAACCAATGCAGTTTCTGGAGAAACCACGGGCAAAATTACGGGCTCTGGCACAACCACAGCTGTGGAACTTGCAAAGCTAGCCTTTTTGAGCATTCCAGAGAGTTCCACGGGACTTTCCACGGGCGTGGTTCTTCCCACCTGGCCGTGGTTCCTACAGGAATTCAACACACTTTCGTGGACTTCAAATTCAACTCTTGTCTCCTTTTCTAATGCTTCCAAAGCCTTGATTTCTTCATTGCAAGCCTCCTCAACTCCTTCCTCCATCAAACTTAAGCTAAGAACCTTCTCCAAGGGGTCCTTGATCAAGATCGAACTCACAACTTCTCTAGACTCCTCTTGCTCGACAATGTTGAACACATCTTCACCAAGGGCTGACCCTTTCATCATTGTGGACAGCTTGAACTTGATATTCTCTTCTCCAATGTTGAAGGAGAGAATTCTATTTTTACAATCCACCAAGCATCCGGATGTAGCCAAGAAAGGTCTCCCTAAGATAATGGGAACCGGATAGTCCGCCGGGATGTCCAAGACAACAAAATCAATCGGCACATAGAACTTCCCGAGTTGCACCGGTATGTCTTCTAAGATTCCTACGGGGTGAGTGATCGAACGGTCCGCCATGTAAAGGGTCATCTTGACCGGCTTTGGCTCTCCTAGCCCAATCTTGTTACAAAGTGCAAGCGGTATGATGCTTACACTTGCCCCAAGATCATATAGGGCTTCATACTTCACTTCTCCCACTCCAATTGGCACACAAAAGGATCCCGGATCTCTTAGCTTAGGAGGCATATCCTCCCTCATGGTTTGAATCAATTCCGAGGACCTCTTTTTCATCCTCACTTCCCCATACTCCTCCAACTTCCTTTTGTTGGAGAGTATTTCCTTCAAGAACTTGCCATATGCCGGCATACCTAAGATAGCATCCATGAACGGAATGTTAATATGCAATTTAGACATAAGTTCAAGGAATTTACCAAAGTGTTTGTCCAAACGAGCTCTTGCTCGTGATTGTGGGAATGGTAGTGGTGGCTTGTATGGAGGTGGTGCCACATATGTTGGCTCATCATCCTTGCTCTTGCCTCCATCTTCTTGCAATGGCTCTTCCTCTACCACTACTTGCTTCCCCTTGTCATTTCCCTTAGGTAAGGGATCCTTCATGCTCAACCCGCTTCTTGTTGTGATGGCCAACACTTGGCCTCTCGGGTTATCTTCGGTTCTTCCGGGAAGCTTTACCGGATCTCTATGAACTTCACCCGCCTTTTGGAACACTTGTGCTTCTAACACCTTTTGAGCTTTAGAAATGGAAGTCACCGTGCTCTCAAGACCGCTCAACCTTCCAAGCAATTGCTCAAACATCATCTCGGTTCTATCCTTTGGAGGTTGAGTAAATCCGGGTGGAGGTTCTTGTGAAGCCTTTGGTGGTGGAGCTGCGCTTGTGAAAGCGGGAGGTTTCAAGGCACCATCCGGGTTAGAATAGGAAAACCCGGGATGGTTGTGATTGGGCCGGTAATTATTGAATTGCCGGTTGTTGTTGAAGTTCCTTGGGCCTTGATAATTATTGTAGTTGCCCCTTCCCATGTAGTTCACATCTTCCTCCTTGGAAGACAAGTTTGCTTGCACTTGAGGGGTTGCTTGATTCTTCAAAGTTGTAGCACACAACTCCCTCAAAGATTTCAGCTCATTGTTGATCGCATCAAGCTTGAAGTTACTCATGGTGACTTCACTCACCTCATATGCTCCCGCTTTCCTCCCATCACTCTTCCTATGGGAGTACTTCTCTATCACCAAAGCTTGTTTCTCTACAAACTCCCAAGCTTCATCCATATTCTTTTCCATGAAAGTCCCACCGGAAAGAGATTGAAGCTTGAATTGGCTATCTTCATCAAGTCCCTTGAAGTAGATCTCCAAAAGCTCTATTTTCGGTATACCATGGTACGGACAATCTAGGAGAAGGTCTTTGAACCTCTCCCAAGACTTGAATAAGATTTCTCTATCCTTCATCACGAAGGCATTGATCTTCCCTCTTAACTCGGTAGTCTTGGAAGGTGGGAAGAACTTTGTCAAAAACTCGGTTGTCATCTCCTCCCAAGTACTCACTCGCCCTTGTGGAATAGATTGATACCAAGCCAAGGCTTTGTCCTTAAGAGAGAAGGAGAAAGCCCTAAGCTTATGGTTGTTGCTCTCCAATCTAGGCGGTCTTAGAGTCTCCATCAAGATCTCATAGTTCATCAAGTGTTGATGAGGAGACTCTCCTTCCATCCCTCCAAATTGATTATGCCGGATCATTTGTAGAACTTGAGGGCGGAGCTCGTAATTATGGATTGCGGGATCTCCTAAGTTCACACCCAGAGGGTGTGCTCTTTGAGCCGGATCCATACGTCTCCCTAACGTTTGTGGCTCCTCAATAGCAATGGGCACAACCCAAATATTGACCGCCGGCTGCGGTTGTGGTGGAGGTGGAGGTTGTTGACGATTAAGCTCTCTTTGCACAAGAGCTTGCCTAATCTCTTCAATCTCCCTCCTAGTTGCTTCTTGCCTCTCATTGGAAAGTCTTCTTTCATTCTCCAAGGCTTCATCTCTTAGCCTAATTTGCTCTAAAGCCTCTTCACACTCAGCTTGGAGATCTCTTCCGGCCATCTCTTTTCCCTTTCTAATGCTCTTGGATCTAGATCTAAGGGTTTTCTCCGGTTCGGGATCGAATGGAGCTAAATCCTTGCCACGAGATCTTCGCATACACCTAAAGAGCGAGAGATGTCCTGAAAAGAAAAGACACAAACCAAACGAGATCAAAAGCAACAAGAAAGACCTACACTATAAACAGTCACAAATTACGACTCAATCTTAACCTAGTCCCCGGCAACGGCGCCAAAAACTTGTTACGCTAAGAACGTGACACGCAAAAGCTTTAAATTTATAACTCAATATATTTCTCCTAACTCCTAGCGAACCCGCAGTGTACGGGACGTTTTGTAGTAGGGATAGTATTCCGAGGTCGAACACAAAGACTGAGGTGAGATTGAATCGATTAGTGACTAAGGATAGTGAAGATCTAGGCTAGAAAAGAGAAAGGAATAAAGAAATGAAAATCTCAATGTTTTAGGGTTGGTTTTTAGGCGATCAATCAAAGATCACAAATCATGCGAAATCAACAATCAACTAAGATAACACCACAAGTAAACAAGCAAATACGAAATATGTAATCAAAGGGAGAAAAACGGATTCTAGGGGTTGGAAATTCCGGTTATGGCATAGGACTCAAGCTATCTAATCATTCCTTGGATCAACTATAGTATGTTGGGAGTGAGCATTTCTAGATTGGGATCAATCACCAGGTAGGTCTCATGATCCACTATCCCGCTCCTCCTAAGGTTCTATTACCGGGTCAGTCTCTAGAAGCCTAAGGAAGGGATATCTACACAAACCGGATGATATTCTAGGGATCTAACCTCTCCTTACCGGGTAAGTCTCGGGAAGGCAAGTCCTAAACACCTATCCTAGCACACTCAGTCCAATAGCGGCTTGTGAGGCTCACTACTACCTAGAGTTCGTCATCTTCGGTATCTAAGAGCAAGAATCACCGGGTAGGTCTCTTCTAACTCTTAGTTGCTAACACTAGGTCACCCTAGGATAGATTTAGCTCAACAAACACTAGGATTTCAACTATCTAACATTCTAGCACTTAGAGTCATCAAAACGAGTAAGTGAGTTAGTCAGAACCACGGGTTGTTCATCCCAGTCCACGGCCATGGAAAGGTAAGAACGAACCGTGGTTTCCAACAGTAACTCGGTTCAAGCAAACGAATCAACCAAAGGTACATCTAAGTCCATTCTATCATAGTCCAAGCCATAACTATTATTTCCTTACCCTAGAATCACCTCTATCTAGCCAAGAACATGCATCATCACAATCAAGATCACCAAGCATAAAATCATGGAATCCATGTCAAGAGAGTAAAATGACAAAGAGATGAAGCAAGTGAACAAGAAATCCAAGCTGAATATTAGTTTAAGAAAGACTTACAACCCTTCAAAAGAAGGTTTAATCGATTCTTACAAAACCTTGCAAAACGTCTTCACAAAACTCACTCAAAACTACCAAAGACTAAGAATGGTGTGTTCTTCTCTTCTTCTCCAATGGACCCTTTTCTTCTTCTCCAAGAGTAGCTCCAATCCAATTTTCCAATGAGAGAATCTTTGTCGTTGAGAATGTGGGAGAATCGGAGTGAGGGGTCTGTCCTAACAGCCTTGCAGGACCACCTTTTATCCTCCAAATTTGCAAGAGTCGGCCATGAAGATCGTGGGACAGCTGACACAACTGTCTGGCAAAAACCAAAGCCCATTTCCATGCCCGTGGAAGTCCCAGTGACCGTGGTTTTGGTGCCTCAGCTTGTTTTGGATCATTAAGTCACGATTTGGTGCATGTCATGCATCAACAAGGTCCCAAGTGTCCTCCTTAGCTCCTAGCTTGCATCCTAATGAGTCCGAAGGTGTGTCATCTTGAGGAACAATCCTCAAATGTATCGATTAAGCTCCTAAATCTCCCAAAATACCTACAAAGCATGCAAAAGTCCGTGTAGACGTCTATCTCGACAAAATACGTGAATTGAGTGCAAACGTCGTGAACTAATGCTAAACCATGCATGAATGAGCGGAAAAACTATCTAAATGAGTACCTAAACCTAAGTCATAAATCGTGTTATCAATGCCGAAACGCCTGACTCCTCTCGTAGGTGACACTCTCAACTTCACCTGAGCACCCACTCTAAACTTCAAAGGTCGACGCCTTTTGTCGGCGTAGGACTTCTGACGACTCTGAGCTGCTAACATCCGCTCCCGGACCAGGGCAATCCGAGCAATGTCCTCCTGTATATGATCTGGAGCTACTCCATCAGCTCTACTAGGCTCATCCCAGCATAATGGTGTGCGGCATCTCCGTCCGTACAAAGCTTCATAAGGGGCCATCCCAATAGATGCATGCCAGCTGCTATTATACGAAAACTCTACTAGTGGGAGATGATCTGGCCATACCTGTCCCCAATCTAGTACACAAGCCCGCAACGTATCCTCAATTGTCTGGATGGTCCTCTTAGACTGACCGTCTGTCTGTGGGTGGTAGGCGGTGGTAAAGTTGAGACTTGTCCCCAAAGCAGTATGTACCTGCTGCCAAAACCTCGAGGTGAAACGCCCATCTCAATCAGACATGATAGTTCTCGGTACTCCATAAAATCTCACAATGTGTCTGGTGAACTCCTCATCTAGACGACTTACCGGCCACGTTTCTTTAATCGGAGTTAAACGTGCGGTCTTCGTCAAACAGTTTACCACTACCCAAATAGCGTCAAAACTGCTGGTGAGCCTCAATCTAGTAACAAAATCCATAGATATATCCTCTCACTTCCGATGTTGTATTAGAAGTGGGTGGAGCTCTCCTCCGGACCTACGATGCTAAATCTTGATATGCTGACAGATCGGATACTGAGCTATCTACCGAGTCACGTTAGGCTTCAGACCACCCCACTAGAAGGAATGTCTCACATCCTTGTACATCTTGCTCGCTCCGAGATGTACTGAGTATGGAGTAGCATGAGCCTCACTTAATATACTCTGCCTCAACTCACTGCCTGATGGTACACAAATGTGGTCCTGGCGTCTCATCACTCCATCAACCCCAATAGTGAATTGAGGTGCTTCATCTCGAGACATCATGTCTCAAATCTTGGTCAAAGTCCGGCAAGTCTCCTGCTTCTGTCGGATCTCACCCAACATCTCATGTAGTAACCCCCAGGTAGCAAATTTACGGACTATATCTAGAAACCGACTATCTGCCTCTAACTATGCCAAATATCTCTACAACTGCGGCTGTACTACCAACCGGCTATCACCTTCTTCTAAGGCGCCTTTTGGCTCAAAGCGTCAACTACTAAATTCACCTTTCCGGGGTGGTAGAGAATCTCAAGGTCGAAATCCTTGATCAACTCTAACCACCGCCTCTGGCGGTTATTCAACTCCTACTGAGTGAATGTGTATTTCCGACTCTTATGGTCTGTGAAGATCTGACATGTCGCCCCATAGAGATAGTGACGCCAGATCTTAAGAGCATAATCCACTATAGCTAACTCCAGGTCGTGTGTGGAGTATTTCTTCTCATATGTCTTCAACTATCGAGACGCATAGGCTATGGCCTTATCCCTCTGCATCAAAACACACACCCCAAACCCAGCTTGGGTGCGTCACCGTGTGCCACAAAATCATCTGTATCCTTTGTATACTAAATATCAGATGCATATGATTTTCTCAAAAATCAATTTCCCCGCATTGCATTCATTATATTTCCCTCATACTCATGTCGTTTTACCTTCTTTAAATCGTTACCACCAGTGGAATACTTAAATCTCTTTGAGTTTCCTCGTATACTCCTTACAGACCGCATTGGTTGGTCTTATTACTTTCATTATCATTCGAGCTTGAATTTTCATTGGATTTATATAACAACCTTTAGTCATTCAACTTTACTCCTTCCCATATCTGTTTTAGCTAACATGTAGATCTCATCTGCAATTACCTCACAACTCGATCAGACATTTCACCAAGGCTTTAACTCATACTCTATATGTTTGTGCCGCCTCTATAATTCCAATTATTCTGTGTCACATCTTTAATCACAAGGGCTTTTTCTGTCAATTTAGGCTGTTTGATCCCACATTCTCTCGTAGGAGCACCCTTAGTCCTAATTGTGTGGAATGCTAAACATAGGACATGTTAAAAATCATCTATTTCTTCTTACTCTTTTAGTTCTTCTTACAGAGATCCTTCCATACTAACTTTGATATGTATCTTTCCTTAGTCAGTAGTAAGCAACTACTCACAACACTTCTCTTTACACCATTATTATCATCAATGGTCATTACCGACCGTCAAGAACTTCTCTTTAACTTCTTTATTAGAGTTATCATATTGGACTCATTTAACGTTACCATCCAGGCTACTAGTACTTGTATTGATTTGACTTCACCATTTTCGTCGTGGATCTCCGAAAGAAATTCACCACATGTCGATAAAATTCCTTTATATCCTTGTAGTTATTCTTCTTATCGGTTAACTAACCATCACTAGTTAACCCGCACATGTAACTTCTAAGTTGTCCCCAAGTAGGATGTAGTTGACCTTCTACAACATAATAGACTTACTTTTCTTCCATCTCTTTTGAGGCTTGATATATTTGGTGAACTATATCTCCTCAAGTCTCTCTGTTTATACTTCTTTAGCTCCTCCTACAATCTACACTTTTGTAAGATCGTTATACTCTTACGAGTCCAGTTGTAGCATTCTTCTTCCATCAACAGACTTTTCGATCCTTCTAGGGTAGCTTGTAGGTACATCTCCGTGATTCTTTTACCTGAGTTATCGTCTATTTGCGGTTCTCTATTATGAACTGGTAGTGTTGTTAGCTTAAATCCCTTTTTAAATGAGAAGTTATTGGGGTCCCACGAGTTCACCAATACTCTTCTCACACACTCTTCTTCCTTGGGTGTTGCTTGTAATGCTGCCTTTACAAAAGCTGATTATTGTTGTATCACGGTCTATGTCGAAATTCTCGTGTGTTCTACGAGATCACTCCACTTCCATGTTGGTGAAATCCACCTTTCCCTTTCTGGCAACGCGTAAGCTTCCAAGTTGCAGCTCTTTAATTCTTCCTATTTGGATGGATACTGTATCTCGTGTTGACTTCCATCCTTTTGACTGTCTCGGTTATCAATCTGGCTTGTGTTGGCAAGTAGCTTGTTGAGAGTGATCATACTTCATCTTGCTTTTGACATCAATTTTCACTTCCCAGTTTGTCAGTGAGCTTAAATTTTATGTCTCTTTTCTTGATCGCTACTATATCTCCCTTTTGACTTTCATGTCTATGACAATTTTCGACGTCATCCTCTTTGTTTGTGAAGTCACTTTACGCAACTTGGAAGAGCCTCTCAGTTGTCGTTCTCAAATTCTCTAGTTGACGATCATCCCTTGCTTCTCCGGAACTACTCTCTTGTATATCCTTCATTTGATCCCGTTGAGTTAACCCAGGTTCCCTTTGCCATTTTCGTGGGTATTATCTTGTAGTATTCACTCTTCCGTCTCCACGTTCCTCAACAAGCTCGAAGGAGTGGTCCGTCGTTAGTCTACCTTAATGCTCGTAAGCTGAGCGTACTTATCCTTACGTTGAAACCTTCAAAATCTACTTAGATGTGTCAAGGGGTGAGAAACTCATTATGTTATCTCCGTTAAGGACATAACATAACTATAATCTCTACTAATCTTCGGAATATACTTATTTATATCACATATCTTTATAATCCAGCTAAAACGTCCAACTAAAGTAAAACCTAAAGTCCATACTAAGCATACTGAAATCCGCGGTAGTAGTGGTGGTCAGCCGTACTTTTCTATTCCCAACCAGACTATGCATGCATTTGAAAACCACAATTCCTTTTTAAAACTCAGATCCCTTTCGGGTTCTGCTCAAATACGTATTCGGTCTTTCAGAAGATTTCAAGTGTCATTGTTGCCAACCTAAAGCTCTGATACCATGTTGTAACACCCTGAATTCTCAGAACTTGGGACATTACTGGTTAGGACCTCACAATGGGTCCCGACCTCAGTTTGACAACAATATTACTAGGATCTTGCAACAAGACACAAATAAGAAAAACCGAAATTCATAAAATAGTATGTTATAAAGAGATGAATGCAACAACGTCTAACAGCCTAAAGTACTTAAACCACAAAAAGGACTAACTGTCTTTAGCAAGAAGGAAGAAACCACAAGGTAAACACCCAACCCCACTCTAAGGAGTACGGAGACCCGGCTTACCACTACTTCCGGATCACTCAGCTGCTGTTCTAACCTGTGGTAAAATCTAAAAACACAACGAGACAACCATTAGCTAGTTATCTAAACATTAGGAGAATAATAATAGCACACACACACATAAAATCATAAACACTCATCATGCTTTCAAACAATCCATTTATTATCTTCACTTAAGTCATTCACTCTTACTAATGATACTTATTTTGTGACACGAGGGATTCCCAAACCTCGCCTCCGCCCCTGTGTACCCATCAGGAGTGGATCCGATGCATCTCACCGTGTACCGGTATGGTCTGGGTATAGAGAACCTCCCAGTCTCCTGGCAGAGTTGGGTAGTGATGTCACAGCCCGTTATACATACACTTGGGCCTTAACACATAATAACCACGGTCGTCCTAACAAGTTGTTATTTTTATTATAACACACATTGCACACACACACAACCATTATCACCCAACTAATATCTAGAAACCAGCTAAGTAAGTCGCAAGGACTTACCTTGATCAAAAATCGCTTTCTCAAATCTCAACTCAGTCCAAACCCGTGGTAACTCAAACGCCTGTCAAATAAGGCATGTGGATCAAAATCACATCCAGATGTCCAACCTCATGTGAAGGAATTACAGAAAAAGCTCTCTTACGGTAAAAGATCATTTTACCCTTAGTGCCGAAAATTCTCAAAGTTCATTCTTGAATTCTACTAACTTCTTTTAGAACTTGTTTTTTTTTTAAAAATTTGTTTCTCTCGGATAGCTTACTTAGAGGTTATAAGTTCAAATCCCGAATCCACTCGTCAAAGAGGACAACACTCCTCTTCCTTCCCGGGTACTACTCTACTCTTATACATGTATGTACACTTACTTACATACATACCTTAACTTTTCCCCTCTACCCATGTATTTATGTATCTACTCGGTATACTCAAATATATATATCTACATATATTCACATCTCCCATCTCGTACTTATATATATATATATATATATATATATATATAGATTTTAGTTCAAGTGAGGAGAGAGCTTGTAGATAGGAATTAGGAGGGTTGTAAGCCATTGGATGGATTTAAATCAAAGGCTCTCACACGCTCATCATTAATGGCATTTTTGTAAATTGACTTAAAATCTGAAAAAATACTCTTACGTTCAAAATAGTCATCAGTGTTCATACTTTTATATGTCATTGTTCATGTTTTTATACTTCGGTGTTCATAGTATTTTTATTCATCAAAGTGTCATGTCCATTTATTTTTTTTGTGTTCATTTTATAATGCATAGATGTTCATTTACTGTATAAAACCACAAAAAAAAACTCATCACAAAACGTTAAAAGATTATCATAATATGTTATGTATGTGTCAAAGTTATAGATAAGTTATTGGTGTTCATACTTTTATACGTCATCGTTCATGTTTTTATTCGTCAGTGTTCATACTTTTTATGTCATTGTTCTTGTTAATATTATAAACTATTTTTCTATAAGGCATTTTGCCAAACAGTTTGCGTGCACACTAAAAGGAACATATAGATTATTCAATTGGAGCTATTAGACCAACTCAACATATGTATATACATGTATTTTCTCAATCAAACTTATCAAACACAAAATGATTCAAACAAATTTGATTTCGAACACAAACATCAATCATAATGAAGCCTAAACCTTAAGAATGAAAATCTAAACAGTGAGAGTAGAAATTCGAAGAAACAAAACCTGAATCGTCTTGTATTCTCTTTGATTTCACAATTTTTTATGTAATCGATCTCTGAATATTATAAACAAGATTTTTAAAGAAAGGTATAATTTTCAAAAAAAATGAACATCATATTATAAACACCATAACTGTAAAAAAAATGAATACATACTTGTAAAAAAATGAGCATCATATTTTATTAACACGATTTGAAAGAATAGTATTATTTTAAAAAAAAAATCCAAAAAAATGTTTTAAAAAAATAAAAAAAAATGAAAAATTAATGTCAAAAATTGAACAGTTAGTGTTGGGAAAAAATGAATATTTATTGATAAAATATGAACAATGATTCTTTAAAAAATGAACAATACTTATAAAAATATGAACACCAATTTTTATTTACAAAAAGAAAATCTGGAAAAAAAAAAAGGTGACGTGGCATGCCACATGTCACCACCCCGCTTCTCCTCATTCCTATCTGCAAGGGTCCTCCTCACCGGAACTGGACCCTATATATATATATATATATATATATATATATATATATATATATATATATATATATATATATATATATATATATATATATATATATATATATATATATATATATATATATATATATATATATATATATATATATATATATATCTCGTTCTATACCTCTATATATGTACATCTACGTACTGCACTGATGCATATATAAATATATCTACGCGTATTCTCCAATTCCGTCAACTAATTATTTATATATATATACACACACACGTACCCTACACCCAAAACCAATCTATTCGTATATATAAATTTATACACTCACAACTCTAATCACAATCTTAATCTATCTACACATATACACTTATATTAACCTTCCTATATCTACGTACACATCACTGGGGCATATAATTATATATATACACACTTGGATCCTCTAATTCCTTCCTCTCTGCATATATATACGTACACATTTTACACATCACCATTCCTAATCTACAGATTTATATACATACTTATCTACACATACTTATACTGGGCAGAAGACTCACCCATCTTCGCACAAATCGTCAATCACCCTTGAAGAAACGTGCAGCCTACTCCAGTTGATAACCGAAGACGTAGTACCGACCACAGGACTCGATCAAGTCTGTGCAGTACCGGCCACAGGAAAGTCGATAAGCATACTCCGATTACACTCGTTGCGTGAAAGAGTTTACGAAAAAGTAAGGCTCACCTATTGACCGATGGCAACCGAGGACAACCGAAGGCGGCGCTACTCCGGTTTGACGAGAGGGGAACGAGGTCAGAGATGTACCGCCTGGGTTGCGGAATGAGGTACTTCGGGAGATTGATCGACCAAGCAACACCGGTTGGATATGGCTTCTCGCTTTAGTTCGCAGGGGATTCCGCAGCGTTGGCAGCCTTGTCTCACTAGTCGGCGCAGTCGCAGCAGGTGGAAGGTGCAGCGGTTCCGGCCGTGTAGAAGGGAGAGGAGAGGATGATCTGCTCTTCGGTTTCAGCCGCTAGTTAGGTTAAGGAGTAATTAGATTAGGGTAAATCTTTTCTATTAGTGAGGAGATTAGGTAATGGTCCTGGTGGGCCGGCGGAGGGTTTATGGGCCAACTGTTGGGCCTGTTCTAATAAGTAGAAGATGGGTTTAGCGGATGTGTCATTATTTGTACTATACCGTTCTTCGAGTTTTAACTATACCAAAGAGTTATTCAGTTACAATTTTGTCATTTTATGTGAATTATGGTCACATAAAATGATGGGATATGATATTGTTTTAGTTAATTTAAGAAGAAAAAAGAAAAAAAAGGTTGGCGGTCGGAAATCGGTTTGATTCGGTATTAAATGAGGTTTAAAATTTTTTAGATATTACAGACACCACCTCGGATAGCCATGACCATATCTTATGTAATCCATCGCTCACCGGAAATTGCATAATCAAAACAACCTAGACACTTATCACCCCTAATGACCCGTATAGTCATACCGACCTAGTTGACAGTTATACCCTTTGGAAGCTAAGGATGCATAAGAAAATCAAAACTTTCCTTTGGCTCGCCTTCCGGCAAAGGATACTCGTAAACTCTGAGAGAAAGCGGTACCACTCAATGGAGTCTGAATTACGTACGATATGTAAGCTTCATCGGGAGACTTTATTTCATTTAATTGGGTTGATGTTACCCCTAGGATACCCATGCTTCCTTCTTCACTATGGATACACCCACTTGGGTGTCCTCGTATCGCCACAAGTCAAGACCTCATGTGCCCTTGGAACATCACCTTCGTTACTACTCTCTGGTGGAATTCGAAAGTTCACAGGCTAACTAGTATTGGAAATTTACGCAACACCGTTTCATGCTTCTCATTCAATCTTAAGCCCACAATGGATGGAAGCTTCGGATGTCTAACGGGTTCAAAGTCAACATGGATTGAGCCAAGTTAAAGGATGATAGGGTTTTTGCTGTTGGGATCATTCGTCATGACAATGGTAACTGGGTTTGCGGAACCTGCGCTATTTTATTGTCCCAAAGGCCCAATTATGGGGAGTCATTAATGAGCTCCAACTTGCTTGGGATCGTCATCAAAACTAATGTGCATGCCATTGTGAAGATGATCAACTCAAATATGACCACATGCCATCCTTTCGCTACTCTGGTACGACAGTGTCAAGGCTCTTATTTTATGAATAAACGATTACTCTACATCGCGTCATTAACCAAAAAAAACTAACAAACACTTTGTATCATTATCAAGTGATCATTCTAGCTTTATTTTATTTTTTTTCTTTGTGTTATTAGAATGAGGACTCTTACTTTCTGTCATCAGATTATTTTTTGATAATTCATCTATTTGTTCTTTATATTCTTGTTGGTCATCATAACTTTATAAGTATAAATCATATATTTAACTCTAATGAATTCTTTAGGTTCTTTGAATTTGATTATAGCAAATGATTTATCCTTATCCCAAAATGTAAAAGGTCTTGAGAATACAACTTTTACACTATCATTTTTGTTGATTTTATATTTGTTCTTTGAGGGTTACTTCATTTATAACAAGTGCAAATTATCTTTGTGTTGGAACATTATATTTCTCATCACACTTATTACATTTGTTTTGTTTTTATATATTTTTCAATTGATTTCAGTGATTTGATTTTAAATATTTTTTTACTACAATATCTTCAACCATTTCTTCACATACGAACTTTGAGAGCATTGAAAATAATCTTTTTAAAAGAATTGTCATTTAGCATTGACCGGGAATATGGATCCTAGTCTTTGCATTTTTTTTTTCAGTTATTCTTCTTGTGTGAAAGTGTCAACTTCTTGTACTTGGGATATGTTGTAGTTTCATTTAAGCAAAACATTCCTTCCATATATATATTTGTAGATTCATTTTCATCTTATTGCACCATTCACATATTTTCTCATAATCAGAACTTTCAGATTTTTCATCTACTACTTCAACAATTTATTTATTATTTTTAAGGCAATGACAAGGGTTTCTTCTTTTGTTATCCCAATATAAATTAGGCTTCCTAATGTTTCAGTTTGTTTATTGTTATTTCTATTTTGTATTAATTAGTATAATCATTCGTTTCTCCGCAAGTCCCACGTTTGCAATCTTTTTATTTTTTGGGATAATAAGAAAATTTCCTAAAGAATTTTATTTTCTTAAAAAGAATATTATATAATATTTTTTTAATATTTTTCTCCTCTTTATTTACTAAAACTCTTATGGGAGAATTTGACCTACTAGGCCTTTTTGAGAATATGATTTAGTAAATGTACCCCAAAATTTTTACCACTTTCATTTAATGGTAGGTAAAAATAATTAACCCTCCATTTAAAAAAAAAAAAGAATGTTTGTTATTTGTTATTTGTTTATTGACATAATTTGGTTTACTATGCTTTTTCTAGTTTTGTGTTTAGTAAATGTACCCCTTGAGAAAAGAGTGTGTAGAGTTTGAGAATAAATACAAAAGGTTGGGGTATATTTACTTAATTGAAACATTAAAAAGCCTAGTTACTACTCTAGTTTCTTAAAAAGGCCTAGTTACCAAAATTGTCCGTTGTTATTTGTTATTTAAGTGTAAGTTTTAATTTTTAATTACTGATTTTTTATTTTATTTTATATTTTTGTCTTTTTATTTTCTTTATTATTAATTTTTATTTTCTGGAATAAATTCATCATACCAGAAATTTCTCATACCAGAAATTTTATCATACCAGAATTTTTATCATACCAGAATTTTAACCATACCAGAACTTTTATCATACCAGAAATTTATCATACCAGAATTTTATCATACCATAAATTTTTTCATACCAGAAATTTTATCATACCAAAAATTTTATCATACCAAAATTTTTTTCATACCATAAGTTTTTTTTTGTCCTTTTTTATTTTTTATTATTAGATACCGAAATTACATACCGGAAAATTTTCATACCAGAATTTCATCATACCAGAATTTCATCATACTAGAATTTCATCGTACCAGAAATTCTCAGTTAACCTTCAAACATAACTAAATCCATACAATTACATACACATTAACACTAATCAAGATTAAAATATACACAACCTCAAATCCGATAATTAGGTTATTGGTGTGAAAATTTTATCATACGGAAATTTTACATACCGGAATTTTCACATACCGAAATTTTCATATACCGGAATTTTTACATACCGGAATTTTCACATACCGGAATTTCACATATCGGAATCTTACAATACCAAAATTTCACATTCCGGAAGTTCACATACCAGAAGTTCACATACCGGAAGTTATCATATTATACCATAAGTTATCATACCGGAAGTTATCATACCGGAAGTTCATACCAAAAATTTTTCATACTAGAAATTTTTCATAGCGAAATTTTTCATACCGGAAGATCTCATACCGGAAGTTCATACCGGAAGTTCTCATATCAGAAGTTCATACCGGAAATTACATACTGGAATTTACATAGCGAAATTTACATACCGAAATTTACATACCAAAATTTTACATACCGGAATTTACATACCGAAATTTACACATCGAAATTTTTCTTAACGAAAATTATCAGAAATAAGGGGTCGAATTTAAAACCTGTATGAAGCATCACTTATCCTTGGGGATATCTGTGCATAATAAAAGACAATTATCAATATAAGTTAAGAACTATTTTTGATCCATTAATATTTCTGAATTCATAGAGAATAAAATAATTGATGATAAATCAAAGATACATACTTCATTCATTATACATTTAAAAAGAGAATAAAATAATTGATGACAACATTATAAACTTTAGATTTAGCCTTGGGGGTATCAATGTAATATACTAGATGACAAATCAAAGATTACGTCAACCATTTATCCTTGGGGCCGGGTATCTACATAATAAAACTAGAATCACAGAATTAAACCAAAGTTGCTAACAAAAATTAAAATTTAAACAGTAAAAATTTAATTGGGGTACACTTAATTAGAAAACCTAAAAGCCTAGTTACTAAAACAAAATTTCAAAAAAGCCTAGCTTCCAAATTAGCCCAAGTCTTATTCTTATAGTACTTTATTCTATCATTGTTGGTGTGGTTATCTCTTTTATTAAATCCTCAATCTCTAGAAAGATGTTAACAATTTAGAAATTATATTGTCATATGTTGACTTACTTTAACTTCTCGATTCATTTTATAATGAACGTTATTCGGTTTCGTAGGATATCTCTGAAATTATATGTTCCTACCCATTATTAGTATCCTTCACTAATGTAACACCCCAAATTCTTAGAACTCGGCCGGGGAGCTACTGGTTAGGACCTCACAATGGGTCCTGACCTTAGTTTGACAACAATTTTACCGGATCTTACAACAAGACACAAATGTTAAAATACTAAAAATGAAATGTCAAGATAATTATAGACTCTCAGCCGAGAATAAAACTAATATTCAACTATGCTACTAGCGTCAATAACAAATGAAAATAAATAAATCACTACCCGTCCAACAAGCACGGGAAAATAAATAAATAGATGATAGACTTTTCTTTTACATTTTGTTGTGTCGGCTCTGTGGATTATTGACAATCTTATTTTCTGCTGCAGAAAAGGTACACTTAAATTTTAGTTGACCACTGTAATTAGATTATGATATGTAAATTGATCAATTTGTAGCATATTGAAACTAATTTTCTTTAGTGACATAATCACGATCACTTTATTATCGAATTGGAAGGTTGAGAATTTGTAGTATAATTACTATTGCATGTTTACTATTGCATAATATAAAGTTTGATCAATTTGTAGTACATTGATACCATGGGTTTCGACAAAAAATGGTCATATCGCCGTTAAAACCTGAGCAAGACGAAGGCTTAGAATTTGGGCAAAACAATGATATGAAGAAACTGTTACATACAAAATTATCGAAAGGCATTATTCCAAAACACTAGTATGGAGTTTGAAAATGTGGATGCGACTTATGAGTTCTACAATGTATATGCTCTAGTTGTTGACTTTTCTATTCAAAGAAGTTCGCTTCACATATATAATCATACAAAAAAGTGTGAGGCAGAAAGTTTGTGTAACATCCGGAAATTTAATTTCCAATTCTTTTTTTTTTCATTTTATGTGACACCGAGTTCTTTGTTTTTTTATTTATTATTATTAATTTATGTGAGGTATCTACTCACATAAAATACTCACATCGATCTAGCTATTCTTAAACCGATGATAAGGCTTTTACCGAGAAGATTTACCATCCGGGCCCGTTACGAGAAGGCCAGTTGGGCCCATGTTGGGCTGAGTGTGTTAACAGCCTCCTCCCCTCTTGTTTACGTAAACCCTAGAAGCCGGCTTTGTCCCGTTTCACACGTACTGGTCGTCTTCTCGAGCAGTTCCGGCACCACACACCAGGACGACACACAGCAGGCCGCCAAGGATACGCTCCACCACGCCAAGCCGACGCCGCCGTCGACCACCTCCCCTTCCTGCGCGCAACGTCAACCACTAGGGGCACAACTGACGCTAGTGTACGCAGCAAACGTGTCCTCGCAGCACCTCCAGCCTCGCGTCCTCCCTTCTCCTCTCAGTCGACACCAACAGTGCCGCTACCCTCCTTCCTGCACGCAGCGCCACAACAAGGCGGAGCCGACTCTCCCTCCTTCACGTAACGTTGTTACTTCGTGCAACCACTCAACCTCTCTATCAATACCTGCACGAAGAGCCATGGACGTTCTCTTCCTGAACCAGTAAGGCGGAGCCGGCTCTCGTTTCTTCCAGCCAGGATCCTTCTTCCAAACCGCAGTCACGCCAGGGGCACAGTCGAGCCATCCGCTTTGTTTGTGGTCGAGTGTGCAATTGAGTAAGGATACTCCTACTCCTCATTGTCTTCCTTGATATATGCTATGGCTGATGCATACTTGCAACCCTTGTACAGACTCACAGAAGTAACGAGAGTGGTCCAGTAATTTTGAGTTTTTACGAAATGTCAAGCAGTGGTCTTCGGGTCCAGATTTGGGTAAGTTAGACTTCTCTTTTCTTGCTGATTTTCGGGTATGTTGTAGTCAGTGTTGCATAGTATATCATACTAAAATTTGGGAACAATCGGAGTTACGGTGTGAGAGTTATAGTATCCCAAAGTTGGCTATTCATGCAGTTTTTTTTAGTGTGTTGAGTTTGAGGAACTTTGCTTGAGATGCAGTTTTGTGGAATAAATTTGGAGGGGTTATTGACTTCTGTTAGACTTGAATTTCTGCCAAGTTATAGTTGATATAGTATAGTAGATCATACTAAAATTTTAGAGGAATCCATGCTATGGTTTGAGAGGTATGGTGTCTCAAAGTTGACTCCTCACACAGTTTTTATAATTGTGCTGAGTGTTGGGAAAAACAGCATGTGATGCTGTTTTGAGAGATAGTTTTGAATAAGAGTTTGATCTCTTTTTGACTTGCATTTTGGATATGATATAGTTGGCATATTGTGGTGGAACATATTAAAATTTTAGATGAATCCAGCAAGTGGTTTAGGAGTTATGAATTTTTTGAAGTTGAGACCTTAAACAGTTTTCCGGATGTTGCTGAAATTGTTGAGTGCTGGAATTATCTGGGTTGTGAAATCATGTTTGAGCTTAAGTTTGGATACCTTAGAAACATAATTCACCGTTCAGTTTTTAATATGTTATAGAGTGTCATGCATAGTGTGGTGTGTCAAAAGTTGGGGTTGATCCAACGGTTGGATTTAGATCTATAAAGGTCCAAAGTGGACTGGCTGAGCAGTTAAGAAATACTCAGTTTTGGCTAAGTCTGAATTTCTGGTTTAGGAACTGACTTTGAAAATTTGTGTAGAAGTGATTATTATATATTTTTGGGAAATTCTGACTACTATGGATAGAGTGCATAGCATAAAATACTTAGAGATTTTTGTTAGACTTTTTATATTTTTATTCGGTTCTCATATCTTAAGTCAAAGTCGGACCTTGACGACTTTTTATGAAAGTCAAGAATGTAGTTAACTCTTCTAAATCTTTAACAAACTTTCCTTTGAGAGTTTGAGTGTGGTTTTGAGTTCCAAAGAATAGTTTGGAACTTTGTTATGGAATTTTATAAAGTTTCGAGACCAGGGGTAAAATAGTCAATTATCCGTATAAGGGTATTTTGGTAATTTAGCTTATGATAGAGTTAAATATCTTAGAAGTCAAAGACTTCTAATTAAGTGGGATATATTATTGATCCACTTGCCTTTTATAACAGGCGGTTGAGTTCCTGCAGTTACAGACCGAGTCGAGATAACGAGATTATGTTTGAATTCAGGTAAGTCCTTTGGGCTTACTTAGCTGACTTCTAGATATGAGTATGAATAATGGTAGTGGTGTGTGAATGAGATGCTTATAGTTATATTTTAGTAATATTTGATATACCGACTTATACCTTGGCCTAAGAGTAACGGGCGGTGGCATTCTACTCAGTTAGCTTGAGGGCGTTGGGGGTTTCTTTAGGGACTAGTCCACACTCGGTTTGTAGTGATGCTACCGGCGGAGGTATGCTAGACCTACACCCAGTTGGATAAGGAACGGAGGCGAGAACTCTTAAGATTCTCGTGCCACAACTGTAAAATGGAATAAGGTGAATCACTTAACTACTAGATAATAACCGGTTTGTGTGCTAGCATGATGATTGTTTATGTTACCTTGTTTGTGTTTATGCTATCCTTATTCTGCTTATATTTGGATTGTTAGCTAACGGTTTATCCGTGTTGTAGATCTGTAGAGATAGACAGCTGTAGAGAGATCCGGAACGGATGGTCAGCCGGGTCCACGTATTCATTAAATGGGGACGGGGGAGTCTTCCATACGACATGCATGTTATTTATTTATATATATGTTTGTAAGGCTGTCACATGTATACATTCATACCATCAAAATATTATGTTTTAAAATTATTTTAAATACAGTTGTGCCTTGTTGTAAGATCCTAGTAAAGTTGTTGTTAAACCAAGGTCGGGACCCATTGTGAGGTCCTAACCAGTAGCTCCCCGAGTTCCAAGAACTTGGGGTGTTACAACATGGTATCAGAGCGAGGTTGGCAACAATGACACTTGAAATCTTCTAAAAGACCGGATGTATAAAATAACTAGAACCCAAAAGGGGTCTAAGATTTTTTAAACGGATTTTTTGTTTTTACACACGTGCATAGTCGGGTTGTTGGGTTAGTAGTACGTCGGACCACCATCGTTCTCCGTGGATCTCTACAACTTAGAGTGATAGATGAGTTAGTATTAGACTTATATTAATATGTTTTAATGTATGATTATATATATGTTATGTGTAGCATGTTAGTATCCTAAAGGATATCTTATATCCTTTAGTTGTCATATCATGAAGCGATTACCGCATCATGATAAGTTGGTAGCGGACTTATAAAGTTTTCAACCCGAGACAATGGATTCAGACCAAGGATGGAGTATTATACTCTGGTGGGCGTCATGGGAACCCTATAAATCATCCGGAGAACGAGTGAGCAAAGAAGTAGAGATATTGAGATAATTTTCCCGAGTCAACTCAGATAGAAGTGATAGAAGTCCGTACAAGGAACTTAGCGGTGTGAGGACCAGAGATGGAACTCAAGGATGTATGTATGGACTGATAAGAAGCGCAGATTGAAGAAGACAATATTGGAATACAAATCCAGTGGGTAGTATACAACTACACTTGACAGGCGATATGACAAGTACAACCAAGGGGATACCGCCGTAGGCAAGGATGAGTACGAGAATCTAGAGAAGAAAGGGTATGACCTAGATAGGAAGGACTCGAGGAGCACAAAGACCGACATTTACATTAGAATTAAAGATGAAAGGAAAAATCCATAACCATTGAGAATAGTGGACTTCTTCAAGACTATGAAAATTTTGATAGATATCACGACACAAGTATTAAAGGGAATGTAAGTCTGTAACTAAGACAAGAGATGTCCATGAAGGAAATGTTACAATACAATGCTAACGAAAGGAAAGGAGTGAGTGAGAATGACCTGGGTAGACTCAAGTGTCCACCACGATCTCTCACTCCACATGGGACTTAAGTTACCGACACCAACAATCCATAAAAGAGAAACTGATAGTGGGTGGAAAGTTTAGGTTAAATACAACTAGACTCGGGTAAAGTGACCTTACAAAGAGGAAGAAAAGTGTTGAGAGTAGAAGAAGCTAAAGGTGTATAAATGAATAACCTAGTGGATAACTTTCTACTCAGTATATCCACATCAAAGGCAACAGAGGAAAAGGCTACGATCTTGTAGAAGATCAACTTTATACTAGTGAGTAACAACGGAGAATTTACACGTATGGGTGACTAGTTGACTGGGTGGAAAATAAGAAGAATAACCACACAGTTATAAAAGACTTTTATCAACATCTAGATCTTGCAAGGGATCAAGTGCGACAATAGTGAAATTAAATCGAAATGAGTGTTAGTAACACTGAATAAGTTCAAGTTAGTAACTCTAATTAAATTTAGGAAGAAGACTCGGACGGTCGGATTTGACTCCTTAATTATTAAGGGTAAAGAGGATGGTTTGAGCCACTTTCTACCTACTAATTAGGGAAATTTTGACAAATTACAATTTAAAACGGAATGGAGACTTACAATTTAGAGTAAGGGCGAAAAGTAGACTTCACAAGCCGGGAGACGTTTTGTCTTCTTCGATGATATAAGAATTCTGAAAGAAATCACAACGCCAGTATCAAAAGGATCGAAGCCTGGAACATAGTCAACCGAGTTTTTGAAGGAAATACTACAAACTACGCCGATTAAGGAACCTATGTATGTGAGAATAGTGTGGTGGACTCAAGAGTCCGGGGTAACCTCTAAATTATAACAGGTCTTAAGTCATGAGCACCCCAATCCATACAAGAAGAACGGTAAATAGAGGATAATTAAGGTCATAGGAACCGTAAGAAAGTGCTTACAAGCTATCATGGAAGACTTGAAGGAACTATATACGCTAGATAAGTGTGGAATGTAGAACGAGCTAAAGAAGTGTAAAAGGAGTAACTAAGTAAGTGGTGCTCATAAGGAAATTTTATGCCATTAGAGATATGAGAAGAGTGAGTACAAGATATTGAGGTAAGTCAACTATAGACTAACCAATATCAACGGAAGACGTGCAAGTATTGATGAATTAGGTGCCGTTAAGGAAGAGATGTTTGTGAATATGAATTTACGAGGTAGCATTACCGATGCCTTGGAGGATTTCCTCTAGTAGGCAACGACAACCTTCTTGGATAAACTAAAGTTATGAAGAAAACCATGTTAGAGATTTCGGGATGGCTGGTTCTCATCAAACTCTGGTCGAGTCAAAGAGTTTGGATCCGTTTTAGAAGAAGTCAACGGAAGAGGTTGTCTTCGAACCGTTAACTTATTTCCGTAAGGCAAGTAAGGAAGGTTCTTGATACTTCACCCGGATAGGATTTATGGCGTAATCGAGAGAAAAGGTTTTGGGGACAATCACTTTGGACTCACAAAAAATGTCCTTATAATGAATGGATAACGACAATTCTATCAAAGTAGCGCAGCGGAAGCGTGGGGGTCCTAACCCACAGAGCAGGAAGCTCAATGATGATAGTTGGTGAGATGCATTTGTTTGGAAAGAACGTGAGATAGGCTACGCGGTGTGACGGGAAATACTGAATGGGAATATAGAGGTTATAGAAAAAGGGTGTTACCCTATTATGGATCCGAGTGAAGAAAGACGGCTTCGTTACGTGTTGCTAGACAAGTGATTTTTGACTCTTATACTAATGGAGTACTCTAGAGTGAGTTTTCTTGATTGATTAGGAGAAGAATTAACGACGTAATAAAAGTATTGTGCAAGTTTTACCTTAGGAAGCTCAAAGTGAGTAACTACCCTACTGAGTCGGAAGACACCAAAGGAAAGAAGCGGCAGGAGTATACCTACAACTCAGTAGTTGCGCATAGATAAAGCATAATCTCGGGTAGAGTTTACTTGTAATGTTATATCGGAATGGAGCCGAGTTGCGTTTAGCATCAGAGGAATATCCTCGGTCCGGTAAACGTGGGGATATAAGAGTGTAATGCTGATTGTGTGTTAGCAGTTATCGAGTAGTTACGATCAAATGATGTTGATGTGAGATCACCTTCTGTCTAGGGTTGTCATTGCGGACACATTCTATGTCACTTAAGATCTTGGATACTGCCTATAAGAAGTTGAGTTGAGCTAGAGATCTATTAAATAATATAACGACGTCGATAGAACACAAAGATTGACCACCGGATTTTGATTGTTAAGTTATGTCAAGTTTAAGACCAAAAGTGAGCACATGATGATTCCTTAATGGAGGAACAATATGACTGAGTCACATTAAGAGACAGAACCAAGTGAGTTGTGATACAACTAGCCTTAAACACTTAGTAAAGTGTCAGGAGATGTGTAAGGGTGATATCCTAGATCGGATACTCGGAACTTTTTAGAAGACCAGAAGGAAAGGAATTGTAATAAATTACCCTCAAGAAGGCCATCAAAGAATTTGGAGGTGAGTTGTGTACAACCACCATGTGAGACCTTAAAGCGGTTAGAACCGTAACCCCATGGATTTTGTTGGAGAGATACCTACCACACACGAGTTAGGTCATCAAATTAGAAGATCGGACAGTTGAGCCGGATGATACCAGTGAGTTATCCGGTAACCACTCTAGAGCATAGCCGCAGACGCTTGTGATCTGAGTACATGAAAAGACTTAAGAGTCAATGGTTTTCTGAAAAGCCTTGAGGTTACCTGAAATATTGTGGATAGTATGAGACGAAACCTTTTAGAGACCTATGTTGAGATAGGTGTAACCTCAGGACCGACGAGTTAGTACTCGGCCCTGTATCGGTGTGATATGTGTGACTACTTATTTGTTTTAGGCTTGAGTGCTTAGCCAGTGAGGTGTTTTATTGGTAACCTTTTATGTGCGGGGTACTTGGATGTGGGAACAACGAGACTTTTGGTGTAGTGATTACATACACTGGACTTGTACCTTTGTTGTGCCTTGAAGGCCGAGCTAACGATTGGAGTATTTTAAGTTTCGGGGTGAAACTTATTTTTAGTGGGGATTGATGTAATACCCGGAAACTATTTCTTCCGACTTCCTCATAAACAAATTAGATCTTGACCGATTGTGACCCTTTCCGGCGCTTTAGTTCTTCTGTATGGATTCCGTCTTTATGTTATCTTCTTTTAAGTTTCGGGACGAAACTTATTTTAAGGGGGTACTAATGTAACATCCGGAAATTTAATTTCCAATTCTTTTTTTTTTTGTCATTTTATGTGATACCGAGTTCTTTGTTTTTTTATTTATTATTATTAATTTATGTGAGGTCTCTACTCACATAAAATACTCACATCGATCTAGCTATTCTTAAACCGATGATAAGGCTTTTACCGCGAAGATTTACCATCCGGGCCCGTTACGAGAAGGCCAGTTGGGCCCATGTTGGGCTGAGTGTGTTAACAGCCTCCTCCCCTCTTGTTTACGTAAACCCTAGAAGCCGGCTTTGTCCCGTTTCACACGTACTGGTCGTCTTCTCGAGCAGTTCCGGCACCACACACCAGGACGACACACAGCAGGCCGCCAAGGATGCGCTCCACCACGCCAAGCCGACGCCGACGTCGACCGCCTCCCCTTCCTGCGCGCAACGTCAACCACCAGGGGCACAACTACGCTAGTGTACGCAGCAAACGTGTCCTCGCAGCACCTCCAGCCTCGCGTCCTCCCTTCTCCTCTCAGTCGACATCAGCAGTGCCGCTACCCTCCTTCCTGCACGCAGCGCCACAGCAAGGCGGAGCCGACTCTCCCTCCTTCACGTAACGCTGTTACTTCGCGCAACCACTCAGCCTCTCCATCGATACCTGCAGGAAGAGCCATGGACGTTCTCTTCCTGAACCAGTAAGGCGGAGCCGGCTCTCGTTTCTTCCAGCCAGGATCCTTCTTCCAAACCGCAGTCACGCCAGGGGCACAGTCGAGCCATCCGCTTTGTTTGTGATCGAGTGTGCAACTGAGTAAGGATACTCCTCCTCCTCATTGTCTTCCTTGATATATGCTATGGCTGATGCATACTTGCAACCCTTGTACAGACTCACAGAAGTAACGAGAGTGGTCCAGTAATTTTGAGTTTTTACGAAATGTCAAGCAGTGGTCTTTGGGTCCAGATTTGGGTAAGTTAGACTTCTCCTTTCTTGCTGATTTTCGGGTATGTTGTAGTCAGTGTTGCATAGTATATCATACTAAAATTTGGGAACAATAGGAGTTATGGTGTGAGAGTTATAGTATCCCGAAGTTGGCTATTCATGCAGTTTTTTTTAGTGTGCTGAGTTTGAGGAAATTTGCTTGAGATGCAGTTTTGTGGAATAAATTTGGAGGGGTTATTGACTTCTGTTAGACTTAAATTTCTGACATGTTATAGTTGATATAGTATAGTAGATCATACTAAAATTTTAGAGGAATCCATGCAATGGTTTGAGAGTTATGGTGTCTCAAAGTTGACTCCTCACACAGTTATTATAACTGTGCTGAGTGTTGGGAAAAACATGTGATGCTGTTTTGAGAGATAGTTTTGAATAAGAGTTTGATCTCTGTTTGACTTGAATTTTGGATATGATATAGTTGGCATATTGTGGTGGAACATATTAAAATTTGGGATGAATCCAGCAAGTGGTTTAGGAGTTATGAATTTTTTTAAGTTGAGACCTTAAATAGTTTTCTGGATGTTGCTGAAATTGTTGAGTGCTGGAATTATCTGGGTTGTGCAATCATGTTTGAGCTTAAGTTTGGATACCTTAGAAACATAATTCACCGTTCAGTTTTTAATATGTTATAGAGTGTCATGCATAGTGTGGTGTGTCAAAAGTTGGGGTTGATCCAACGGTTGGATTTAGATCTATGAAGGTCCAAAGTGGACCAGCTGAGCAGTTAAGAAATACTCAGTTTTGGCTAAGTCTGAATTTCTGGTTTAGGAACTAACTTTGAGAATTTGTGTAGAAGTGATTATTATGTATTTTTGGGAAATTCTGACTACTATGGATAGAGTGCATAACATAAAAGACTTAGAGATTTTTGTTAGACTTTTTATATTTTTATTCGGTTCTCATATCTTAAGCCAAAGTCGAACCTTGACGACTTTTTATGAAAGTCAAGAATGTAGTTAACTCTTCTAAATCTTTAACAAACTTTCCTTTGAGAGTTTGAGTGTTGGTTTTGAGTTCCAAAGAATAGTTTGGAACTTTGTTATGGAATTTTATAAAGTTTTGGGACCAGGGGTAAAATAGTCAATTATCCGTATAAGGGTATTTTGGTAATTTAGCTTATGATAGAGTTAAATATCTTACAAGTCAGAGACTTCTAATTAAGTGGGATATATTATTGATCCACTTGCCTTTTATAACAGGCGGTTGAGTTCCTGCGGTTACAAACCGAGTCGAGATAACGAGATTATGTTTGAATTCAGGTAAGTCCTTTGGGCTTACTTAGCTGACTTCTAGATATGAGTATGAATAATGGTAGTGGTGTGTGAATGAGATGCTTATAGTTATATTTTATTAATATTTATATACCGACTTATACCTTGGCCTAAGAGTAACGGGCGGTGGCATTCTACTCAGTTAGCTTGAGGGCGCTGGGGGTTTCTTTAGGGACTAGTCCACACTCGGTTTGTAGTGATGCTACTGGCGGAGGTAAGCTAGACCTACACCCAGTTGGATATGGAACGGAGGCGAGAACTCTTAAGATTCTCGTGCCACAACTGTAAAATGGAATAAGGTGAATCACTTAACTACTAGATAATAACCGGTTTGTGTGCCAGCATGATGATTGTTTATGTAACCTTGTTTGTGTTTGTGTTTGTGTTATCCTTATTCTGCTTATATTTGGATTGTTAGCTAACGGTTTATCCGTGTTGTAGATCTGTAGAGATAGACAGCTGCAGAGAGATCCGGAACGGATGGTCAGCCGGGTCCACGTATTCATTAGACGGGGACGGGGGAGTCTTCTATACGACATGCATGTTATGTATTTATATATATGTTTGTAAGGCTGTCACATGTATACATTCATACCATCAAAATATTATGTTTTAAAATTGTTTTAAATACATTTGTGTCTTGTTGTAAGATCCTAGTAAAGTTGTTGTTAAACCAAGGTCGGGACCCATTATGAGGTCCTAACCAGTAGCTCCCCGAGTTCCAAGAACTTGGGGTGTTATAATTTGTATGTTCATGGAAAGGTAAATGAGGAGTTGACAAACGATGCTTATGGTAAAGGTTGTGTTGATTAGCATAATACCAAGTTCTTATTTTGTGTTTGACATTGAGAGTATTGTAATTGTTTTTTATGTGTACCGAATTCTTCAATATTGTAATGTGTCACTTTGATGCTTGATTCATTCATCAACTTTATTTCATTTGATCTTTCTTCGCAAGGTACACACCGCACAACTTCAACATTACCGGTTTCTAGTTAATCCTACACTTAAAATTTCATTTGATTCAAACAAATTATTTATTAAAACAACTTGAAAATATAAGTTCACCGTGGAACAAAAAATGATGGTCTTTGCACATTTGGTGGATAAATTCGTTGTGGCACATAGTATTTCACCAATCAAAATTGATAATTTTGACTGATCGATTTCTAGATCAAAATCACTTGGTTCTATTACATAAACCGGTTGAAAATTCAACTTTATCTGGATATATACTTCTAATGCATTACAGTGAACCTCTCAAAACTCCACTTTAGCTTATATTGATTATATAACGATGAATATAATCTTATGGTATTTAGGAGTTGTTTTGGGAATTAATGTCAAATACATGTATTTAGTTTAAAGGTATATGGTTTAGCATTTTTCCAAACAAAATCATCTATTAAAATTTTGACTATATGAACCTAAGGAAACGGATAATTTACGAAATAGAGGTTGTACACAATAAATTGTATTAGAAGAGAGGGAGTTATAAAAAAGTAACAAAATAGACATGTTCAAAGCATAGAAAAAATCAATGTTTTCAATATGTTTGCTTTAAATTTTATGATATATGTATCATCATGTATCATTGTGTGTCTACACATATTCGAAACTATGATGACAAAGCTATGTTTCCTTATTAATTTGCAATGTGTGCATCAACAACATAAAAATGGCGGCCTTCACCCGAACTTTTTTTTTGTGACGTGATAATCAATTGTCACCCAATACATCTTTGAGTTGTACTTATATCATCAAAAACTTATTTTATTACTAATACGCTCATCTTATAAACAAAACATCAATAGCAAACCCACCAAAACTATTTTTATTATTATTACATTTGCTTGAGGCAAACCAATATTTGTCAACAACTCCATATGATTAGGTTGAAAAAATTGATTAGGTTGATTTTCCGTTGAACCAATATACATGCCCCTGTGGTGGTACTTGTAATATCCGGAATTTTTATTCCGTTTAATTCCGTAACAAACTGGAATTCGATCTTTTGATCCTTAGCTATCTACGTAGTTGGACACTATATCTCAAAATTTTTTCATTTTATGTAATATCACTTCACATAAAATGATAAGATTTTATTAGTAGCAAACCCTAATTCAAACCCTAGAGTATATCATGACTTGTCTTTGACAAAGTCATGATGTCCTAGTGTCGAGATCAAGACGAGCTCAAGACGAAGTCAAGACGAGACCATGACGAGTCATGACGAGGCCATGACAAATTCGTGGCAAAACATGCATGGCTATGGCAAGTTGTTGACAAGGTTTGACAAGTTTTGACAACCTCAGCCCACTCTTCTTGACAACCTCAGCCCACATTTTATTCCCTTGTTTCAACCCATGTGTAGCACACCATCTGGGCCCGTCAAGGACTGTCAGCTAGGCCATTGAGGGAACTCTTTCTTCTCTCCTGAGTCGTTACTCTCTCTCACGTTAAACCTAAAACATAACTTACACTCCCCTCTTCTACAAACCCTAGCCGACGCCTTTAGCCACCCCTACCCCTCCCCTTTGGACATAGCCCGGCAGAAGTGCAGCCATTGAAGATCTATAGCCCTCCCTTCTTCTTTTTTGGTCGCGCACAATAAGCAGAAGCCGGGAGAGAGTGCTCCTCTTTGTGCACAGCAAACCGACGAGCTCCTCTCCTGCCCGGGGCGTGCACACAGTGGCCGCTCTACCTCCCCTATGAACGTGCACACGGAAACAGCTACACCCTAGCCTCCCCGTCGCACTCAGAAGGAAACAACGCTAGAGTCGGCCAACCTTCCTCCTTACGGGGCATAGGGTCCTGAGTGTTGGTCGAGAAGTCTAGACACCAGCAAACGTCCTCCTCCTTGTCGAGATTTTAGTGAGTATGACAATACCCTTCCTTCCCTCCATTTATATATATGTTTAGTTGTTGCTAATCCATCATGGAACCCATACATTTCATCCCAAAGGAGCAACTTCAGAGAGTTGTTACATCTCTCACTTTTCTAAGTTTTTAGAAGTGACAAGCAGTCAACTTCGGGTCCAATTTTGGGTAAGCTAGACTACTTCCTTTTGACTGGTTTTCGGATATGTCATAGACGGTATTGCATAGTACATCATACTAAAATTTTAGACGAATCCATGTTACAGTTTGAGAGTTATGGTGTTACAAAGTTGACTCCTCCCACAGTTTTTATAACTGTGCTGAGTGTTGGGAAAAACAGCATGTGATGCTATGCTGTTTTGTGAGATAGTTTTGAATAGGCTTTTGATCTCTGTTGGACTTTAATTTTGGATATGATATAGTTGGCATATTGTAGTAGAACATATCAAAATTAGGGATAAATCCAGCGAGCGGTTTAGGAGTTATGATTTTTCAAATTTAAAACAGTGTGCTGTTTTGTTAAGTGTTTGCTGAAATTCCAGAAACTGTGTTGATCAGTCATGTTTGAGCATACTTTTTTATGCCTTAGAGATAAGATCCACCGTTCGGTTTTTGAGATGTTGTTTACTGTCATGCATGGGTTATTATGTCAAAAGTTGATATGAATCCAACGGTGGAATTTAGAATTATAGAGGCTCAAAGTGGACTTGTTGTACATTTAGAAAACATACTCAGATTTTGGCGAAGTATAGAAAATTTCAAGTGTTGTAACCAACTTTTGAAATTTTTTTAGGAGTGATGGTTGAACAGTTTTAAGAAATTCTTGCTCCTAGGAGTAGATGAGATAGCATAGATGATCTAGAGAATTATTTCGAAATTTTTATAAGTTTATTCGAGTTTCATATTTGAAGCCAAAGTTGGACCCTAGTGACCGTTTTAGAAGGTTAAAGAAAACATGTAATGTACTAGTCTTGACCTAAACTCAACTTCAAGAGTTAGAATATGATAGTTAGTCTCAAGTAAGAATTTAAGTACATATAATTTTTAGAAGATTCGGGACCAAGGGTAAAATGGTCATTTTACCTTAGACGTGTATTTTAGTATATTCTCTTCCGATAGGATCTTATATCTTAGAAGTCTTAGACTTCTAAGTATATTGGATATGTGTTGATCCACTTGTCTCCTTTGACAGGCAACCGAGTTATACAGTTACAAATTGAGTTGTGATTAAGAGAGTCGAGATCTGATTCAGATAAGTCCACGGACTTACTTAGCTGGCTTCTTGTATGAGTGTAATGTGTATGAGTGGTGTTTGTTAGTGATGATTAATAACGAAACCGGATTAGGTTGACTTTATTATATTATGTAATTGACCCAAGTGTATGATAACGGGTCATGACATCATCTTCCTAGCTCTTGCGAGAGTCTAGGAGGTTCCCTGCGACCAGCCCAGTCAGGTAGACGGTCAGATGCATTATTACCATTCCTCGTTGGTAAATGGGGACAGGGGCGAGGTTTGGGAATCCCTCGTGTCACAAAATAAGTATCATTAGTAATAACCTATCACCTGATTAAAGATAATAAAAGGATTGAGTGTTGCATGTTGATTGTGTATGTGTGTGTTTGTGCTTTTACCTTTATACTTATGCATAAAATGTTAGCTAACGGTTTGTACCGCTTGTAGATGCATTGTTGGTTAAGACAGTTGTAGAGAGATCCGGAGGGAATGGTCAGCCGGGTTCACGTACTCATTTAGTTGGGGACGAGGTTGTCTTATGTTCTTCATATGCGTCGTTTTAGTACCGTTGCTTTGTAAGGCTGGTACATATCCTTCATGTATATATTGTTTAAAGTTTTCAAATGTTTTTAATACTTTTGTGCCTTGTTGTAAGATCCTAGTAAAATTGTTGTCAAACTAAGGTCGAGACTCATTGTGAGGTCCTAATCAGTAGCTCCCCGAGTTCTGAGAATTTGGGGTGTTACAGTACTCAAAAGGTGTAGAAGTAGAACTATATTCACATGGATTCCATGGACGAGAACCGCCTAAAGTTGATCATTGTAGATTATTTTCGTCTAAGTGAGCAGTTTAGTTTTTTTGCATTGAATCAAACAACTAAAAAATACTTGAACAATAAAACACGGACTTAAATATTATAATTTATACATGTGGCTCATTAACCATGCTATGCTTATCTTTTCATCTTTTTCTAGTTGTTATTTCAAGAGCGCTCTTGCGCCTTTTGTTTGACCCACATCCAAATTTTGGCTTTGGCTTCATGCATTTTATTGTTGTAGTAGCTTCATTGAGATTCATAAGCACATCTTGACTTGGATCGTTTAATTTTGTGTAACAATTTGACAATGATTAAACCAGCCTTTTGTGGAGTTTGAATCAATTTCTCTTACCAAGCTAGTGAGACCCTCTTTCACAAGGGTGTACTTATCTTCAAGTTTTGTAGCTCTTGCCACCAAGCGCGTAGACTGAAGACATAAGTCTTTATAACGCCAACACCTTGCGCTTTTAGGATCCGGATCAAGATTCCTATCATTACTAGTATCTTGATTGAATGTTACCTTTTCGGCATTGTTTGTCCATCTTTTCAAGATGTGCTTGCCATGAAATTTGATAATATCTTTAAAAGAGAAAAATTTTAGTATACGACTGCATAATAGGCCAACGAACCCAAACTTTCTACAACCGCAGTGTGCAACTTCTTCTCTTTCATCGTAAGAGACAACATATTTACACTGCTTCATAACTTCTTATGAAGTGTGACCATATACTACACAATTGTTCTCGTCTCATTATAAACATCCACAACATCCTTCATAACTTTCTATATAATAAGACATCATTTAAATGTTTTACGCTTATTTATTTAGAAAAATAGTTTTGTATACTTTAAGTTGATAGTCAAACGTTTTAAAATCCAGTAATTATAATAATTAAAAATAGTTTTTGGATGACACGACAATTAAATATTTTACGCTTATTTACTTAAAATATTTTCTGAAACCTCCTTTTATTTATTTTTTTAGATTTCTAATAACTAGTTTAGTGCTCGTGCCTTGCACGGGTATTTGAAAATGTATTTTTTTTGTTATTTTTTTGTGTAAATAAGTTGTTATAGATGTCATTTTCTTATTATATTTCGTTGATTTGATTATGAATGTTTATGTAATAAAGTATATGTTTATTAAACGATAACAACATAATTATTGACCTAGTTCGTCATATAAATATCGCTACATCTGGGAGCATATTAAACCAAAAGTATTAACTATATCTATATTATAAAAACCACAATATTAATAAATGTCAAATAATAAACGATATCTATGCAATGAAAAATATATTCAAAATAAATTGATTCAAAAAATAAATAAAATTTTGCAAATGTAATATAATACAAATCCACAAGATATCAATTGTCGTGAAACCTCGAAAACATGCGCGATAGTCTGATTCTGGAAAAGAAGAATATAGACTTGATATAAGTGTAAACTTAAAAGTTATGATCGTTTGATATTATTGATTGAAAACGAAATAATTGTAAACTCAGAAGATAACATTAATCATCAAACTTTTTGTGTTTATTTATACAACTTCTCAAAGGGTCATGTTTTCTTGATAATCGATGTGGGATAGCAAACTGCATATTTTACAAAATAATTATAGTTTAATAAAAAAAAAATATTTATTGGCTTAATTTGTAATTTGATAAAAGATTTAACCCAAAAAAACCGTGGAGGCGTCACGTCAACATTATTCAGATATGAATAGTAATTATACTTGAACTTAACCAAAATGCCAAGAAATGTGTTATTTGTATACTCATACTCGCTATTTATAGAAGTTCTAAAACCATTAAGTTTAGTAGCTAATCGACGTGAGACAACCCTCAAAAAATTTAACTAAATAGATCATTTTGATATTCATTTGAAAAAAAGAAAAAAAAAATCTTCCCTAAAAATAAAAATTGTGGGGGTACGGTTACTTATATAAAAGTAACGTGAAAATATTTAACGTAAATAGAAATCGAACTTAACCAAAAAGCCAATATTACTTTAAGGAAAAACATTATAACCCACATAATTGTAAATTAACGATCCAAAAATAAAATCTTCCCAAAAAATAAAACTTTAGGGTACGATTACTTTAGAAAAGAACGTTATGCCCACATGATTGTAAGTTAACGATCCCAAAAATAAAAATATTATTCCGATATGAATAATAATTATACTTGAACTTACCAAAAGGCCAAGAAATGTATTATTCGTATAATCCTTAAAGTCCCTATTATAAATAGTTCTAAAACTATCAACCTTAATAGCTAATTCGTGGGATAACAAAATCCCTCAAAAAGTTTAACGTAAATAGATCAGCCTAATAATCATTTTAAAAAAAAGAAAAAATCTTTCCTAAAAAATAAACTTTAGGGGTACAATTACTTAGGGTCTGTTTACTTGTAGCTTATTTGTTTTTCATCTAGTTTATAAATCCTGAGTTTAATTTTTGTAGGTATTTACCTAGGAATTGGTTTATTTCTCTAGTGGTTTATAAGGGTTTATAAACCACTCTAAAATAAACTTTTCAGACCAAGATTATTTTTGCTTCCATGAGTTTATTTTTCTTTAAAACCCAATTTTGGCCTTGTAGTTTTCCATCTTGACATTATTTGTTCATCCCTGGGTATTCAACGTTATTATTCGGTTTTTTTAGGGGCATGAGAGTCTTTTGAAGCAAAATAAACCCAAAAAAAACTCAAAGTAAACAACCTTATCTAATATATTTATATAAATCCATCAAGAAATAAATCTAAAAATAAACTATAAACCTATATAAACTCATTAGTTTATAAATCCGAAAAAAAACTAATCTGCAAGTAAACAGTCCCTTAACCAAAATAACATGAAAATATCTAACGTAGATAAAAATTGAAAACTAACAGAAAAATCGGAGTACATTTATTTTTATTTAAAAAATTATCCCAAAAAAAATTGATTCCAACAATAAAAAATAACGTGAAATAGTTCCGCTAACATATTGTTAATTTGTTAACAAAAGATTTTCTGGCTTAAAAAATAGTTTTAAAAATAAAGATTTATTGGCTAAAAATGTATTATTTGTATAGTCAAAATCTTGAAAATATTTAATATGATTAGATAAGGCTGCCTAAAAAAACTCGAGCGTCAAAATTACGACCCACATAATTGTAAGTTAACGATCCAAAAAATAAAACATTATTCAAACGCCAAGAAATGTATTATTCGTATACTCTTTGGACTCCATATTTATACAAGTTCTAAGACCATCAAGCTTAGTAGCTAATCGATATGATACAATAAAAACTCTTACAAAATTTAACTAAATAGATCATTTTGATATTCATTTGAAAAACAGGAAAAAATAATTTATCCTAAAAATAAAACTTTAGGGGTACGTTTACTTATATAAAAGTAACGTAAAAATATTTAACGTATATAAAGATTACTTTAGGTAAGAACATTATGACCCACATAATTGTAGGTTAACGTTTTTAAAAATAAAATCTTCCCTAAAATTAAAACTTTAGAGTTACGATTACTCTTCCTTAAAAATGAAATTTTTGGGGTACGATTACTTTAGGGAAGAACATTATTACCCACATAATTGTAGGTTAATGATCCCAAAAATAAAATATTATTCCGATATGAATAATTATTATAGTTGAACTTAACCAAAAGGCTAAAAATGTACTACCTGTATACTCTTTAGACTCCCTATTTATACAAATTTCTAAAACCAACTACTAAAACAAAATCCTTCAAAAAATTCAATGTAAAATGGATTATGCTCATAACAAAAGATTCTTTAAGTTTAAAAAAATAGTTTAAAATTAAAATTTTTTGTCCAAAAAATAGCTTGGTTGGAACAAAAAAAAGTTATGTGAAATCTTCTAATAACAAATTGTTAGTTTAATAAATAAAGATTCTTTGTCTTAAAAAATAGTTTACAAAATAAATATTCCCTGCTTAAAAGTTCTTATTTAGAAATAATTTGGTTTAATGGCCCAAGTTTTTATAGGAGTAATACTATTTTCGAAATAAATTGGTTATAAAAATTTTTTTGGACTTAAAAAGAAAAGATTTAATGGCGTTAATTGCGAGAGCTCTATTTTTGAAATACTGCCTCCACAGCGCCCCACGTGTAATATCCGGATTTTTTTTAATTTCCGTTTATTACCGAGTTAAACCGTTCTCGACTCATCGACCATTTATATGATATCTAAGACTCATACCCTTACAATTGTATATCATTTTATGTAAGCTTAACTCATATAAAATATTTCCAAACCCTAATCCAAGTCATGACAAGATTATGACAATATTTGACGAGGTCATGACGAGGCCATGACGAGACCATGACAACATTTGATGAGTTTAAGACGAAACCATGACAAGCCTTGACAACATTCAGCCCACCCCTCTTTCCTTGTTTTGGCCCATCTCTTCATGTTCTAGCCTTGCCTCGGCCCAGGCCTGCTCGTGCCTCCAACCAACCCAGATTGCAGCAGCCTCCTTTGCCTGACGCAGTTGCTCGCAGCCCAGGAAGAAGGTGGGTCGTTGCCTCTACTCCTCGTAGCCCATAGAAGAGCCAGCCCATTGAGAAGGAGGTCTGCTTCCCACGACGCACGTTGCGCTGGGCAAGAGGAGATCTTCGACGTTATTGCTCCCGCAAATCACGCAGCAGAGGACGCCTTCTCTCCCAGCATTTCACCTCTACCGGATCTGCTACTCTTGCGTCTTCCAGCCATTACACCCCGCCGCTCTCCTTCTGAACTATTTCCATTGGCCTTCGACTCCATCAACCGCCACTGCTCACCGGTTTTAATCACAGCCATTAGAGCCTGCTGCACACGGACATATCGCGTGAGTGTTCGAGTTCCTGAGTGCCCTTCGGTCAAGGTGAGTTCCGTCGTCTTCCCTCTTATTCTCTTCCTTGCTTTCCTGCCTCCTTAATAGACTACATGGCTGCACTTGTGCCTTCCTAGATCCTTGTCACGGAAGAACAACCCCTTCATATCCGCCTGCTCCCGACCCCGCTGCGTAGCACCTGTGTTGGCCTCCCTTATTGCAACTTCTAACGTGCCAGATCCGTTCGGACAGACCGCCTCATCGACCGCCAGAAGCACGTCCGCTTGGGACACACCTTTGGCCAAATGAACCTTCTGCAGCCTTGGCCTTGGTGAGTAACTCCATCCTTAGTTTCTATATTTGAGATAGGAGAGGCTAGATCTTTGTTCATTGTGGTTATTTCGTCGATTATAGGACTCGAACTAAGGACCCTTATGTTGAGAAATAATCCAGGAAAACAGGAGGTAAGACTCAAACTCTAGACCACCTTACATTTACTTTTAGCCTCAGGAAAACTGTGTTGATCCAGCATGTTTGAGACTAGATTTCGACACTTTAGATCGATCATCCACCGTTGAAATTTCGATATATCGTAGATGGATATATGTAGTTTACTGTGTTAAAGTTTGAGAATGAATTATCGGTCGGAATAGAAATTATAAGGTTCCAAAGTTGAGTAGTTGGGCTGTTTTTCCAGCAGAGGAAAAAATTGACTAAGTATAGAAATTCTAGATGTTATACCCAACTGAGATTTATGTAGGAGTTATGGTTGATTATTTTTGAGAGATCTTTGCTTCTATGATTAGTATGCATATCATAGAGGGTCTAGAGTTGTATTTTGGAATTTTTATCTTTTTATTCAAACCTCGTATCTTAACTCAAAATCGGACCTTAATGACTTTTTGTGAAAATCAAGAATTTTGTGTAACTCTTATAAATCATTACCAAACTTTTCCGTAAGAACTAGATTGTGGAATGAGAGTTTGAAACTGAGTTATAGAAAAATCTTGGAGTTTCGGGACCGGGGGTAAAATAGTCATTTTACCTTAAGAAGGCATTTTAGTTTTTTTTTCTCTTGATGAGTTGGTGCATCTTAGAAGTTATAGACTTCTAAGATTATGGGATGTATTTTGATCCACGTGCCTTGTATGACTGGCGTTTGAGTTTCTACGGTTGCAGACCGAGTTGAGATTGTGAGAGTTGTGATTTGATTCAAGTAAGTCCTTGCGACTTACTTAGCTGGTTTCTGGATATTAGTTGGGTGATAATGGTTGTGTGTGTGCAATGTGTGTATAATAAAAATAACAACTTGTTAGGACGACCGTGGTTATTATGTTTTAAGGCCCAAGTGTATGTATAACGGACTGTGACATCACTGCCCAGCTCTGCCAGGAGACTGGGAGGTTCTCTATACCCAGACCATACAGGTACACGGTGAGATGCATCGGATCCACTCCTGATGGGTACACGGGGGCGGAGGCGAGGTTTGGAAATCCCTCGTGTCACAAAATAAGTATCATTAGTAAGAGTGAATGACTTAAATGAAGATAATAAATTGATTGTTTGAAAGAATGATGAGTATTTATTATTTTATGTGTGTGTGTGCTATTATTATTCTCCTAATGTTTAGGTAACTAGCTAATGGTTGTTTTGTTGTGTTTTTAGATTTACCGCAGGTTAGAACAACAGCTGAGTGATCCGGAAGTAGTGGTCAGCCGGGTCTCTGTACTCCTTAGAATGGGGTTGGGATGTTTCCTTTGTTATTCTTTCATCTTGTTAAGACAGTTAGTATGTTTCGTTGTTTAAGTAATATAGGCTGTTAGACGTTGTTGCATTCATCCCTTTAAAATACTATTCTATGAATTTCGGTTTTTCTTATTGTGTCTTGTTGCAAGATCCTAGTAATATTGTTGTCAAACTGAGGTCGGGACCCATTGTGAGGTCCTAACCAGTAATGCTCCGAGTTCTGAGAATTCAAGGTGTTACAACATGGTATCAGAGCTCTAGGTTGGCAACAATGGCACTTGAAATCTTCTGAAAGACCGAATAAGTACTTAAGCAGAACCCGAAAAGGGATCTGAGTTTTAAAAAGGACTTTTGGTTTTCAAATGCATGCATAGTCTGGTTGGGGATAGAAAGTACGGTTGACCACCACTACTACCGCGGATCTCAGTATGCTTAGTATGAACTTTGGGTTGTTTCTCTCTTTGGACTTATTAGCTTGGTTATAATGATAGGTGATATAGATAAGCATATGCCGAAGATTAATAGAAGTTATAGTTATATTATGCCCTTAGCGGAGATAACAGAATGAGATCCTCATTCAGTTGACACACCTACGTATATTTGAAGGTTTCAACGTAAGGATAAGTATGCTCAACTTCTGAGCATTAAGGTAGGCGAACGTCCAGACAACTCCTTCGAACTTGTTAAGGAACGTTGAGACGGAAAAGTGAAGAATAAAAGACAACATCAACGAAGATGACAAGAAGGGAACCCCGAGTCAACTCAATAGGACCAAATGAATAAAATACATGAGAGTAGTTCCGAAAAAGCGTTGGATGACCGGCAAATATACAAATTGGAGGAGACAACTCATAGGTTCTTTCTAGTGTGGTGTAAAGCAACGTTACAAAAAAAAGCAGATACCTTCAGAAACACACATGGGCATGAAAGTCAAGGTGAAATATAGTAGCGATCCAGACAAGAGACATTGAACATAAGCTTATTGACGGGCCAGAAGGTGAAAGTTTGAGGCTAGAAGTAGGGTGAAATATTATCACTCTCGACCAGCTACTTGACACTACAATCAAGATGGAAAACCGAGACAATCATAAGCGTAGGAGTCAAGATGAAGTACATTGTCCATCCAAATACGGAGAATAAAAGAGCCGCAAAAGGAAAGCTTACAGATTGCTAGAAAGTGGAAGGCAGGTTTCACCAACATGGAAGTGGGGTGACCTCCTAGAGCACACAAGAAATTCAACAAGGATCGGGATACAACAAAGACCGGATTTCTACAAAGGCAGCAATACAAAGCAGCAGATAAGGAAGGTGTAGGAGAATGGTTGGTGAACACGGGGATCTCTAATAACTTCTCATTCACGAAGAGATTTAAGTTAACAACACTAGCGGGTCATAACGGAGAACCACAATTGGACGATAACTCGGGTAAAAAGAGTTATGGGGAAATACATACAAGTTATCGTAGAAGGAATTACAAGTCCGTTGACGGAAGATGAAGATACAGCTAGACTCGTAAGAGTATAGTGCTCTTGTAGGAGTGTAGTTTGTAGAAGGAGCTACAGGAGTATAAGTGGAAGAGATATATTTTCACCTGGTATATCAAACCTCAAAAGAGATAGAAGAAAAGTAAGTCTACGATCTTATAGAAGGACAACTACAGGTTAATTGGTAACAACAGAGAATTTACACGTGTTGGTTAATTAGGGATGGTTGGTTGACAAATAAGTAGAAGGACCACAAAGTTATAAGAGAATTTTATCGACATCTGGAGAATTTCTCCCAGAGGTCAACGAGGACAATGGTGAAGTCAAATCAATACGAGTGTTAGTAAAACTAAATAGGTTCAAATTCAATAACTCTAATTAAAATTTTCTTGGAAGAACTTGATAGTATAGAAGATACCAGTTGCATGTGAGTTGCAAAAGTATTCAGTGATGACCTGCTAGGGCTACCCCCACAGAGGAGTATTGATTTCAGCATTGAGTTAGAGCCGGATACGAGACCGATCTCGAAGGCCCCGTACCGTATGGCACCCATAGAGCTGCTTGAGTTGAAGAAGCAGTTAGAGGAGTTAGCAGAGAAGGACTTCATACGCCCTAATGTATCTCCCTGGGGCGCGCTAGTACTATTTGTGAGGAAGAAGTACGGATCGATGAGGCGATGCATAGACTATAAAGAGTTGAACAAAGTCACCATCAAGAAATAGTATCCACTGCCGCGCAAAGATGATCTGTTGGACCAGTTGCATGGACCGTATGTGTTTTCGAGGATAGACTTGAGGTCAGGTTATCACCAGTTGAGGGTGAGAGATCAGGACTTACCTAAGACGGCATTCCGGACTAGGTGTGTTCATTATGAGTTCGTAGTAATGCCATTTGGGCTCAGTAATGCACCAGCGATGTTCTTGGAGTTGATGAACGGGATATTCATTGAATTCTTAGACCAGTTTGTAGTGGTCTTCATTGACGACATCCTAGTTTACTCTAGGAGTCGAGAGGAGCATGCCGGACACTTGAGGACAGTATTGCAGATTTTGCGGGATAGCTAGTTGTATGCTAAGTTATCCAAGTGTGAGTTTTGGATGTCAGAGGTGGCTTTCCTAAGCCACGTAGGGACTATGAAGGGTATTAAGGTCGATCCGGCAAAGATCGAGTCAGTGTCTTCTTGGCAACCTTCGAAAAATGTCAAGAAGGTTCGCAACTTTCTAGGGTTGGTAGGTTAGTACCGCCGGTCTGTGGAAGGGTTCTCCTTGATTTCCCGACCACTTACCTGTCTTCTGAGAAAGACTACTTGGGTTGTCTGGTCTGAGCCGTCTCAGCAGAGTTGTGAAGAGCTGAAAAGGAGATTGACGTCTACTCCAATTTTAGCAAAACCTAAGGGTACAGATGACCTTGTGCTATACAATGAAGAATCCAAGCTAGGCTTGAGGTGTGTCTTGATACAGAGGGGTAAGGTCATAGCCTATGCGTCTCGACAGCTGAAGACGTATGAGGAGAACTAAACCACACACGACCTAGAGTTAGCGGCAGTAGTCCATGCTCTTAAGATCTAGCGTCACTATCTCTATGGGGCGACATGTCAGATCCTCACAAACCATAGGAGTCTGAAATACATATTCACTTAGCGGGAGTTGAATAACCGCCATAGGCGGTGACTAGAGTTGATCAAGGATTTCGACCTTGAGATTCTCTACCATCCCGGAAAGGCGAATGTAGTTGTTGACGCTTTGAGTCGGAAGACGCCTCGGGAGACGGCGATAGCCCGGTTGACAGTACAGCCGCAGTTGTAGAGGGATTTGGCTTGGTTAGAGGTAGAGATTCAGTTTCCAAATACAGTCCATCAGTTGGCTACTTTGGAGTTACTTCCTGATCTGTTGGGTGAGATCCGATAGAAGCAGGATACTTGCCCGACTTTGACCAGGAACCGAGATAGGATGTCTCGAGATGAGGCACCTCACTTCACTATTGGTACTAATGGAGTGATGAGACGTCAGGACCGTATTTGTGTGCCATCAGACAGTGAGTTGAGACAGAGGATATTAGGTGAGGCTCATGCTACCCCATACTCAATACATCCCGGAGCGAGTAAGATGTACAAGGATGTGAGACGTTCCTTCTGGTAGGGTGGTTTGAAGCCCGACGTGGATCGGTATGTAGCTCAGTGTGCGACCTGTCAGCAGGTCAAGATTGAGCATCGTAAGTCCGGAAGAGAACTCCACCCACTGCCAGTACCACAGTGGAAGTAGGAGGATATATCTATAGATTTTGTCACATGATTGAGACTCAGTAGAGGTTTTGATGCTATTTGAGTAGGGGTAGACCGTCTTACGAAGACCGCACGTTTCATTCCGATTAAGGAAACATGGCCGGTAAGTCGTCTAGCTGAGGAGTTCACCAAAGACATTGTGAGACTCCATGGAGTACCGATGACTATCGTCTCCGACAGGGATGGAAGTTTCACCTCGAGATTTTGGCAGCAGGTACATACTACTTTGGGGACGAGTCTCCACTTTACTAATGTTTACCATCCATAGACCGACGATCAGTCTGAGAGGACCATCCAGATGTAGAGGACATGTTATGGGCTTGTGTACTGGATTGGGGACATGTATGGCCTGATCACCTCCCCCTTGTAGAGTTTTCATATAATAATAGTTGGCACATGTCTATCGGGATGGCCCTTTATGAGGATTTGTACGGGCGGAGATGTCGTACACCATTGTGTTGGGATGAGCCTAGTAGAGTTGATGGAGTAGCTCCAGACCAGATACAAGATGACACCGCCCGGATTGCCCCGGTCCGAGAGCGGATGTTAGCAGCTCAGAGTCGTTAGAAGTCCTACGCCGACAAGAGGCGTCGACCCTTGGAGTTTAGAGTAGGTCCACAGGTGTGGCTGAGAGTGTCACAGACAAGAGGCGTCCGGCGTTTCGGCATTAAGGGGAAGTTGAGTCCCCGATATGTCGGACCATTTGAGATCTTGGGGAGAGTCGGAGAGGTTGCTTACCAATTAACACTACCACCGAGATTGGAGGGGGTCCATCCGGTATTTCATGTATCTCAGTTGAGAGAGTATATACCGGACCCGAGGGACGTCATCAGCCATGATGACCTGATAGTGGAGCCAGATTACACTTTTGTGGAGTACCCAATAGAAGTCCTATAACGCAATACTAGACGGCTACGGTCCAAGGAGATACCGATGCTGAGGATCCAGTGGTCTAGACGAGGAGCCGATGAGGCCACTTGGGAGACATAGGAGAACATTAGACGTAGTTATCCCGAGTTCTTTGTGAAGTTAGCCGTTACTATTGTATCGACGAGTTAGTACTCGGATGTTGGTTTGTTTGACTTTTATGATTTTACCTTGGATTGAGTGATTGTGTTCTGTTTTATGTGTTACTTGATAATGATGATTGAGTAGTTTGCATGTTAGAAAACAAGACTTAATGAAACCAAGTTATACAAATCTATTTACGGAAATCGTTTGACTAGATACATTATTCTAAGTTTCGGGACGAAACTTGTTTTAAGGGGGCACTCATGTAATATCCGGATTTTTTTTATTTCCGTTTATTACCAAGTTAAACCGTTCTCGACTCATCGACCGTTTATATGATATCTAAGACTCATACCCTTACAGTTGTATATCATTTTATGTAAGCTTAACTCATATAAAATATTTCCAAACCCTAATCCAAGTCATGACAAGATTATGACAATACTTGATGAGGTCATGACGAGGTCATGACGAGACCATGACAACATTTGACGAGTTTAAGACGAAACCATGACAAGCCTTGACAACATTCAGCCCACCCCTCTTTCCTTGTTTTGGCCCATCTCTTCATGTTCTAGTCTTGCCTCGGCCCAGGCCTGCTCGTGCCTCCAACCAACCTAGATTGCAGGAGCCTCCTTTGCCTGACGCAGTTGCGCAGCCCATGAAGAAGATGGGCCGTTGCCTCTACTCCTCGTAGCCCATAGAAGAGCCAGCCCATTGAGCAGGAGGTCTGCTTCCCACGACGCACGTTGAGCTGGGCAAGAGGAGATCTTCGATGTTATTTCTCCCGCAAATCACGCAGCAGAGGACGTCTTCTCTCCCAGCATTTCACCTCTACCGGATCTGCTACTCTTGCGTCTTCCAGCCATTACACCCCGCCGCTCTCCTTCTGAACTGTTTCCATCGGCCTTCGACTCCATCAACCGCCACTGCTCACCGGTTTTAATCACAACCATTAGAGCCTGCTGCACACGTACATATAGCGTGAGTGTTCGAGTTCCTGAGTGCCCTTCGGTCAAGATGAGTTCCGTCGTCTTCCCTCTTATTCTCTTCCTTGCTTTCCTGCCTCCTTAATAGACTTCATGGTGGCACTTGTGCCTTCCTAGATCCTTGTCACGGAAGAACAACCCCTTCATATCCGCCTACTCCCGACCCCGCTGCGTAGCACCTGTGTTGGCCTCCCTTATTGCAACTTCTAACGTGCCAGATCTGTTCGAACAGACCGCCTCATCGACCGCCAGAAGCACGTCCGCTTGAGACACACCTTTGGCCAAATGAACCTTCTACAGCCTTCGCCTTGGTGAGTAACTCCATCCTTTGTTTCTATATTTGAGATAGGAGAGGCTAGATCTTTGTTCAGTGTGGTTATTTGGTCGATTATAGGACTCAAACTAAGGACCCTTATGTTGAGAAATAATCCAGGAAAACAGGAGGTAAGACTCAAACTCTAAACCACCTTACATTTACTTTTAGCCTCAGGAAAACTGTGTTGATCCAGCATGTTTGAGACTAGATTTCGACACTTTAGATCGATCATCCACCGTTGAAATTTTGATATATCGTAGATGGATATATGTAGTTTATTGTGCTAAAGTTTGAGAATGAATTAACGGTCGGATTAGAAATTATAAGGTTCCAAAGTTGAGTAGTTGGGCTGTTTTTTCAGCAGAGGAAAAAATTTACTAAGTATAGAAATTCTAGATGTTATACCCAACTTTAGAGATTTATGTAGGAGTTATGGCTGATTATTTTTGAGAGATCTTTGCTTCTATGATTAGTATGCATATCATAGAGGGTCTAGAGTTGTATTTTGGAATTTTTATCTTTTTATTCAAACCTTGTATCTTAACTCAAAATCGGACCTTAATGACTTTTTGTGAAAATCAAGAATTTTGTGTAACTCTTATAAATCTTTACCAAACTTTTCCGTAAGAACTAGATTGTGGAATGAGAGTTTAAAACTGAGTTATAGAAAAATCTTGGAGTTTCGGGACCGGGGGTAAAATAGTCATTTTACCTTAAGAAGGCATTTTAGTTATTTTTCTCTTGATGAGTTGGTGCATCTTAGAAGTTATAGACTTCTAAGATTATGGGATGTATTTTGATCCACGTGCCTTGTATGACAGGCGTTTGAGTTTCTACGGTTGCAGACCGAGTTGAGATTGTGAGAGTTGTGATTTGATTCAGGTAAGTCCTTGCGACTTACTTAGCTGGTTTCTGGATATTAGTTGGGTGATAATGGTTGTGTGTGTGCAATGTGTGTATAATAAAAATAACAACTTGTTAGGACGACCGTGGTTATTATGTTTTAAGGCCCAAGTGTATGTATAACGGGCTGTGACATCACTGCCCAACTTTGCCAGGAGACTGGGAGGTTCTCTATACCCAGACCATACAGGTACACGGTGAGATGCATCGGATCCACTCCTGATGGGTACACGGGGGCGGAGGCGAGGTTTGGGAATCCCTCGTGTCACAAAATAAGTATCATTAGTAAGAGTGAATGACTTAAATGAAGATGATAAATGGATTGTTTGAAAGCATGATGAGTGTTTATTATTTTATGTGTATGTGTGCTATTATTATTCTCCTAATGTTTAGGTAACTAGCTAATGGTTGTTTTGTTGTGTTTTTAGATTTACCGCAGGTTAGAACAACAGCTGAGTGATCCGGAAGTAGTAGTCAGCCGGGTCTCCGTACTCCTTAGAATGGGTTGGGATGTTTCCTTTGTTATTCTTTCATCTTGTTAAGACAGTTAGTATGTTTCGTTGTTTAAGTAATATAGGCTGTTAGACGTTGTTGCATTCATCCCTTTAAAATACTATTCTATGAATTTCGGTTTTTCTTATTGTGTCTTGTTGCAAGATCCTAGTAATATTGTTGACAAACTGAGGTCGGGACCCATTGTGAGGTCCTAACCAGTAATGCTCCGAGTTCTGAGAATTCGGGGTGTTACACCACGTCAACGAGTAGGGGTGTCAATGGGTTGGGGATTCCCCGAAATTCGCGGGTATTACCCGTCATGGGGATGGGGATTTTAAACGGGTACGGGGACGGGGATGGGTTAAAAATTGATTCCCCGCTTGGGTATGGGGACGGGGATGAAGATAAGGGTATGCGCCCCGCTCCCCGATCCGAACCCGAACACGACGGGGAACCCCGACGGGGTATCCGACGGGAACCCGACGGAGAGCCCTGCGGGGAACCCGGCGGGAAACTCGGTGGGGACCCCGACGGGGAACTCGGTAGGGAATCTGACGGGGAACCCAAAAAAAATTGTGTTTATTTTAGACTTTCATTGTAGTTTCAAGTTTAATTGAAATTTAATACAGAAACTTTGTTTAAATTTAAATTGCCGATGATTTTTTAATTTCAAATTATATACACTTTTATGCTTTTAAGAATTAAGAGTATCATACTCATTCCTACAATCCTACTTGTACAAAAATGTATTTAAAAAATGTTTTAAGGTTACATTTTTGTATGATTATTATATGTGTTAATTATGCCAATGCTAAGTGAAGTAAGTGTTAACCTATTATGGTGGGTATATTAATGGTGTTTGTGGTAGTGATGGTTGAGAACAATTATGAATTGTTCTTTCTACTATTATTGGTTTTATTTGTAAGTTTCTAAAGTCTGTTTTTTTCTCATGAGATTAGATAGTGGTGATTGAAACATTTAAAATGCGTTGAATTTGATGAAGGGGTGCAACACTGTAACAAAATAATCTTTTCCTTAGAGTAAATTGCAAAAGCATTTGTTAATAATTGTCGGGAATGCTTTGGCTATCAAGGCGTTGGGGTGCACCCCGCGTACCTACTACCTACAAGGATGAGTATATATACATAACAACATCAATACTTCATATAATGTAGTATATGTTGCATTGAGAATTAGTATTGAATACATGCCACAATGATTGTCCATGTCAAGTCATCATTTAAATCCATAATAAGGCTTTGATTTAGCCACACTTATTATGTTTAAAAATATTTGAAAAAGCTAAATACAATTGAGGACAAAAATATGGGATGGGGAATTTCTCGATGGGAAAGTATATCCGACATAGATGGGGAATTTTGTGGGGGAAACTTTTAAAAAGTTTAAAATGGGAATAATTAAACGAGGACGGGGATTCCCCGATAGGGACGAACATCCGATGGGGACGGGGACAATTTTCAATATCCGAACGGGTATGGGGATGGGGACGGGGGTTTTATACTAAACGGGAATGGGGATGAATATGGTACTCCCCGACCCATATCCGACCCATCGACATCCCTATCAGCGAGTATATAGACTCCCTATTTATACAAGATAACCGATGTGGAACAACAAAAACCCTCAAAAAATTTAACTAAATAGATCATTTTAATATTCATTTGAAAAAAAAATTTTAGGGGAACGGTTACTTATATAAAAGTAACGTGAAAATATTTAACGTAATAACCAAAGGTCAAGATTACTATATGAAAGAAAATTATGACATAATTGTAGGTTAACGTTCCCAAAAATAAAATATTCCCTAAAAATAAAACTTTAGGGGTACGATTACTCTTTCCTAAAAATAAAACTTAGTGTTACGATTACTTTAGGGAAGAACATTATGACCCATATAATTGTAGGTTAACGATCCCAAAAATAAAATATTATTCCGATATAAATAATAATTATAGTTGAACTTAATCAAAGAGCTAATAAATGTATTATTTGTATACTCTTTAGACTCCCTATTTATACAAGTTCTAAAACCATCAAGTTTAGTAGCTAATCGATGTGGGACAACAAAAACCTTCAAAAAAAATTTAACTAAATAGATAATTTTGATGTTCATTTGAAAAAAAAAATTCACTAACCAAAGGCAAAATTACTTTAGGAAAGAATATTATGACCCACATACAAAAATAAAACTTTAGGGGTACGATTACTTTAGGGAAGAACATTATGACCCACATAATTGTAGGTTAACGATCCCAAAAATAAAATATTATTCCGTTATAAATAATAATTGTTGTTGAAGTTAACCAAAAGGCTAAGAAATGTATTATTTGTATACTATTTAGACTCTCTATTTATACAAGTTGTAAAACCATCAACTTTAATAGCTAATCGATGTGGAATAACAAAATCCTTCAAAAAAAATTTTAAAGTGAAAGGAATGATGTTGATAAAAAAATTACGTTAGTGTTATATACACAATTTTAAATTTATTTGGTAGCGAATATGAACGCTTTGCGGTGGCGCTCAAATAGATCTGAGCGCTTTGCGACGGCGCTCAAATCTTAAAATAAATAAAAAAGGGCAAAAATAAGAAAAATAGGGTTTTGAGCGCCGGCGCATGGCGCTGGCGCCCAAAACCCTGTTTTTTTCCTACTTTTGCCCTTTTTTTATTAAAGATTTGAGCGCCTTCGGAAGGCGCTGGCGCTCAAATTCTTTGTTTTTTTTTTTTACTTGTTGAGCGTCATCGGAATGCGTTTGTTTTTTACGCTAGTAAAACAAACCTCGTGCATTTAGCTTTTTCGATTTTCTAATAACACATGTTAGTTTAATAAATAAAGATTCTCTGTATTCAAAAAATAGTTTACAAAATAAATATTCTCTGGCTTTAAATTTTTTTAAGAGTAAAGATATTTTCGAAACAAATCGGTTACAAAAATTTTTGTTTTGACTTAAAAAAAAGATTGAATGGAGTTAATTTTGGGAACTCTATTTTAGAAATATTGTCTCCACTGCGCGTCACGTCAGTCAGCGAGTATATAGACTCTCTATTTATACAAGTTCTAAAACCATCAAGATTAGTAACTAATCGATGTGGAACAACAAAAACCCTCAAAAAATTTAAATAAATAGATCATTTTGATATTCATTCTAAAAAAAAAATCTTCCCTAAAAATAAAACTTTAGGGATACGGTTAGTAACGTGAAAATATTTAAATTTAGGGAAGAACATTATGACCGACATAATTGATTAACGTTCCCAAAAATAAAAGACCCACATAATTGTAGGTTAACGTTCCCAAAAATAAAATCACTTTAGGGAAGAACATTATGACCCACATAGTTGTAGGTTAACGATCTAAAAAATAAAATATTATTCAAAAGGCTAAGAAATGTATTATTTGTATACTCTTTAGACTCCCTATTTATACAAGTTCTAAAATCATCAAGCTAATCGATGTGGAATAACAAAATCCTTCAAATCGTAGGAAGTGTGTTGTGGAATTTTCAAGGATATGATAAGAACGTAAAAAAAAAAAAAAAAAAAAAAAAAAAAAAAAAAAAAAAAAAAAGATTTTGATTAGATTTTGGTATATTTTGGCAGTTATGTTGATAAGAATAGATTTTTGGCTATAATATATAATTGATTAATTGATTAAAATCTTGTCCAACAAAAAAAAATTACGTACATCATGTTGTTAATTTTGTAAAAAAAGATTTTATGGCTTAAAAAATAAACATTTATTGACCAAAAAATTGTGGGAACTCCATTTGATTCATCAGATCATGTACTCTCTTTTAGTATGTATAATATATTTTACTTAACTACCAAGCTTTGATGCAAAATGGAGGATCGCACAAAAACTACGAAACAGTTAAAGTTATAAACGATGGTAGAAATGCAACTTATTATTAAGTGTATGATTAAAATTATTATGGTTCGTATTGACGTGACTATTCAAAGGTGTATATAAGTTTGTCCTAAAAAATAAGTAATGTCATTTACAATTAGAAAAAGTCGCCTGCTTCATCAAACTATTACATATTATTAGACAGATTATGTGACCAAAGTGGCTTCTAGTCCTACTTCTCTCATCAATTGACAAAGTTGTAGCAGCAAAGTGAACATCTGCAGTGTCATCACCAGTACAATGGCTACATGCAGTACATATTTGCTACATATATCGGTAGTACATTGTGTTTATACAGCTATGCTACAAAATTTGCGACTTATACAGCTGAAAGCCTTAACTCAGGATGAGTTTTTCTAAGAGAACAGAATTGGCTTCAGATTCATCAGTAAGGTACAGGAAAGAGCTTTTCTCTTCCCGTGCACTCGTAGTGTTATCTACTACTCCTCGTCTAAGTCGTCTGGGACAAGCAACTTCTCCATCGCAGCCTGGATTAGGATATTCAAGCAAACAAAGGTAAGAATTTTAAGTCTGAGGAGCAGGGATTAATAGATCGATAATAACAATTTATGATCTTGCTTAGAATGATAAAGATCTGTGAAAGATTGAAATTAACACAATGAACGAGCATATAAAGCATTGCAGATTTATATAGGTATCAGCAGTTACCTTTATAGAGGCAACATCAGCAGCAGCAGGCTTCAAGTCAAGAGCAAGTCCAAAATGAAGCATAGCTTTATCATACATGTTGCGCTGCTTGTAAATCCTTCCCATCAAAGCATAAATACTGCATTCACGAGGGGCGTACTCCTTTAGTTCTTCTAGAACTTCCAAAGCTTCGTCCAACTTTCCTATCACAACTAAAATCGTAGCCTTTTGAAACATCGGGAGAGGGTTCTTTTTATCTGCTCTAATTGCCCTTTCCATCATCACCAAAGCCTCTTCATTTCTCTAATACAGGGCACATACGACTTTAGAAGCTAAAATTACTTAAACGCAGCAGCTAAAAAACTTCAAATTTATTTCTCTTGGACATACCTGTAATGCATGTAACGCGGTCCCAAGATATGACATTAAAACAGAAGATTGTGGATTAATTTGAAAAGCAATGCGGAAGTGATGCTCTGAGAACTCAAATTTCTCTTGACGAAGATAGACCATTCCCAGACCATACCATGCATTGTAATGCCTCGAATCAACTCGAAGGGCACATTGGTAACTTTTAATGCCACTCTCAAAATCCTCCAACGCAACATACTCATGTCCACAGAGAGTGTGGCCATATGCAAATTTTGAATTTAATTGCACAGCTCGCTGGAAGTTTTTCAGAGCCATATCATGGTCTTTTTGCAAACTATAACAGTTTCCCATAGCACACCTGTTACAGAAGAGTAATATCAGTAATGACAATGGGAAGAAATATCCTGCATGACAGTGTTGCTTGAATTATGTCCCAAAAGTGGCAAATGATGCAAGAAATCGTAAGGTCCTACTTCTCTAAGTGGCTGAAATAATAAGAATCTGTGCAATCAACAAATTTGAACAGCAAACATAAAATCTAACTTATTTGGGAGACGGAGCAACATCATTTATTCTACACTTGACCCATGGTCTGGTTAAGTTCTCTTGTAAATTCTATCATATTCCTTGCACATTCATTCTACACAGATGGAAATAGAAAAGTACACCTCTCAATGCAATTAACTTGGCTTCTTAAAGAACTTATCATGCCAATTTCAGCATTTAGGAAACCAACCGTAGAACATTAAAAAAGAATCTAGCATATACCAAGTTTGAGGAGCTAATCGATCAGTTGATAGCAGTTCCTGAGCCAGATAGCTCAATCTCATATCTTCTTTAAGATGCTGCAAGATAAGATAAATTTGCATTTGATAAGAAAAATAAATGAATCTGCTACAGCACGAAAAGTCAAATTGATTGCACAGTAAAATTAATTTGATTTCTAAACAACCCAATGACCGGAATCTAACCTACACAAATATGACCACCAATTGCATCAACATGAGGCTTTAACATTTCCTCTTCTCCAGATTAATCTTAGTTGTTTTAAGGAAGTAAGCACCACACATTTTAGTTCGCCTACTTTTCTAGCTATAGGACCCCTTTGTCTTATATCTTCTTTTTCATACTGGCAAACATAGTTACTCCTATTCCAATCAATTGACCGAAGCGCTGGGTTTAAGCAAGTAAAAAATAGGAAATACCAGCACAAGATTAGTAATTGATTAAACTAGACATAAGATATTAGATTTTGGGATGTTTACAGAATCGGTAAAGAAATTATCAACCCTTTTCAGCATAAGAACATATTAAAATCTTGTGAAAGATTTATACATTAAAGAGCTGGAATAAAATTATCAACCCTTGTCTTGAAAAAAATCACTAAGTGGGCCTTTTATTAATCTAAGGAGAACAGGCCCATCAGTTAAGTGATTTTCAAATTTGTAACTGCCCTTTTACAAAAGAAGGGGCCTAAGTAATTTAATAAAAATAAAACGGCCTTGTTTTGCCGATTTCCTCTTTTTTCCCCTTTAATTATCGACTTAATCATAAAATCCCAATACAAAATATATCAGTGTCTTATGACCATAAATATGAAGCAAGTAAACTTGACCAGTTGAGCCATAAAAAGAGTATTGCTTCCAAGGGCAAAATGTGAATAAAATGAATATAGTAATGATAGTAAATGGGCAATTTTCAGAAAGAATCATCATAAGGTAAATGCTTGCTCACATAAAGAACAGTAGAATATGCATCCATTCCTTCTAAGCTGTAAGGACACAAACGGCGAGCTAGACTAAAGGCACACTCAGCTTCTGCATAACCAACCAATTCAAAATAAGCTTTCCCCACCTGCAGCAGAATCCTTTTCACGTTACTTCTTTCAGAAAATATGGTAATATATAATGAACTTCATTTTCCAAGCATAATTTACTTCTTTTCTGTTGATGATAATACAAATAGTTTCCATACCACTAGAATCGGTATCACGATCAAAACAGAAAAGATTCTGCCAATCTTAAAACAGATTTAGTATTACAGTCTTGGCATATTCGGTTAATTATTTAAGTTATACAACCAACAGAAATTTCAGCTCCAAAAACTGTCTATCATTCTTGCAAACCTAAGTAATAAGGTAATCATCTAGAAGCAGAGACAAGTGTACTGTACAAACAGAACACAAAATAAAGAGCAGAATGAAGATTTACCTGGGAAAGAACCCAGCCAGTATTATAATGCTTATGTGGGAGTTTCTGATAAATGTCCAATGCATCCTGTGATAAAAACAGCATTACAAATGAACACAGCAAGAATGGTATGCTGAAGGTCCTTAATAACTGGGAGGAAATGGCCCATTACCTGACACTTATACAAGCAGGAAAGCCTATAGCCTTCTCCCAACTGCCTCAATAGGGTCATGATATCCACAGCCCCAGTAAGAATCTTTGACGCATCAACATTACTCCTACATGTTAGCATACTCCCATCATCCTGATCATAGGATTTAACATCACCAGATGGCAATGAAGAAGCAGTTGCTGTTCCATTTGCATTAGAGTCTTCAAAATCCTCCTGCCGTGTTCCTGAAATAAGCAAGCATATTGCTCAAGTGGTAGTATATATAGATATATGTTTCACCCTGTCAATGCCGATTGACAAAAAGATGAGCTTAATAACTAGATTAAATTGTTTCATAATAAAAGATACCATGTGTTTATGTGAAAATTACAGATACTATAATTAATTTAGAAAAAAATTGCAGATTCAATACTTCCATATGTGACCAAACTTTATGTATATACAAATACCTCGAACAACATCCATATGGTGTATCCTTAGCCTAACCTAAGTGAGCAGAAAGGAATAGCGTAATCCTTATTTGGGTAATAAATCAGATTTAGACATTGGCAGGACAACTAGTTATTGAAATGAATGATGCAATCTAAAGTATCAGGACATGCATATTTTGTTTGGATGCACCAACAAATGAACCTAACTCGAAACAACTGAATATATCAGCCTCATTCGGGATAAACCAACTCAGACTGCTCGACAACTGATCCACCAAACATTCTGAAAATATAAATTATGTCAAGAAAGTCTAACACAGAAGCAACCCACTCCTAATCCAACCAATAATACTGTTAGGGGATGCTGGCGGTAGGTGTTGCATAGCAGATGCCATTTATGGTCAACGACCACTATTTCAGTGGGTTCAGGAGGTTGTATAGACAGCAGCAAAGGTGCATGACAAGTGGACAAAATTTGGGGTTGGTGGACTGAACATATATGATGGACTAGTAAAGAGGATGTGAAGCTAGTAGGATCATTTACTTCCCAACTGGGAAAGATTTTTGAAGTAGAATTAGCACAAAATTTGTAATTTCTCTCCTAAAGTTTGGGGTGAAAAAGAAAGTGTATCAATGAAATTAATGGCCCGCAGTTCAAACATCAAAGAGCACTTTAGTGCATCGTATCAAGAACACTACCTTCTTCATAAGTTTCACTAGACCAGCCTGCTCCCTTACGAATTGTTACTGAGCGTAATGCCACTGAACTTAACTTTGAACTTCCGGAATGTTTCATGGAATGGCCAGTCCCATTCCCTGCTAATGTTGTGCCTAATGCATTTGAAGTAGCACTTGCCTCTCCAGAAAGTCTTGTACTCCTTCGAGAGCCAGAATCGGAAAACAACCTCCCTGAGATCTGAAAAGAACAATGAAGGCTTCAGAAACTGATTTTTAAGTTATGAAGAAGTTGAACATCGAAGGGACATAAACAGCCACGAAAAACACATGACACTAGAATAAACTCAGCAATAAGATATTTTATTCTGACCAAAAAAAGAGGTTCTAGCCAAAATTTTTGAACAATAGCCAAATACTTCCTTGAATTTCAATAAAGATATTCCTTGCATGAGTTTTCCACTTACAAGTTACAATCATCTGACGCTGTTGTTTTTACCAGGCATACAATCTGAAGCATGCTAAAGATCATTCCCTCCCAAAAAATTTCCCAGTTACCTTCTTGTTGCTTAAACATATTTTCATTTCTTCTTTATTCAAATATTATAGAGATGATTACCCCATGGGGCATGATGTCGTCTGATGATGGTCCTTTCATAATGCACCACTTGCTATCTTTTGTAGGGCAAATTAGTTACAAGTCGTGAAGATGAGAAAAGATTAGATGTTCGTGGTATTGTAAGACTCCTATCAAGTATTATCTATCAGTTTTATCCATTACAGGTCATAAGAACCTAAGCCTCCTCATAGCCACATGAGGTAGCGAGGTACTTCATTTTTAGTATCCCAAATCTGAAGAATTGATAGTTCGATCATATGCCAAGGGAAAATCATAAGCATTTGGGTATGAAACCCTGGAAAAGTGGAAAGTTGGTACATGTTGAGCCATCTCCAACTTTTGTAGTCTCATCAGAATTGTGACTCTATTTTCATTTTTTCTTGCATAATTTTAATGTCTATTCAGGCAAACTTCTAGTGTTCTCTCTATGGGTACATTTTTCCATTGTGTAACTACAAGAATACACCAGTAGGCCCTGGCCATCCCAAAATATAATGGATGAGATGCTTAGTTGTGAATTTTACATAATATGGCATTCAGATGTCAAAAGAAGAAGAAAAAAACTTCAAGTAAGAAGCCTGATACATGCAAACTCAGGAAATTATAATTATGACAGTTCCATGATTTCCATCAGCTAATTTGTCAATTAAATGCATATAGTAATCAGCCAATAGATGTATAATAACAATATCAGACTTGGTCAATTAGCTTTTTGTGATATTTATTAAAATTATGATAGAAACAGAATGACAAGCATATAAGGGTATCACATGCATCCTACTTAAAAAGTAGTAAATATTACTCACTCTGTTTCATAGTACTTGCCATTTTAGCATTTTCTACACCTTTCAGGGACACTACCACATATGCCATTATACCCTCACTTCTTACCCTACTTTTTTTACTCCATGGAAGACAAAGTATGATTATACTTATCATTTGAAAGGAAGTGTATAGTAGTTGCACAAAAAAGATCTAAAATGACATTTATTTTGAAATAAACCTCAAGGGCTAAAATGACAATTGTTGTGAAACAGAGGAAGTATGATATTCACCTTCCGCAATTTTCCTTCATCAACGAATTTTCTTCGAGGAGCTTGAATAGTAGGATTCAAAGTTGAGCGAGAGGAACTATCTGCGTTCATTTTAGCTGGATTTGGTTGCAGATTTCTACAAACTGGTGGGGGTGCAGCACCTGAAAACTACATTAGAAAGAAGAAGAAAGATCAAACAGCTAGCATATTCACAACCAATTAGTCATTTGCAAAATCAGTATAGAGAAGGGGCTGCGGAGTACTTTCACAATTGCGGGCCGTATGTTTTAACTCCGGAAACGGAAACGGAATGGAAATGAATACGGTTCATACGTATATCCTTGTTCATGAAATTTTTTGGAATCATTCCTTGTGGTTTAAGTAAATGTAGTAGAATTTGATTAGTTTTGATACCCTATAGGGAAACAAAATGGGGGGGGAAGCAAATGCATTTTGCATTAAAGCCACAAGGAATGATTCCAAAAAATTTCATGAACAAGGGTATACGTATGGACTAGATTCGTTTCCATTCCGATTCCGTTTCGGAGTTACAACCGAACGGGGGCTTAAAGTTTGTTTGGTGAATAAAAAAAAGAATGGAATTGAAATAACTAGCCTAATAAATGGAAGAATTTTCATATTTGTTATAAAACATTATTACTGTTCTAAACAAACAAATGTCATCAAATAGTCTAATTGTGATACAAGGGCCTACACAAATAAAAGGTACATGAAAGAAGTCATCCAAGGTGAGATACAGCTTACTGAAATTTTCTGGGGAAATAAATATTTAAGAGGCTTAGCATGATCTTACCTGCGTGTTCACTGGCGATGGAGTATTGAAGAATGTGAAATTAGATGGGCCACTGTTGGCTACCTGATTGGCAAAACCTCTTGGAACAACACTTCCTTGGTGATTTTCAGTACCTTCTCTCACATTATTCATGCTTCGTAGTTGTCGTGGACTTGCATCTTCTGGCATTCGAGTAGACACACTGCAGTCTTCAATAGTTGCCAGAACTGTTTCAGAAGTGAGTCGCTGCAGCTGCTGTTTCTGCAAAGAAATCGCAGCTGATTCACTATAGACTGTAGCAGCTTCTTCAGCAGAACCTACAAAAAGGAAATCCATCTATCTGAGTGTTTAAGACTAAGAATATAGTCATATACATTCACTTCATCTGTCAGTTATGCAACAGCGGCACACCAAAGATATTTCATATCAAATACTGACATTTGAAAAGCCCTCCAGAGAATCATACTAACAGATTTTATACTCACGGAAGGTAGTCTAACTCAAGTTAGAATTGTTTGTGCTTTATTTGCTACAGGCAGGGGGAACCATCAACCAAGTCAAAATAAACTATACTTTTTATCGGCAATAATCAGATAAAGCAGACATACCTAAAATACAGAGCTCCTCATAAGCAGCCCACAACAATGGATCCAATAATAAAGCCTGTTTGAAGTGATGAACAGCACTTTTCCTTCTATCAGTGTACCTGAAGTAAATTGTGAACAGATTTAAGGCCCGCATATAGTACCTACAATGTACACAACCTAAAGGTGGACCAAACATAGATAACTTGGAACCGGTAGAAGAATTACACACTTTAACACACGTAGCAATATCAGAAACTATAGCTAGAGGCCGTCAAAGTACACAACTGAATCAATTTTTACAAAATTCACAATTTGGAATAAGAAAGACAAAGATAACCTGTAAATCAGCCCAAGAAGGTAATGACCAGCGGCACCATTTGGTACCTGAGCAACAAGAAACGTGAATATGTGATTCTTCCAGTAAACTTTCATTAATATAAAGGCATACAAATGCTAGGGCACTGGAAACGGGAGTATATCAAATTGCAACTAATAAGTAGAGTACTCTTTCATAGTGCAATATATTGTAGTTATCTAGTAAAATAATATTGCAAAAATGGTACCAATGTACGATAATTGTTGTCAAACAAAAACGCAAATGAAATAATTTGGTGAAGTAGGCTTTTTTTATGCGCTTTTGTTTTGTATATCCCTCTAATTTTTACCACTCTGATTGACTTACACTATTACTCGATTAGGGGTATATTTACTAAATGAGATTATGCTATGAGCCTACTTAATTAAACAATATTGCTAAAAGGCCTAGTTAGTGATATTGGCCAAAGCAAATTGGCATGTGTGTTTTTGCTTTTAAAACCTTCTAGGGCAAAGGTGTAAGATATATATATATATAGGGTGTGGTTCCCATGAGAACACCCCTAACGTGTATACATGAGAACAATCGTACACCGTTGGATGGTGAGTATTAAGCGTTGAGATTTAGAGTAGATATCATAATTAATAATAACTACGAATAATGATAATAATTAGGAATCAAACAATAACTACGAATAATCCACTCAACCAACAATAACTACGAATAATACATTAAACGATATGGCACCTTCGTCACAAAACTAATAATAATTACGAATCTGTTTTCATATATATATATATATATATATATATTGAGATTCAAAATGCTTGACATTTTAGACGAGCACAAATTCACATCAACTCATCAATGATGCAACTTCAATCTGAGGGGGAAAAGCAATACTTTGCAAGATACCTGAATGAATTGAATACTTATGACAAATCAGAAAACATAACGCCAATACGTTGTATAAACACTATCAAGAGATGTCACTGTGTGAGTTCTCCTACTGGACCTACTCTACAAAAGTCATCTGTGTTGAATTTTGTTTAAAACTTACAATCTACTAAGTGGTTAGATTTTGAGTAGAAAACACCAAAACGTGTTTGTACAATAGGATTGTCCACATGGCTCTTTTGGGTGCACGGAAAATGTTTATAAAATCCTTAACAGTTATCTAGTTACAGTCGACTGGGGGCTTTATAATTTTGATTCAGGGCTTTATAATTTTGATTCAGCTTGCTAATCCAGAATACTCCTCTATTCTTAGACTTCACGTATGTTCTTGAAATAATCACCACATTCAATTAGCAATGAAATAAAAATTTAAAATATTTGATTACTAAACAAAACAAAACAAAACAAAAGGAGATCAAAGAAGAAAAAATCATTAGCCACAAGGAAACATTTGAATTTATAAGCCTCGTCTACAAAATGAGAGAATGGGAACATCAATTTTTGGTTATGTGAGACCATCAGCCAATGGGTACCAAAATATATGCCCTCCTAAATCCACCTTGTTAAGCACCATTGTCTAAGCCCAAAATAAAAGTTAACTTTCTCTCAAATCTCTCAAACTCCTAGTCTAATTTTGTCGCATGGTCACGGACACTAAAAGGGTAGAAAACAAAGGACTGGTCCAAATACATATTCCAACTCCTCAACCTTTCAAGACAACCCTTAGTCTTTACAACTTTATCAAGAAATTCTAATTGGGCCCATCATAAGCTTCCCCAACATCCAACTTATGTGATTTCTTAAAACACTAGTCCCCTTGAACTTGTAAAAGACAAAAGCGAGGGGAAAAAAAAAGTACAAAAAATTCATATATAACCTTCTAGATATCAACATAATCAAAACTTCGTAAGGATGAGTGGACAAGTTGATCCCCCATCCATACAAATGTTCCAACTAGTCAATTCCCTGTTAAATGGGTGACCGATCTATATGTACAAGGCTTCGAGTGTAAACCTTCAGTAACTTCTTCCAGAATGCGAATGTGATTCAAAATGCAACCTTTTCAACAACTCTCCCCTACACAGTGAACTAATTGCTGACATCACACTACAAACTTATTCAATATCCACAGTTCTTTTCCTCATTGAACATGTTAGTCTAACTCTCTTTCACAATCAAAATACTCCACAACTCCAACATCCAAAAGGTAGATTACACAATTTACTCCACACTATCAATCTCCCCTTAAGAAACAGCAGCTTCTTTGTAAACAAAATCCTGCCGAAAGATGACCATGCTCAACTTGCTTATTGTTGGATTTTTTTTCTTCTAAAAAAAAGTATATCATACAAGTTAGCACTAGAGTTCTGCAAATTTCCATAAAATTGACGCCACGATGTAACAGAGGTAGCTGTATTATGCCAAATATATCACTAAAGTTTTTTTTAACAAGTCCCATTAAGCTAGAAAGCCACTTCTCAAGATCACTCACCTTCCTGGAAAGGAAAAAGTACTACACAACAGAAAATGAATACTTTGGCCTTCATCTGTAAACAATAGAAGTTGTTCCGAATTTTTGGATCAATGTATTGCTTCTTATTGTTACAATAGTATACCTCTATACTAGGCTCGTTTGGAGGACATAATGCTGCCTCTGCTTCCTTTAAAAGATCCATCTGAAAGGATGCTAGGGCAAACAAGTAGCGGGATTGAGCCATATGCGTACCTTCTCAGAAAAAAATTAACAAGAAACATTATTAGCAGGAAAAAATCATCACAACAGTAAACACTCGCACCATATTTCGGATACCAGGATTAACAAGTAAAGAAAAATATGCTTTGTTATATTATGTAATTTGAGCTGCATAAACTCCTGAAAAACAAATTCACAGAACAACGAATACCTTTTAGTAGATGATATGCAGCATATGGTTGGCTATTGCGCAAATAGCACCCAGCTAACAGCTGCAAATTGACCTGAAAACACAAAAAAGATACAGTTAGTAATTCTTTCAAATTTTCTAGTAACTCAAGATGCTAAAAGAATAAACAACCTTGAGCTTCCAAAACTTATTTGAAAGTTTATTTGCAGTCTCATAATAGATTATCAGTGTTTTCCTGTTCCAGTACCAAATTACTGCCCATCACCAACATGCAATCATTAACTTCACGACCAAGCTAAAATCCGTTATATAACCCTGATCTCCACGCCTAATTATACTAATGCCATATTTAGTAAGCAAATTTGATGCAGTGAGCGCTAGCAAACTAGTAACACAGTACGAAGTCTAGCATTTTCCCCTTCAAATTCACTAAGTCCTTGATCTTCCAAAACTGTTCAAATTCTTTTATAGCATCAACGTGCCAAAGATCTTCCTTTTTCCTATTCTAATACAATTACAAGGTTTACAGCCGAGCTCAAAATTGTAACAAAACCCTAACATCCGCGAGTATATCCATAAACGGCAAGTTTAGATGGCAAATTGAAAAGAGAAATCGGAGAAGTCCTCAATCTGTTCTAGTAGCTGTGAGGCTGAATAGAATATGGGCAAAAGGTTTAAGTACCTCGTTAGGGAACTCGGCACAAAGGCGTTCACAAAGGAAAATAGCGTTTCGATACATGAAACTGTGTAGATTGTTTTGAACACAATCTGTGAGAATCGCTTCCATGGCTTCTCTGCCTATATAGAACGGAAGAAGATAAATTCTCTGTAGATCGAAGAGAGGGGAAGAGAGAAGGTGGCGTTTTGTTTTGAAAGAGGCTCTTTTCCGCCTGTGAGTGGTTCTACTTCGAGAGTGAATTTGAAATTTGGCAGTGACAGATTTGTTCGGGGTTTTTGAAAAATAATCCAGATACTCTGAGGAGATAATTTATTTTTTTATTAATAATATCTTATTCATTAACGGTGAGTTGATTTCGCATATCAATTATCAACCCATCCAATCGGTCACTTTAGCAAAAACTGCACCATCTTTTAATATTAATTATCGTATTTAAAGTATATATATATATATATATATATATATATATATATATATATATATATATATATGACATAAAATTAGTTATTTAGCTCAAAACTATTTGAAATAATTTGGTCAAATAGATTTTTTTTCTATTTTCACTACGTACAAATTAAATTTATTTTATTTTTTGGTATTAATTTCATACAAAGAATTTCATACCAAAAAATATTTTATATCGGAAAATATTTCAAATACAATACATACCAGAAATCTGAATATCACAAACCGTAAACATCATCAATCTCATACACAGTGCATATCAGAAATCTGAACATCACAAACCCTCTTTTCTTTTCTTCTGCATGATGGTGCCATTTGGACCCAACAAAAGCTTGAAGGGGGCTGGCGTCTTTGGTCTTCCTTGTGCGGGCTTCTTACATCATCCTCGCTAGCAGCTTCCTACAAGTCACGCCATGAAAGTTGCAAGGCTGAGATTTGGTCGAAGATGATGGAGGAGGCCATGAATGATGTGAGGAAAAAGCCCATCATGTCCACCTATTACACAATTTCAACATTTTTCCATAAATCTTTGGATGTAGCATTGGCTAAGCATGTCCACGGATCAAGGGTTACCCGTGGCCCGGCGGGTCCGGGTCACGACGGGTTCCGGTTTCGCTGGGTTACGGGTAAGGGTAAGGGTCGAGGTGATCCTTACCCACCAACGTGACCTGTCGGGTCAACCCGCCGTTGGGGTTATTTAGCCAAAAAAAAACAATAAACTATTAAATTTAACCCCAAAACATTTCTATAAATACCTCAAACCCAATTCATTTCATCTCACACCAACTCTAATACAATCATCTACTCACTCTCTCAATCTCTCCATAATTCCATAATTTTCAACTCTTACATTCAGTTACTCTCATATTTTCATTCTCTAATTTCCTTTTTAATTATTCATTTTACATTTTACTACATTAAAAAAAATGGCTAGCCGAGGAAGATGTTCCGTTAGCGGTCCTTCATCCGGCGGAGGTGTTAGTCGAGGACGTCATTCCGTTAGCGGTCCTCCAACCGGTTCGGATATAAGGCGGGGTTTAAGCGGAGATCACGAGATCCACAAGGAGGAAGAAATTAACATGGATTTCACCTCCTTTTCTCAGCACCCAAGAATCCGAGACACAAGACCTGGAGGAGCCTATGAACAACACTCAACTATCGGCGGCGGTCTTCCGGTTTTGGTTCAAAAAAAGTGCTCCCGATGCTAACGGAATTTATTATGCTAAATGCAATTTTTGCTCTACACAATACAAGCACAAAAGGGAGAAGGCTACGGGAACTACAAAAGACATATTCGCAACAAGCATCCCGAAAAAATGGGAATGGCACGAGTGCAAACGCAACTAACCGGGTACGCATCAACCTCTAACCAACCTCCTTATTTATTTACACTTGTATGGACGCGCGTGCTAAGCACGCACGCCGTAACTTGCGATCATCAATTATGTCGATAACAAAAATTTGGATAAAAAATTTGGAGTATCGAGTATTTTTTATTACATAATCGAGATTAAGTAAATATTAAATATAAAAGAGGTTGGTATTACACATAAATGAAGCATTAACTCACGGCTAAATTATCATCAAGAGTACAAAAAAGGTAAGCACAATAATACTTTATTCATAAAGTTGCTCCAATGAAATTGGAGATATTACGGGCTTTTGTTCAGGTACGGTTCAATTAATGCGGTACGGCCGTGCGGCCGCCCGTACAGCCGACACGTGTCTCAAAATTATTTTTTTCCTGAAACGATTTTTTTTTTCCAGAAACGAATGAAAATTTGTTTGAACTACCATGTTATAATTTATGCACTATTCTTCTATAAACTTTGAACTATTCTCATATAATCCATGAACTATTACTTTTTAATATATTTTATCAAATTATTCATAAATTAATCGTTTATATGTTATGAACTATTCAATTGTAATTCATGAACTATCATTTTATAAGTTATGCACTATCCTTTATAAATTTTGCACTTTGAACTATTCTATTATAATTAATGAACTATCTCATAATAAGTTTTGAACTATTACTTTCACTCCTTTATAAATTTTGCACTATGAACTATTCTATTATAATTCATGAACTATCCTTTTATAAGTTATGAATTATTCCTTAATAAATTTTTGAACTATTACTTTCACTCGTTTCTGAAAAAAAAAATCCGGAACACGTGTCGGCCGTACGGCCGTACCGGAATAATGTGCCTTACCTAAACAGCACCAGATATTACGAGCCAAAATTATAAGAACAAAAATCAGAATATAGGAAACTTTATTTTATTTTATTTTTCAAATTTTCCAATTTACAAACAATAAATTTCAAAGGAAGAGGAGGAAATCAAAATGCAAACCTCTAGATCTTGATTTGAAGATCAACCTTACACTTGGACTTAGCAGTATTACCAAGTGCAGATCTTACGATAGCCGATGAGGCGATGACCCATCTTCACTTCAACTTTGGTATCAACTTGCACACTCAACGGAAATTAGTTCTTCATCCCTATATCAGACTTCAATCCACTCAGGGGAACTAAATCCAACTCTAACATGTAATGTAATCAAAGTGAAAGATTATCATAACACAAAGCAAAAAAAGTTGCTTAATACTCCAAAATACTTTTTGGGTATTAGTTTCTAAATCAAGATTATGCACAATTAGGAAATTTACAATGAAATTAGAAAAACTTACATAGAAGGCAACAACACCACCAGTAGTGTAATCACAAACAACATATAGGCCTCCATCGTCTCTCGAAACCAAAAAAGCCCAGATGTTTGGACCTCCGGTTTAATTTCCGGTTCAGCTACACCGAGTCAGATCCGACTGTGAAGCCAATTGGACTTCGCGAGCCTAAATACTCCCCATTTGGTCCGGATCGGGTCAGCAGGGCATGGACGGGGATTTGTGCTCCGGCTTTAGACTCCAAGGTGAGATCAGTGGATCCGGAGATGGAGACTCTGAAGTTGGAGGACAAGAAGGAGATGCGTGATATGGTTCAAGGAAGCCCTTTAACAAACGTGTGTTGGTTGGCCATAAAGTTACGTAAACTAGATGAAAGGTAGGATTGACATGATAATACCTTCTCAAAGAGATCAAGACAACCTTGATTGTCTTCAAAGTAATTTTATCCATTCCCATATGACTCATACTCTTGAGAGTCAAAAAGGAAAAGATTAGAAAACACTATGTATGTCTTCAAAATAATTGTGTCCAGTCATTCTCATATGACTCATACTCTTGAGAGTCGGAAAGGAAAAGATTAGAAAACACTACATAAGCGCTAACAAACTTAGTTTGGTTGGTCTTGATTTTCAAAAGTGGCACATTAAATTGACTTACTTTCATGGAACTAACTAAAAATTAATAAAACTTGTCATTCCAAAAATTGATGATTTAATTATTTTAGCAAACTATTTCATACAAAGTTGTGGCACAAATGTAAATTATTGACATCAATTCTATGCCTTGGAAATTGACTCCAAGTTAAAAAGTCATCATGTCATCAATATAAATATTAGTTTAGCCGACTTAAGGATTGAATATGACTAATGAGTTCTAAACTTTCATGCCTAGGTTTTGAAAGAAAAAAAAAAGTCTTACAGTTCACTATAACATCTCAAAGGCCACTTGATACAGGGAAAAGAAGGGATCCTCCAAATTATTTTGCATGGCTCTTGAAGAACGTGTCTTGTTTATTAGCTCTAGCAAATTCTAGTTCAGAATAATAATGACAATTAATTCAACAAGAAAACACCAAGCAAAATTTGACCTCTTGCTCAAGTTTAAAAAGATGATTAATATGTTGTTGCAACCTTTCATTTGCATAGTTAAAATAGAACTTCTCTAAACTGTTCCTCTGAAAATAACACTATAAGGCAGAAAGGAGAAATTTATGGAGTATAGCATGGCTCATTCTCGGAGTCTGTTGAAGAGCCAAACAAGCACACCTGAAATGATTCAAACCCATACATATCCAGGATGCTAATTGCTCTGCATTCACCAAGCCACTTTGAGGTAATACACCATTTACTTTATGTAATCCCCATCTTGAAGTTCATATATACCCTTCCTAGACAGTTGAATTCCCTATTCATACTCACGTTGTACTGTATCCTTCATGGGTTTCAACATATACCCATTCGATCCATATGATTCTCCAAGGTTAATAATACTTGCATGTTCTTCATCTGACTCGGATATCCAACCTTCTGCAATCGCCAAGCCCTTTGAAGGGTTGATGTTAACATCTACATCTTTTAGCAATGGATGTCGTCCCTTTAGAAGTGCAAGTTCCACTGCCACGAGCCACTGTAAAATAAGTGAAACCTCAGCATGCAATTATACTATTTTGAATTCAGGGGTGGAACTTGCATGACTATGAATTAAAAAAAATCATGTGTAGTATGTCAATTATGTTAAAAAAAAGACAAAAAAATGCATGGCTAGATTGCGCAAATAGCAGATGCAGTGTTCTTCCTCACTGAGAACACCCCATTTCACTACACATCACTAACACTACAAATTCAACTTCTAATTACCAATTATGCTTAGCGCCAGGAGGGTGAACTTTTGTGGCATTTTCATCTTTGAACTCACCGCCACTAGCAGCCACTCGTCGTAGCAATTCATATCTGCTATCCTTATGAGGTGCTCGGCAAAGCAGTCCAATAACTTGTAACTACACATATAGAATATGAGCTTTTGAAAATAAAATCCCAAACTTAGTCTAACAAAATATAAACATCAGAAATCAAAAACATAACTTACATTTGGGGCACATTTATTGGTAAGATGAGATAATATCGTCTCTTTTAATACCTCCAAGAGTGCCTTTCTTTGAAAAATAACAATCAATCAATCTTTAACTCTACAATATATGGAGAATTGAATATGTGAATCAGCGCTAAGAAGTTGACGGTAAAACTTAATAACACACTTGCCTTGTCATCCTGATCCTTGTCAGCTTACATGATCATATAATCCAAAGCCATCAAAAATTCAGGCTCCATCTCATCATCTCTCTTGCCAATCACAACTTGTGCTTGATGTATACTTACTGTAAGCATCTAGCAAAGACTACAACATGATGCTTGAACTGGGAAGATGGTAGCTGCCGTAGAACATGTTGCATACCAAGTCCTTGGGTGAACATGAAACTCAACTTTTCATATAAGCTAATAAGGCAAAAATTTGCTTAATAAATATCTTCACACAATCACCAACAACATGAGCATCCTCCTTCTGGTCCAAATTCATTTTTCCCTAAAATCAATGGCACACTTAAGTTGAGGATACTTGAAAAACAAAGACTGATAATATAACAAACACGTTATTTTCTCCACAAACTCTCGGATTAAATCTAGCAATCGATTTACATGTTACTAAAACAAGAAAACTCATACCTTGTTCATATTCATGGATTTTGTGCTCCACCTCTTCAATATTTGCGCATTAGCGCAAGATACCTTCCACATTTCTTCTTGTCATTATAAAATTAAGCATCATTGGTGAAAGAAAAATAAATAAAGTTCGGTAGTAGAGGCGATTTAGAATATGTTGCATTGCTAAATAAACAAGGAAACCTACTTGATTTTCTCGTTAATGGTTGCCTCAGACTTGGTTGCATACTTTTGTCGAGCGAGAGATTCTTGAGGAACAGTATGAACCAAGAGAAGCTCCTTTTTCACTTCCTTGAACGGTTCGAAGACGCCAAGTTCCAATTCATTACTAAATTACTTTGGGCCAGGTAGTAGAGGCGAAATCGAAGCGGCGACCAATCAACGGCGACAAGTTCGACTCAAGAGCTGTAGACTAAAATTAAGGAAAACCTTGTTCAAATTACACAAACAAAACATTCATCTGAGGTTTAATCTGAGGGTTAGCTAGAATTGGTAGGAGCAAACAAGATGAAAAGATACCTGATTGAAGAACCGGAGAATAAATATCAAAGACGGTTGAATCTTCGTCCTAGGTGGTCATCTGGTGGGGAAACTCGAAAACCCTAAATTGGAAGTCCCTAATTTTACATCCAATTGAGGTTCCTCCAAAAACCATGGATGCATCATAGCAGCTATCTTCCGCTGAATTAAACCACCTATAAACACCTTCAAAGGTGTCAAAAGCTTTCAACAAACGGATTATTGTTTAAAGGTTCGTATTTCCGCCACTGAAGAAGGGAAAGGAAAGATGCTGGGAAGAAGAACATAAAAGAGAAGTCTGAGAGGAGACGATAGGAGATTCTCGAAATAATTGGAGGAAAGTGAGGGTAGGGAGTAAGGACAAGATGACGGTGGAGACAAATGTTAGGTAAATCCAGAGCAAAGAAAAGGAGGTGGGAGTCACTGAGGTTGGAAGAGCATAGGTGTCCAAAGGAAATCGTAAATAGGAACACGTGATCAGAGAAGCTGAAGATGAAAGGAGATAGAGACAGGTGTTAAAAAAAGCTGAAATAAGATTGTAATTTTCACAAAAATTAAGGGCAAAATAGTCAATAACCAACAAAGGGTAAATTCGGAAACAGATTATTCATTTGGGGAACTCATGATTTTCGTATAGTAAAGATACTTTTAGTATAGTAAAGATAAAGATATGATCATGCTTTGTTTATGGATACATTTTCGGAAATGTTAGTCGTAGATTCTTTGGCATTTAGTTTTGCACAAAAATGTTGGTTTTAATGATTGGATGACACATCATGCTCAACCCGCATATAAACCAATTTCTCGCCAAACCGCTAAAATAAAAATGATGCTTAAATATAAAATGCGTAAAGAAGAATTGATTAAATATTTTATGAAAAATGGTGATATTCAAGTTTCTATTTGTAGTGATATTTGGACCGACGGTTTTCAAAAAAAATCACTATATGGGTATTACTTGTCATTTTATTGATAAATTTTGGATTTTAAACAAAAGAATTTTAGCATTACGAGTTTTTAACGAACAACACACCGTCCAAAACATTGCCCGTTTGATTGTAAATGTTTTGGAAGAATATAGATTAGTTTCACGAATTTTTTCAATCGGTTTTGACAACGCCTCCACTAACACGGCTTCCATTAGAGATTTAACCAAGTATTGTAAGTCATCCATTGGAGGTAAATTTTTTCACATTAGGTGTGACGCTCATATTCTAAACTTGTGCGTTCAAGACGGTTAAGCATATGTTGGAGATTTAGTACAACCTATTCGAAAAATTCTTAATGAACTTTGGTCTAAAAAAAGTACGCGTACTAAATGGTATGCATATTGTAAACAAAATGACATTTATCCTAAAAAATTTTCAAAAGATGTTTGTACAAGATGGAACTCTACTTACATAATGATTTTCGAATCATATGAATATCGAGATCTTTTAAGTGGTTTTGCCGCACAACATATTGATGATGATTTTGTTTTCGAGGAAGCTTGAGTTTTAGCAAGAGATGTAATGGAGATTTTTAAATATTTTTATGATGCTACTAATACTTTTAGTTATGTTTATACACCAACTTCAAACATATTTTGTTATGTAGCAATTAATATTGCATTTGCATTTCAACAAGGTCTTTTAATTGATTTTATTTCACAAGCTACTTTTACAATGCGAAGTAAATGGTTATCTTATTATACAACTATTGCCGATGTTTTTCTTGTTGCATTTGTGTTAGATCCTAGACGTAAAATGGATGGTTTAAAACAATTTTTAAAAAGTTATTATGAATTTTTAGATTTACAACAACATCCCGATTGCCATGTTTCTACCATACTTGCTAGAGTTAGAAAATTATTTGATGATTTAATGGTTTAATATCGTGTTACCGATCAAGGTCAATCATCTCAACCCCCTCCTCGTCCTTCATCTTCAACTACTTCTAAATTTAAATCAATTGCTAGAGATTTGTTTGGCCCGAAAAGGGTAAAAACCACGTCGAGTTCCCATTCGAAACTCAACAAATATCTAACCATTACTTTTGTGTTTGGTAATGAAGAAGAGTTCGAGGATTTCAACGTATTAGAGTGGTGGAGCCAACCGGAGAGAATGAGGTTCCCTACCTTCTCAAGGATCGCGGCACAAATTTTCTTTGTTTCCTCCTCAACGGTAGCGGTTGAGCAAACATTTAGCCGGAGTGGAAAGGTGCTCGATCAGACAAGATGAAACATGTTGCCCGAGACGTTGGAGGCCCAAGTGCTACTAGCCGATTGGAGGAGAGCGGAAATGCGAACACAAAAAAAACAACCTATCGGCGGAGGAAGGCGACAAAGATGACGACGAACGACAACAAACGCCATCAGATGTATCGGCGGGAAGCTCGGACCAAGGAGCGGCGGCGACCGAGTCCGACTACTAAGGTAAGGGCCAATCGGGGATATAAACAAAGGTAAGAGAACTACGTGGGCTTTGATTCCTCCTCCCCGAGAGGATACGTAGGCAACCGGGATTTTGGTTTAAGCCCAATTCTCCTTCTTTTTTTTTTAATTTCGGGTTTGAAAAAAAAGGGGCCAACCCGCCAAACCCGGCGGGTTGCCAACCCGGCTGGTTGGCCTAAAAGGCGGGTCCGGGTCCGGTCACCCTTCCCGGCGGGTCGGACCCGTGGACATGCTTAGCCTTGGCAACTCATTCTTGCTTGAGGTGTGCTAAGGCAAAATAAGGATACGGTGAAGGTTATGGCATCAAGGCAAAAGCAAATGGAGACATAGTCAAAAATTGTTTGTGGGTTCACTAGAGTAGTTGAAAAGCTTGAAGGTTGTATCTGCAACTTCGACATGAGGCATTTCTCTGACAACATATTTTGTCTCTTCCGAGAGGTTCAAAAAGGCCTAGAGGTAAGAATAGCTCGAATGATTGGAGAAATTGAAGGAACACTCGAGCTATAAGGCAATTACATATCTAGATCTAGATATGTAGATTACAGATTTGGAGGTTGGCGTCTTCGGTCTTCGTTGTCCGGGCTTCTCCTACACACCACATCATCCGGGCTAGCAACTTCCTATAAGACACGCCTCTTGGACTTCAGCAAGAAGACCCGAGCTCTAAGGCGATTACAGATCTAGATCTATGCATTTTAGGAGAAAGGAATGATGTGATGGTGGTCTGGGGTGAATAGGCCATGGATGTGCACTAAAGAACCTATAGTTGTGGCGGATTTGGGGATGCCTTTCAACCCATATTTTGGCTACGAGAGGGAAACAGGGTATCACATGGGATGACGACAACATCTACGGTTCCGACAAGGCGAGGGTGGCACAGGGCTTCTCCAGTGAGGTGTTGGTTGAGAAGACGAATGTGATGATTGACGGAGAGAGAGTTGTGATGGTCGAAGGAGAGAATCGTGAGGAGATGGATGAGCGGCTAGGGTTTGAAAGCAGCTTTGAACGGTAAAAACAAAAATGGGGTACATTAACCTAATACCAAAATGATATGGGTCTAACTACTGAACTAAAAACTCAAAACAACCTACTTACTTAATTCACCCAAAGTACTTTGACAAACAATTGCACAAACACCTATCATTTATCTTTTTTCACTTAACAACTTATAATTTAGTTTTCACTTAACCACTTCATATTATTGTTAGATTAACTACCGCATCCAGTTTATGTCAACTATTCAAAATTCCGGATGGTGTCCTTGTATTTTAAACTTTTTCGGATTATATCCAAGAGTTTTTCAAATTTCGAATGGTGCCTTTTAACTTTATAATTTTTCAGAAAATTATCATTCATAAGTTAACATTTTTAAGGAAAAAAAGATAATTATAATTTGCTAATTAGTCATTTTAAAGATATATATAATATATTTGAATGAATAATTGATCTTTTTATTCTCTTAAAATGTTAATAAATGTTGATTTATAAATGCTAAAAGGGTATAATCTGAAAATTTCTTAACCTCAAGAGCATCATTCAGAAACTGAAAAAAACCTTAGTATAATTCAAAAAATTCTAAAACACAAGGTTACCATCGAATTTCTCATAATTTAATTTATTATATTTTATTAAGTAAAATAGATATAAGGTTTGGTTTATGTAATATGTAGGGGTCATGGCAAATAATTTTGCAAGTCAAAATTTCCTACCATAACCATAAACTCAAAAAATTAAGAAACTGACAAAAGTTTAAATTACACAAACAAGAATAATTGAAATTCAATAGAAAGATAAGAGTCTCTAATAGTTATATGCAGAAAAGAATGCAGTGACACTTATATGACAAAAAATGAATTTGAGAGGTATGTTTTTGAATTTGGGTTCTTTAAGAAAAAACTTCACTATCATGTTGAATACTACACACAACACATCGGTGCTTACTTTAAGTGCCTATATAAAAAGCATATTTTGTAACGTTTTTCCATAATTCCTTCGTTCAATGTTCAAGAAGATGTTAGACGGAGATGGAACGGAGAGACACCGTCTACCGTCTAGACGGATTCTAAACGGTCAAGAAGTTTTTGACTTATTTTCATGCATTTTGCCCTAAACTTTTCTACAATTTACATATAATGCGAATATTATTTATTTTCATAATCTTCAACATCTTAAATACCAAAAGTGTCATGCAAAATGATATTGAAGTAAATATAATTTTTGTTGAGCTTTAAGTTTTTAATGTTGTCTAGCTCAAACTTAAAAACACAAACAAGTTCAAGACAAATAAACGCGACAAAAAGGCAAAGTCAAAGTCTTCATCGGTTTCTTCTCCATCCTCGGTATCATCGGATACAAAATCATCCTCATCAAGCTCTCTCACTTCCTCTACATGACACCCACTCCTTCTTGGTTGCAATTCTTCATCCGCTCCCGTTGCTTCACTCACCAAAGACCAAGTAAGGCCGGAACTAGGTGTAACCTCACCTTCACCATCATCTACTCCATCAACTATCCATGATTGTGCATGAGAAGCCTCATTTGCTAGAAGCGCATCAACTTTCTCCTTTCAACTTTTTATTTTCTTGTTCAACAATCTTGCATTGAATTGGACATAAACTAGATTGTTCATTCGAACGGTATCTAGTCTATTCCTCTTATTGAAAATTATATTCCAATAACGTGGTTAAGAAGACTAAGAATACGGTGAATATCAAACCCATATAATAACTAAAAAGATATTCACAAAAGAATTAATTTACCCAAAGACACTATAATTTCTTTCACATCCGGATGAACTTGTTGTCAAAGAGAGTATCTTACTTGCAAGATTTTGGAGATTCGGAGCTTGATTGCCATATGTATACCACCATACAACTATATATTCAAAAATATATATTATAATTAAGAAAAAGTATATCTTAATAGTTGACTTTAATATAAAGTTACAGATAATAGATGTATAAAGAAGTAATTTTACCCGGATCATAAGTGTTATCATTCTTCGAGCAACCACTTAATGCCCAAGATTTTCCAAAGGCACCTTCTCTCTTCTTATACTTTGGGAACTCCTCATTTATCACTCTAGGTTGCAATTGAAAATCGGGATAAAATCGTTCAATGCTTTTAAGGCCCCATCCATAACATACTCTAACTCTTCGTTGGACCATCTCAAGCCGAAATTGTAGTAGTAATATGGGTTTAACAAATAAGTCGTCGATTGTATTGGAGTATCAAAACGGACATTTCCCTTTGCATCCACTATGTCAAGTATGGGCTTATACTTCTCCTTTTTTTTTTTTTTTCCTACAGACTTCTTTAATGTCTTCCTTTGCCTTTTGCAACTCGACATACACAAACTCCATGATCAGTTTCACATCTCCATATACAAGTCGAAGCACTCTCACTAAAGGTATAAACACCCTCAAAAACATGCTAACACTACTCCAAAATGTAGAGAATAAAATGGTAGCACAAGCCGCTTCCCCTTTGTTGCTCTTTGACCATTTAGTGATATCACATTCCTTTGAGACCACCATTTGCTTCAATGCATCTTTCTTTACAAATAAACTTTGCAATGCCAAGAAAGACGATACAAGGAGTCCAAAATACTTGTGGGAGCTTACCAATGGCTTCAAGCATGAGGTTGATAGAGTGGGTAGCACAAGGAGTCCAAATTACTTGTGGCCTTTTCTCAAGCAATATATTTGAAGCCTCAATATTGTTTGAAGCATTATCGGTCACCACTTAGACCACATTCTTCTCCCAAATCCTTTCAATGCACTCATCAACATACTTGAAGAACCGTTAGGTGAATATAAATGATAAAGATACTCTAGAAGGGGGGTTGAATAGAGTATGAGAACTTTTCGCAAAAATCTATCTCAAGGCTTTGAAACTGATTTCAAAGGCCTTGATGTCGATCGGAGCTCTTTGTGACACACTTTGATTTCAAGGGCTTTGATACTGATTTCAAGGGCCTTGACATTGTAAACCTGCAAAACAAAGTTAGTCACAATAAAGCAAATATAGTGCAGAATAGAAAAGATCGACATGAGGATATGTTTACGAAGTTCGGCTCTAAATAGCCTACTCTCCATCCCATGTTATATCCGTAGGATCAAACTATCTATTATCAGCTTCAAAGAGTCCTAGATACAAACTTGAAGAAATCCCCTTCTTCTCTCACTATAGCCAACGCTACGATCTATCTCCAACTCTTAACCTTGCTATAATAGCCTAGTTACATCGCAGAGTAACACACACTCTAGTATAACACTCTTTAGATATGCCAATGGAGCTCTCGAGTTTTATCTCTCTCTAGGGGATAAAACATTTGTAAAAAGAGAGAAATTAAACCTTCTATGAACGAATGAAGATGCTTTGGATCGCTTGAAGACTTTGGATATTTCCGTGTAAGCTTGTGTATATTCTTCTTCAATCGACATCTTCATTTATAGTCTTCGATAGAGAAGTCTTCTAGCCGTTGTGAAGATGACCATTGTAGACGTTTCCTCTTCTCCATGGAAAACGCTTCTTGGTTGAGATGAGATAGTCGTTGTAGATCTTCTTTATCTTCTTCATCTCCTTAAAGCACGTTGATTTTTCTTCTCCGTAATCTTCTCACGCTGTTGAAGATCTTTGTCTATTGGGTATTGAGATCTTCAGATTTTGTTGAGATCTGTTGGATGAAGATCTTCGAAATCTGTTTAGAAGAAATCTTGCGCTTTTTGTTGGGGATCTTTGCGAGATCCTATTTGAACCGAATCCTTTAGGTCGAGATCTTCTTGTTGAGCGTATCTTATTAGTCAAATCTTCTTGGAAGATCTTCTTTGGATTTTTGGTTGATTTGAATTCCTTCCAGCCGTTTTGTCCTTTGAAACTTGTTTCAAGGCTTTGGCTCTTGATCTCTTGAAATGGCTTTCAAGGCCTCCTTGTTGAACTTCTTCAAACTCTGCGCGTGTCCCTTGTATCAGGTTTCAAGGCCTCACTTATCGCTTGAATTTGATTTCAAGGCCTCCGTCTGTCCCTTGAAATGCTTTCCAAAGCCTGCACATATTTAGGCAAACACCAAACAAACCAAGTAACTAGAAATACAATCGATATTTTGTTAGTATAAAAACCGTTTTATTTGTGTTAAGTCTTCCATCATCACATATTCAAATATATACTCAAGGTGGAGTTTTCAATACTCAAATATGTATTGTCCGGTTTGTGAATCTACGGAAGCCTCTTTGAAACTAAGAAAGGTAGTCGAACCTCCGGAGATAACCCACAAGTTCATAATGCTTCTCCTCTTTCTATCGCTTCAAGCATCTCCCATGACATAGCACCTATCTTTCTCCCTTGCTTCCTCATGAACCTTGAGTGACTTTTTCATCCTTTCATCTTCACCCTTCAAAAGAGGTTCTCTTAGTTGATATTGAGATGGAGGTTGGTAGCCAGGATCAAATTGTCCAACCGCCTCAATAAATCTTTTGAATGCATAATTGTCCACCATATGAAAGGGAATGTCGAATTCATACACCCACCTGGCCAATTATTGACTCACTTGAAGACTTCGTTCTTTGTAGAGAGCATTATTGATGTTTTGTTACCTTCTACTTTTGCTCTCATTGAAGTTTTTCTCATCGACATTGATCTTTAAAACATATCTATCCATTGATTTGAGAGAACGAGGTGATCTTTTGCAACTTCTATTACCATCATCTTCTTCGTCTAAGTCATGATATTCAACTTCTTTCTTATTCTTGCATTCTCCTATTTCACCACTACCTTCTTTTTTTATTCTTGAATTGCATCTTTGCATTTCTTCTTGTCTTCGTCCAAAGACTTGGTACAAGGTGCAATATTGTCCCTAATGCCGGCAATGTGTTGCTTGATCCGGCTAACTCCCCCATTAAACTCCTTCTTGCATTTCAAACATTTAAAATTTTCTAGATTTGTGGCGCTTGTTAATATTGCATACTCCCATCCAACATCACTACTATTGCGCTTCAATTTTGAAGCACCACTCATAGACTCGACATTAGAATCAACGAAGGTTGGTTCTTGAGTTGACATGATGAATCTATAAGAAGTTTGAGAATAAAACAACAAATATCAATATTGATTGTTTTATAATGCAAACATTGTCAAATAAAAACTCACTATTTATAATATTCAAAATTTCAGATTTGTAACATTTGTTAACTGTTATAGTGGTGTCTTATTGAGATTTCTAACATTTGTTAATTGGTATAGTGGTCACTAACTCACTGTTGTGGTTCACTGAGAATTCAATAACTATATTCACAAATCAAAACCGAGATGATGAATTTAATGCTCAATAGATTAATCACAATTAGCGATTTACATTAGTGTTCTCTACACAGCATGTACTCATTGGAGTCATTGCACTACTCAATAAATAGTTTAAATACACAAAAACCGACTAAGTTGCTAATCTATACAAGATTGTCAAAGACAACAACACAATTCATTCATGGAAAACAAAGACTCAAAAAACAAACAGAACCGATATAGTAGGAGGAGAGGCAAAGACGCAGAGTCATAAGACTCACAAGAGCCGTGAGGGATCATAGATATAGGAGAGTCGGAGAGAGTTGAAAGATAGAGACAAACCCACAGTAACAAAGACAAAAGGTGGAATCGAGCTTGGAGGATCGCAGATTTGCAATCTCTAATCGGCAAGGCAAACAGAGATTGAGAAAAGAAGAGAGTCGCCAATCGTCAAGACTCGAGAGGGATGCAGGAGAGTTGGAGAGAGCAACGACTAGCGAGCCATGGTCTAGTCGCCGGAGGAGGAACATACATTCGTTGAAGACAACAATTGATTCACTATCGCAACACCCTTCGGCCTTCGCTAGTTGCCAATCGAGGAACAATGGATGGATAAGTTAAAAAAAATCGGGGTAGGGTTTTCATTAAATGTTTCAGCGTTTTGGCCGTCCCGACCCATCCAGATCCGTCTTAAACCCGTCCAACGACTCCACCCGTCTGGGAAGTTCCATTTAGGGCATATTAAGGACGGTCACCGGCCGTCCACCGTCTAGACGGCATCTAGCAGCCGTCTTTACCGTCTTTTAGAACACTGTCTCCGTTAATGGACCTTTTGGTCCCAACATTAAAGTTTGGTTGCTATGTCTGTTACCATCCAACTCCGACACAAGCAAATTGACACCACAATAGTTATAAGGACCTTTGATTTTGAACATAAATTATCATTTGTTTTAATTGAGTTTGAATTATGTATGTCTTTGAGGACTTCAATTTGGGTTCAGATGGTTTTTGAGGGTATGAGTTTTGTAGAAATTAAGGTTGATGTGTGTTGAATTAGGGACCAAATGGTCCAAATTAGTCGATTTATGAGGTGTGTTTGTGAATTTGGATTTTGGATTTTGGATGTTTTGAAAAGTCAATTTGTGAACGGAATGAGAAAGCATTGATAACTTTACTTAACCACCATTGATTTGCAAAATCATATCCGACTTGTAAAAATTTGTCCAGTTCATGTTTTGATGAAACTATGAACCAATATATATTTTTTTATATTAAAATAGAGTAAATTAATTTTTATGGAACCCAATGACGGAATATTTGACAGAAATTCAGGTTGGTGGCTGGTTGTTATAAATCTATAATATGAGGTATTTAATCGAAAAATAAATTATGGCCGCTGTTATTTAGCGCATTTTTTTACTAACAATGCACATTTGTCCGTAACGGACAAATGTGCGTTATTTAGTATTTTTATTAAAGTTGTCCGTCACGGACAAGGTTTTACACTACATTAAGCAAACTCTTCAACTAACTTATCATTTATTTTAGATTAAATAAAAAAACTATTTTTGGATAAATTATATCTTTATTTTATTTTAGATTAAATTAAAAAAATTATTTCTGGATAAATAATATCTTTATTTCCATAGTTTAACAAGCATAAATCTTATTTACGGATAGATAAATAATATATTTATTTTCATAAATTAAAAATCCTCAATCTTAATTTTGGATAAATAATATCTTTATTTCCATAATTTAACAACCCTAAATCTTAAATCAATTTTTTTCATCCTATAAAAACCGTAGTCAATCCCCTCCAACCCTCATTCAGCCATCTCCTCGTAAAGTCTATTCTTTTTGCAAAAGCAACTTAACAATGTCATACGAGGAAGATTATGATATTGATGATGATGAAATATCTTTGAGTTTTGAGAACGAAGACGAAGATAATATTGAGGTAAGTAAGTTTTGTTTATTTTGATCATTAAAGTTGAATTCATTAACCGTGTTTGAACTTAGATTTTTAACCACTGATCGATTCTAGCCATGTTTGTAAAGAATGTAACGTTAGTTAGGGTTCGAATAGAAATTCGGAAAATAAACTGTCCGTAACAAAAGGTCTCCGTCCGTTACGGACAAAAACCGTTTATCCGTGACGGACATAGTCTTCTTGTCCGTGACGGACAATACTTTAACAGATTGAACACCGTTTTTTTAATTTTTTTAGGGTTTAGAGGAGATATATGCGGACGTTGATAATCTCAGCATTGATGAAGGATCAACAGATAACGTAAATGCATCCGCCTCAGAAGCGACGAGTAATGATTACTCTAGCTTGTTCATAACCGACATAAGCTTCAATAGTCAAGCGGAGATAATAGAATGGGTTCGAAAAGTCGGACAAGAAAATAAAATGGTTTTTTCTGTTAGTCGGATACAAAAGTCGGTCCTCGGCAGTTTGGGAAAGACATGGCTGTCGTGTGAGAAATATGGAGTATACAACCCAAAAAAGGTGCAGCCAGCTCAGAGGAAGAATTCATCGACGAAGAAAAGCGGTGTGAATTCATGATTAGGGTTTTTGAGACTTATCAAGGTTTATGGAAAGTTCACGTGTAGTGTGGTGTCCACAACCACAAGCTTGGAAGAAATTTAAAGGGTCATGCATTAGCAGGAAGGATGAATGAGGAGGAGAAGAAGTTAGTAAAGAACATGTGGACCAGTAATTGCACCCCGGCACAAATTACGAGTGCTTTGAACATTGATAAAGGTAACAACACCAGGATAAGACAAATCTACAACGAGAAGCAAAAATTACGTAAATAAGGTTTAGATCAAAGGATAGTCGCTCAACAATTCTTTTTCGAATATCGTAAAGAGGGCTATTTCTGTGAGCATAGGGGAAACAAGGACGGTCAAGTGAGCGACATTTTCTTTGCACATCCGGAATATGTTGCCCTCCTTAAGACATTCCCTTACGTATTGGTAATGGACTCAACATACAACACCAACATGTAAGCTTTCACAGTTTTTTACTTTTCCGTAAGATGCCTTTTTTTATGTATGTAAACTTAACGCTTTGATGTTATTTTTTTACAGATACAAGATGCCATTTTTTGAAATTGTTGGGTTTACATCGATATGGCTGAACTTTAACGTTGCCGGTGCATTTCTATCCACGAAGAAGGAAGAGAATTATGTCTGGGCGATTGAGCAACTTGCAAAGCTTTGTAGGCGCGTCGAGAGGACACCAACTACAATTGTGACGGATCGACAGAAGGCTCTTATGAACGCACTTGATCGTATTTTCCGAGAAACCCAGTTTCTTTTATGTCGCCGTCACATATTCAAAAACATTGAAGGAAGGGCTAGGAATAATCACATGGATAAAGAACTCGCTCGAATATTTACCAATAGTTACTCGGGTTTATTTACATTCATAATGGAAGAGTCTTACGAGAGACGGTTAACTAAAATTAAAAACAAGTGGAAAAGGAGAGGACTTCTTCTGCAATATGTGAGGACGCAATGACTAGATCCTTACAAGAGACAAATTGTTTCCGCGTGAACGGATCAATATCTGAACTTCAAAAGTAACACGACGAATATGTATGTATTTCACATCATTTTATATTATATTTACCCGATTTGACGTTAACCATTTTTTATTTCTCAACAGGGTAGAAATTGCGCACTCTGTTCTGAAATAACTCATGAAAACAAATTCTGCGAAGTTGGATACAATTTTCAGGTTCTATCACTCTTTGATGAGGATTTAGTTGGATAAGATCCTCGGTTCGTTCAACGAGAGCATGTCAAAAAAAATCACATGGACTTCTTGTGTTAAACAATTTCAGTCGTTGCATCACAACATCCCCGCAAGGCTTTTTTACTTATTATCGATCAGTACAATAAAGCTGGTGCTGACAAGCCCGATGGTCCGTGCACATGTTCATTTCCGACGACTCATGGTCTGCCGTGTATGCACTTTATTTGGAGTTATATGAAGAAAGGAATGTCTATCCCTCTTACAGATGTGCATGAATTCTGAAAAAAGTTAGATGTCGATGACGTGGTTCCGGAATCAGAAGAAGGACGAGACGTGCGTTGAGTTTCAAGAAATCTAATGTCGGAGTTCTACGAGAAAGATTTTCCAAACCTGAGCCCTACTCGTCAGTTGGAAGTTGTAAATTAAGCTATAGAAACTGCTTTTTCGGAGAGGACCAGTTTGCGGGAACCTGCTAGGGTTGTGACTAAAGGAAGACCGAGGGACAGTCCAAACAAAAGATTGTCATCCAATTGGGAGCTAGAAGGTACCCCACCCAAAAACAAAGAAGTTGACCCCGAAAGAACCCTATACCAATGTCAAGTCCATCTCCTAATACCAATTTACCACCCAAAACTCCTTCAAAGAGAACTATATCCAAACAAACTCCAAGTCATAACCCTGATATTTTAGTAGAATGGCCTGAGGCGGTTCCTATTTGGATTAAAGAGTATGTAATAAGTTGGAATAATATTAGAGGAGATGGAAACTGTGGTTTTAGAGCACTACATCATGCAATCTACGAAACAGACACAGACGAGGGATGGCGGATGATTAGGCGATTGATGTTGGAAGAGCTCATTTCTCATTGCGAGTTGCATGAGGGTTTTTGTCATCAACGTAACATCGATGCGACGATTAAGGAACTTGGATGGAATGGAAATAGTTTTGCACCATCAGAATACTGGTTTGTTGTGACGGACATGGGGTGTTTAGCTACGACTACGTTGCAGTGTATTGTCGTAGTGCACGGTGGGTGCAACTACACATATGTCCCACTATATCATCGGGAAGAAGGAAGTACTTCAAATATGGGGATGCCAGAGATCCATATATCAATAGTTCCCAACCAGTATCATTACATCAGGATATGTCCTCTAAGATCTTTTCATTTATGTTTTTCGGTTTTGTTCTTCACAACATATATGTACTAATATTTTTTTCTGTTTGTTTTAGCTCATTGCCTCGCTCGCTAGAAGGAGTTACAATTACCACATTCACGAGCAAAACGGATAGATTATGACACAATTAGTTAGTTAATCTTGTTTAGTTCAACTTGTTTATTTAAACCTTACGATTAGACATATTTTATTAAGGTTTTGTCATTTATATTATGTTAAGGTTTAGTCATTTATATAGTTATCGTTTATATTTAGTTAAAAAATAACGCAACAATTTAAGTACGAAGTTTACACATACAACGAAACAAGTTAAGTACGAAGTTTAAACATACACAAAAATGTAGACATAATATTCAAAAGTTTAAACATACAATACAAACCCTAAAAAAGTGCATACACAAGCCTACTCGTCATCGTCATGAGGCGTACCACTGCCATGTCCATGATCGTAAGATCCGTACAAATAATCTCGGAGATCAGGAAAATAATCTACATAAGTGCGTAATTCCTGATGCAGGGAAGGAGGGACGAAAGGATCACCAATGTACGGCATAAACCGTGCAGCATAATCGTGAGGGTCGAGTCCATCATATGCCGGAGGTGGAGGTGGAGGTGGAGGTGGAGGCATCTGCTAAGCAACTGGGCCTATAAACCGGTGTGATCGGTCTGTATACCACGCCATATAATCGTCGGTGGCGGTATATTCAAGGCCGTAACGTGTAGTTATCTCCTCAACCGTGATGTGATGGTGCTCCCGTCTGACCCACGCCCAGCTACCTCGAGGATAGTCCACTCTGTAGCTCTTGGGATCCTCGACCCTAATAGCATAATCAGGATGTATGGACGGAGGCGGAATCGTCTGAATGTATCCAAAAGCCCTCATGTTCCTGTATGGATCGTAGGGCTCTGATACGTCCATAAACGTCAACAACCCGTGGAACAACGAACGCTGTAACTCTCCATGAGTGAAGTCCAACTGGCCGTATGGCTGTTAGTTCACCTGTTTAACAAACAAATAATATTGTTAGAAAATAAAAACTTAAATCGACAAAAAGATTACAAGTATGCACATGTATCCAACTTGTCTGGTCTACACTCATCTCATGAAGCATACGTTTGTAGTCACGGGTTTCCCTCCTAACAGGCCTAATGTCAAATCCCGCTGCCTAAGACATCCCAGGCTCCTACCCCTCCCTAATCTCCGGTGCAAAGAATGGAAAATATAGGTATATCCATACCTTTGAACACAAAAGAAATAAAAATTAGACAAACATTACAAATTAAGTTACGAGATAAATAATATGAGTATAAAGGATATACTTTACCTGCAGCAGCGTCAGACAACCGCACATCTGGCGACAGTCGACCCGAGTGGTCTCGCCCATACACCTATACAAGTAGACAAGTGTCGCCGTACCCCAGGATATGCTCATCACCCGATCAAGATCCTCCACCAATATCAGCAAATCAGGAGAAATCTTGTGCTGAGATTTGTCGGTGAAGAGCGTCGATCCCAACAGGTACAACAACCACCCAAACACTATAGTCATCGGATACAGATGGGCATATCCATCACACTGATCCAGTAAGAAGGCATGTGACAACCCTCGACGACGCACATCTTCGGCAGTCATCTGCTTATCAGTAAATCCAAAGAACTCCTACACACGGAGGAAAACATCAGGTCTGGAGATCACTTGAGTCACCGTCGTCCCTGAGATGGGTATGCCGAGGATGAGATGGATATTATGCAGAGCAATTGTCATCTCACCCCAAGGCATGTGCAGCTGGTTCACCTCCAGCTGCCATCTCTCGATAAATGCGTCTAGTAGACGCACATTTAGGTGCCTGTACATAAGACCCTGTAGATGGGTCAGTCCACTACCGTGCGCTAAACCCGACCACACCTCCTCATCTAGCGGCCAAGCGTCCAGCTGGCTGACTCTGGTATGGTAATGAAGCGTATCACGATCTTACATAGAAAAACAAAATTTAATAAATTACTAAAAATATTACAACATTAAAGATGCATTTATTAAACATGATTATTGCGTACTCACCATGCCATGCCAGACGTGGAGAGCGGTGTGAGCCTGGAAGCTTCTAAGAATCTCTAGGATACGAGGTCCTCCTCCACAAGGATCTCGAAGAACGGACTGAAAGGCTTGCCGAGTATGAGGTACTGGTCTAGGACGATCTCCCAGAGCACGAGGAATTACCTCCTCAAGGACTTCCTCCACAGGAGCTGGCGAAGGTGGTCTCCTAGCTCGGCGTCTCCTCGCAGCAGGCTGCTGTTGGGAAGAAGAAGGAGCATATTGCTGCTCCTGTTGGTAAGGAGCAGACAAGTCCTCGATCTGAGAATAATAACCCCCTCCGTAAGGGGTTCGCTCTCCATGAGCTGATGAATGCGTCCAGTGTGGAAGTCCGGCATAAGAACTATGTCTGCCTCCGCCAGAAACCTGGTGAGGAGGGCTCAGTGGAGCAATGTCACGCGCGATACTAGATGTAATATGCCGCGTGACTCCCGACTCTTGTGTCGGGAACTGCTCCTTAAGCGAAGCACCTCCAGAATAAGGAACTGGCTCTCGGGCCTCGTGTCTAGAGTGGACCTCTCGCTGTCCCTGGAGAGAACGCATGCCGCTGTGGAATACCTTCCTGAAGTATCCCAATCCGGTGAATCTCTTGGCGTCTTTGTTTGTGTTTCTTTCCATCTGCAAACAAAAACAACAAATGTTAATAAAATTAAAAAAAATTTTATAAGAAGAATTGCATCTGTCCGTCGACGGACAACTTCAAACCTGTCCGTCACGGACAGAAGACACTTGTTCGTCACGGGCAAGTGTCTTCTACCTTCACCAAGTCGCGAACGCCAACAATGGCGTTCGCGATTTGCTCACTAAATGTAAACTCGTTAAACCTACGATGAAACCCAAAATAACTAATCAACTATCAGCCCTAACTCATATTCATCCACTTTCGTTACATATAAACCCCTAAATATATCTAAAACAACCTAAATCGCACAAATTAAACTCTAAACCTAAACCTAACTAAAACAATCAAATTTAAACAAAACTAAAGCGAGAAAGTGAAGTGTTTACCTTAGATTGCAGTTGAGATTACGAGAAATGTCGAGAGAGAGATCGAGAGATGACAACCGAGGATCGAGCAAAAATCGTTTCGTATGTGTTTGTCGCGGCGAAGAAAGGAAGAGGAAGAAGGGAAAGAAAATGAGCGTCGCTGTCCTTAAATCAACCAATAATGTGTACACCTTTATTAAATCAACCAATAATGTGTACCTTTTAAATCATTACATCAAAACTTGAGATTTACAACATTTATTTGTACCTTTAAAATCAACCAATAATGTGTACACCTTTATTAAATTACTGAGTTTATTTTACTTTAGTAACATTTTCGTCAAATTTTAATTTTGTAAGATCTTTGAATGAACACAACGAGTTGTAATGAACATAATGAGATAAAAAAAATTAACATAACGTTATTGAGAGGATTATAAATTCCTTTCAATCAAAATTACGTAACTTCCTATCAATCAACGTTATTGAAAGGATTATAAAGTTTTACGATTTTGTAACGAACATATCAATAAACGTTTCTTTCGTTCAAAATTTATAGATTTCGTAACGAACATATAAATGTTCCATAAATAAAACCTTACTATCGTTCAAAGTTTATAGATTTGATATCGAATATATAAAGTTCAAATAAATAAACGTAACTTCCTACACATACGTATCTACGATCCAATCAAAGTTATGTTATTGAAAGGATTTAAACTTTCTTTTACAAAAGACGATCAAATCAAAGATATTTTATTCAAAGGATTAACACTTTCTTTCAACAGAGAAATCAAACTTAATTACAAACATAACAATTACAAAGGAATCAAAGTTTCAAGATCAATGTTACGTTTTTAAACCTGACGTTGAACTTCAAACTTAAATACGATCAAATCAAAATAGCGTTATTGAAAAGATCTAAACTTTTTGTTAACAAAAGACAATCAAATCAAATTTTTGTTATTTAAAAGATTACAAATTTCTTTCAAACAAACCAAAATTTATAACTTTAATCAACAAAATAATTATATTACACAAGACATGTTGTCCGTCACAGACAATGCCCATTTGTCTGTGACGATCAAAGAATATAAATTTAGTAAGTAATGCCCATTTGTCCGTAACGGACAAATGGACATTACTTAGTAATAATCAATGAGCTAAATAGCCTGCACGTAAATTATAAGAGGTGATTAAGTGAAAATGGGACAAATAAGAGGTGATTTCATTAACTTTAAAATGATATATAATTTGTTTTTCTCTTCTTGCCACCGTTTCCCATGCTTTTGATGATTGTCGTTTTTCCTTTTTTCGGCATTTCCGTTTTCCGTGTCCGTGCATCATAACAAGTAGTCAAGGAAGAATCGAAAAGCCTTAAAAGGGACAAAAATTGATGAGATTGGAGGAATTATTGAGAGAAGAATTGAGAGTCATGTCCGAAGAGTAGAGATCCAACTCAATCCAAGGATGCAAGAGCAATGGAAAAATATATGATTCAATGGAGGTAGTAAAGAGATGAGAAGAGTCCAACAAATTGGGTTTTTGGAACGAAGGAGAAGAAACAAAGCTCATTAATGAAGGAGAAGAACCATGCGGATGTAGACCAGATTCATTTTTTTAAACCCGGTTCAGTTCGGTTTCATATTCCATTTAATGAGCCGAAATTGATTTAGTTGATAAATATTAAAATATTGTAAAGTAAGACCCTTTAACGAATTTTTGGAAGGAACAAATAACGAGGTCTTATTTTGTTGATGAAATAATTATAATGAGTAATTTTCGGTAATATCGAATTTAACGGGATAACGGGTGGTTTTCGATAATTCACCCGAAAATCAAATTAGATATCCATCTTTTATTAATATTAAAATATCATTTTAACATATCTAAAATATTATATTTCATATCATATCCATTATCCATAATAAACGAGCCCTAAATCAATTGGGTTCAAATACAAAGAAAAATAAAGGAAGAAACCCACCAAACAGCTGTGCAGGTTTGCCCTGTGGGGTGCAAGAGTCGTGGTGGTTGTCTTCTCGCTCGTTGTTTGCTTTTTCCTGCTTTCGCAAGACAAAGCAACTCCAAATCTCTCTTTACAGTTAAGAGGAGTTGCTGTGTTTGTGTTGAAATTAGGGTTTCTGTTGATCGAAGGTTTTCGCAGTGAAAGTAAATGGCAATGGAGGTGGTCCTCCATATCTACGATGTGACTAATAGTGGTTCAGAGAAGACTAACAACACTATTATGCAGATCAATAAGATCTTCAAAGATGGTATTGGTTTAGGCGGCATCTTCCATAGCGCTGTTCAGGTCTGTATCTCCTTCTCCAACATGAATTTGCCTTTTAGGGTTTTATACCCCCATTGTCCGAATTTTGGTTTGTTAGTCGTTTCGCCCTCAGATCTAGGGTTTTAGCTTTGTTGATCAGCTTTGCGGTTCATCCCGATCGAAACACTTAAGTCTGTGTTCAGCTTTCTGCTTCTGATGAACCTTGATTTTTTTGTGCAAGTTTTTTTTTGCCATTTATGAACTTTGAAGTCGCCAATGAAATTCGGCAGTCTTTTTCTTATTCAGCTGTGATTTAGAAAGTGGATGTTAATAGGCACAGTTGTAGTTAAATTATTCCTTTTTCCGTTTCTTCTACAAAAACTTGAATAGTTTTGCATGATCACTTGGCAAATAGAATAAAAGAGGCCTTGATGTGTTAGCACTAGAAGTGATTGCTGTTTTCTTTTGTGCGGTATGAGTAGTATTTGATGAGTTTTCACCAGTTTTACAGCTTTGGTTTGTGTCTCAAGCTCTATGAAAGATTTTATGTTGACCAAGGATGCTGATTTTATAAGCTGTGCTTCAATTGACAGGTTTATGGTGATGATGAATGGTCATTTGGCTATTGTGAACAAGGAACTGGGGTTTTTAGCTGTCCTTCTGCTCAAAATCCTATGTACACGTATCGTGAGAAAATCATTCTTGGGAAAACAGATATGTCCATCTATAAGGTTAATCAGATCTTGAGGGATCTAAGCAGAGAGTGGCCAGGGAGCTCATATGACTTGTTAGCCAAAAACTGCAATCATTTCTGTGACGAGTTTTGTGAACAGCTGGGTGTGCCTAAGCTTCCAGGTAAGTTCATTCTTTAGATTCCCCTGTTCCCGTAAGCATTCATGCAGTACAATATTTTGAGTTGTTGGAAAATTTATGTGACGAGTTCTTGGAATTACTGAATTAGTGGTATTCACTATTGGTGTAAACTGTTATCAAGTATATCAGTTGTTGGAATTACATTTCTAGTCTGTACTGGCATTTCTAGTCTGTACTGATGGGCGTGGTGGGTAATATTTTGATTTGTTGGAAAATTTCTTATATGCATTGCAATTATTCTAAGTCTGCCTTTTGCCTTCTTAAAGACACATTATTGTTTATACAAGTACAGAAGCCAATGTCCATGCAGAGAATGTTAATACTTGCAAATTTGCAATCAAGAAACATTGAATGTAAAAAAAAAAAAAATCTGAGAACTAAGTTATACTGGTGTGACCACCGTGTTTTAACTTTGAAGTAGCTGAAGATTTGTGTGATCTCGTTCTTCCCTGTTCCTGTCAGATGAAGGCTAATGCTTGTAATTTATGGTGTACTCATAATTGAAGCTTTTGTAAGGAAGGAATAAGGACTTCTGAAAGTATGTGTATCGGAGCTATTTTTTAGTGTGTTCCATCAAGTATACAATGAAATTGGTATAGTTGCAGATTCTTTCCAACATTACCTTGAACTACTGCATTTTTTTTTCCATATTGCAGGTTGGGTTAATCGATTCGCCCATGCTGGTGATGCTGCTGTAGAAATTGCGGGAAACACCGCATTCAAGGTCTGATACCATCCCAAATTTTGGTTCTGGATTCACTTTGAATGTTGGTGTTATGCTTGTTATTTCAGTTATTTGTCTGGTCAGCAAAGAAAAAAATCTGAAATGGAGCTTTTGATCCAGTAACACAATCTGTTGCTTCTTGAAAAGATATGACTATAGTTCTATAGTGAGAACTAGCTGTTCTGTTTCAATCCTCCCCATCTTAAAATGACAAGTAACTAAATGTTTAGTTTTGTATCTTTCTGGAAAGAGAAACCCTCTTGTGGATTTGCATCACTTCTAACAGGCATATTCAGGTAAATAATAAGCATTAGAAACGTACGGCACTATTAACAGTAAATAGATTCAAATCCACATAGATCACATATTTCGCTCATAGCAATCTTGTATTTGGCTTTTGCTTGGGACTGCATACTATAAAGGGTCGTTTCCACTTATCAATTTCTCCTTTGTGGTTTTCACCTTTTAAGTAATTGAATAAAGACCCATTGCTTTGTTTAATCCTCTGTTATTACTGCAGTTGAGACAGGCAAAAACTGAAATTGTATCTGCTAGCAAAGTGGCATACCGGTTTTTAGCTGGGATTGCCTCACCAGGCACACCTGAAAACCCTAGTACAAACGCAAGCAGTCCCCGTCTCCAAACATCTTGGTTCAGAAATCTTATTCCAGTAGGTGACCAGCCATCTCCTAGCACAGCTCTTGAAGAACCAAAACAAGAAGTGTTTAGGAGACAAAAACAAGAGGAAGATGGAAAAGCGTTTCTTGGGGGAAGTACGAGTGGTAAAAGCACCAGTTGACAGAAGGCAAATTACATAGATGCAGCAACAAAGAAACCCCACTTTGGATCCTTTTCAGGTATTCCTTGTATACCATGATACCAATGTAAAATGCTACTGTAATCTCTTTCTGTTTGAAAATTGTACTCCATTGGTACCCAAGTGTAAAATTCTTCAATGACTGTTTTTACTTGTATCAACGTAGTATTCCCCCTTTTAAGTTTGTTTATTATTGGACCGTACGCTCTATTATAGCAAGTGGGTTATCTTTTTTTATCGTCTGATTCGTCTGTGCATTTTGTTTGATTGGCATCTATATACTTAAAAACTGATGCTAAGTTCACTAGCCTAAAAACTCCTAATGGCGGCTGAAGCCAATTCGGGTGCGATTCTTGGTGCGAATCCCAACAGTTCCCCTCCTCCCTCACTTCGTCAACCCCCACTTCCTCGACCCCTGTGCCGACTCATGAAACCCTAACGCGCCCACCATTACCGGAGGATTTGATTCGGATGACTGGAAGAAGCCGCCTCCATTACCGGAGGATTTGATTCAAAGGTCACGATCTCCTTCCCGAAGGGTGTTGATGCAACCCCGTCCGTCACTGTGTCGAAGGTTGTGGTGACTTATCTTGAGACACCATCGAAGAACTCTGTTGTCATCAAGCTGTTGGGCTGTATGGTCTCCTACTCGGCCTTTTAAAGAACCTTATGACTAAACTGGAGACCGTCCGGTGGATGGTCAATAATTGACCTTCCAAACGATTTTTTCCTGATTTGGTTTAAATAATAGAGATTAATGTGTGCTCTCACAGCACATCCATGGACTATGTTTGGTAACTATATGATGATCCTTTGATCCGGTTTCGTCTATTATCACTTCCACGGGGGTCTAGGTTCGGATTCGTCTATTATCACTTCCACGGGGTCTGGGTTGTGACTGGTGAGCCGATTTGTATAGATGGGAACACACTCCACTTAACTAGGGGTAGTTTTGCCCAAGTTTGTGTTCAGATGAATCTCCTTCGCCCTTTGAAGGAGATATTCTCCTGAATGTAAAGTGATTGAAGTTGACGTATGAGAATTTACACACCATCTGGGTGTGGTAGATATGGGCACCTTCAGGAACTTTGCCTACATAGAAAAACGTGTCTGAATGCTCCTTTCCTTGCTCCACCAAGCGGGCCTGTGAGAGGCCTCGACACTGGGGTTGAGGGTGCGATGGTTGTGAACAATATTGAAACCAAAGAGAGTCTGGCAACAATAGACAATGAGCATGGACCGTGGATGACAGTTCTGAGGAAGCCAAAGCCGAATAAGGGACGTGCTACTACACGATAAACACAATGGACTGGTGGGAAACAACCAATACTCTATCAGACACTCTGAGAATCCTAGCAGCCTTCCACGTTCCGCTGCTGATAAGGTGAAACAAATTAGTGTTACTCTGGCTATCCCAAGTGCTACCTATATTACTAAAACTAAGCAAAGGAAGTGTCAACGTCCCTCAACGAATAAGGATGGTATGATAGACAGCTCAAATCAAGAGTTACCTTAGATTCAAACACATCTACTCCTGGGCAGGATGCTCCTTGTCCCACTATAGCATTGCCACAACCCTCAAATGCCGTTTGTGCTCCTACTCTGGAGGTATGGAGGCTAGGGTGGACCCACTTGCACCAATTAAGATTTTGAATTCGGTAGTTTTGGACATTATGGAGTTTACGACACAAAGAATGACCAATATGCCGGATCCGGATATGGTGTCACCTTTTGACAATAATGAAGATATGTAGGCCTATTTGGTTGTTAAATAATAGCTTGGGGACCCTATGTTCCAAGTTGCTTGAACCGAATTTATTTGCTAACCGTCTCCTAGTGTTTTTAATGTTCAGCCTCTTTTGGAACTGCTTCGGAACTATTAAGCCTAATTTCCGAAGATCAATGCAATATCCGATTATTAAGTTCAAGCCACAATTTATTGCTCTTTTCGAAACTCACTGCTCGGGGTTATAAGCTGATGATATTTGTCATCGTATGGTGTTCGAATCTATTAGCTGGTTTGAAGCGGTTGGTCAAAGTGGAGGCATCTGACTTCTATGGAACTCCTCTTCTTGTGTTATTATATTGTTCTCTTAGAACAAACAATTTGTCCATGCTACGATAAACTTTGTAGACACGACTGTTCACTTATTTGTGGTGTACATTTGTTTTGATTTAAGACGTATGACTGCTATTTGGGAGACTCTTTAAACATCCTTAAATGAGATCACATATCCGGTTATTATTTGCGGGAATTGGAACGCCATCTCGTGTCTTGCTCAAGACAAGGTGGATTTGATAGATTATCTAGGGAATCAGTGCTTCGTTCTCTCGTGGTGGTCCTCGTGTCTTCATCTCTTCTTCGCCAATGACATCTTGTTGTTCGTGGAAGCCTCGTTGACTCAACTACAAGTTGTTAAGGGAATTCTGGAGAAAATCTTATGCTTTCGGCCAGAAGGTTAGTATCACTAAGTCCAAACTTTTTCTTTCTAACAATGTTCATGATACATTGGAAGTAGGGATGACAATTTCATCCATGCCCAACGGATACCCAACCACCCGATCTATTGAAAAAGGGTGAAAACCTGTTAACAAACGGGTGAAAGCGGGTGATGGATCGGGTAGGATCTGGATGAACATTTCATCCACCCGTATCCACCCTCTTAAAACTATATCTTTTTCTAATATATTTGTAGTTTTTATATTATAAATTTTTACATTTATTTCTTTATTATATAATTTATATTGAATTTAATCCTATATTTTCTTTCCTAGTTTATATTCTTTTAATTCCTGATATATTTTGGTTCTTATTAATGATTCATTATAATTTGTTTATTTTGGATCTTGCTTTGTTATAATGTTGTACTTGATATTATGTACAATCTTATGTAATTTTTAGTCGAATTTAAGTATGCTCTCGATTTTTTGTAAAAAAATTATTTTACAAATTTATAAATAAAGTGCAAAACACCTGAACTCTCACATGATCCACCCGCTTCATCTGTTGGATGCGAGTGTGACCCTTAACGGGTGGTGGGTTTCGTGGGGTGGAAAATTTTGGGGGATGGATCGGGTGGCGGTCAAGGTCATCCACCCATCATCTTATCCATTGTCATCCCTAATTGAAAGAACTTTGAGCAACACCAATGACATCCTGGTGAAGCGACATCTCGGGCAATACTTGGGGATTCTAATTTTTCACAATGGAGTTGGGTGGGACACCTTTAACCCAATTCTAGAGAAGGTTTTAGCTTGCTTAGCTGGATGGAAGGTACACACATTATCTATTGCCGACAGGGTCATATTGGTGAAGTTGGTGGCTACGGCTATCCCCCTCTATACCATGTCGACCATGATCATGCCTGCTGGAACCTGTGAGAGATTTGATAGGATGTGTCAGGATTTTGTCTAGGGAGTAGAGATGAAGTGTGATGTTTGCATTTGATTAATTGGAAGGATATTTGTTGTTAGCAAGAGGAAGGAGGTTAGGACCGAGGCAGCCCCCATGAAAATTTGACACTAGCTTGCAAGTTAGGGTGGAGGCTCAGTGTCAGGAGAAACTATGGACTAGTTATCCGGCACAAGTATAAAATTCATGAGGAGAATTGGCCTCTGACACTATGAACTAGGAGTGAAGTGGTTGCTCAGTGATATGGAGAGGGATTGTTAAGGTGTACAATGAGATTATTGCCCCCAAATCTTTCTTGGTATGTTCATGATGGAAGGTCTACTAAGTTTTGGAATCATAGTTGGCTTCTAAGGGATGCTTTGAAGAACCACTACCAAACCTATTCTATCTCATATGGATCTAAAACTTTTTATTTCGGACCTATGGAGAAATGTCGTTGGGTGAAACTGGGACTATCTTAGCCCTCATATCTCTAACTTTTGCTTTCTTCATCTAGTTGTCATTGTTCTTGATAATGGAGACCACCCGACCAAGTTAGTTGGAAAGAGTCGGATACGGGAACCTTCGATGTTGCCTCTACTTATAATATGATCAATTTGGCTATCCCTAGTAGACATGATATTCGACAGGGGTTGTTTAAGCATGTATAGAGGATAAAGGGTCTAAGAGAGTCAAGTTCTTTGTTTGGAGGTCATGTGATGCCAATCATAAAGCGTTCTCGTCGTCATTCATTGGTTTAGGTGATAGTTTCTCTATCACAATAGCTTGTCATTAGAATGTTTTTAGGCTAAATTTTTGTTGTATCTTGGCAATTATGTTATGATTTCGATGAAGAGATCAAAAGTGAAGATATCAAAGGATTAAAGTAAAGTGTACAAGACATTAACTTTCTTCTAAAATCTGCAAAACAATAATTTTCAATTGTGAACTCTTTTTGCACTTTCTTATTTCTTATTTCTTATTTCTTATTTCTTGTCATTGTCTAACAACAACCCCCCCTTTGGTTACATTTGTTTGATGATTTTAATTACACAATATTTTGATGCATGTCTCTCTTGGGTTTAACCATTTGCTTGCTTACTATACTTCGTTTAATAGGTATAATCTAGTATAGTCATGAGTCCGGTTTAGGGCAAACCGCCGAACCGGCGGTTCTCAAACCGGCGGTTTAGGTTTAGGTTTTTCATTTCGACAAACCTAAACCGGCGGTTTACCCATGTCTAATCTAGGATAATATACTTAGGCCTGCTTGGTCCTTAAACCGTCATGCTTGGTCCAAACCGGAACCGCCGGTCGATGATTTAGATTTAGGTTTGTCATTTCGACAAACCTCAAACCGACGATTTAGGTTTAGGTTTATGCTTAGGTTTTTTTTTATTTTTTTAAATTTTTAAAGGGACCGAACCGGCCTACTTGGTCCTCAAACCGTCGGTTAACCGCCGGTTTGGTCCTTAAACCGGTGGTTAATCGCCTGTTTGGTCCTAGTTTGGTTTTTTCCGGTTTAGGTTTAGGTTTTGGGACCCATGTATAATCTAGGATAATATACTTAGGCACACAACAACTCTACGCCTGTCAAATTTGACGCCGTTGCCAGGGAGATTATTGCTTTAAATTATTGTGTTTTTAAAATTATCAAATCTTGGTGTGAACTTATTGTATGGTTCACACTTGTGCTAATAATATTTCCATTGTTCCTTTTGATCCAGAAATCGAGAGGACGTTGAACAAACATCGAAGAGAACATCGCATACCAAGAGTCAAAATGGCGGAAAGAACAACTGACACAACAACCACTTGTCGTGACCATCCTTGCAACAGGCAAATTCATCAAATTTATGCTAAAGCCATGATTGATCTACTTATTTCTATCCTTCCATAGACTAAGTGGGAAAGATTCAAACAAGCATTTGAGAAAATTCCACACGGAAGAGTAAATCAAATGAGGGCCTTTGGATTCACCCTCAAAGATGCAACTAATGATTGGTACTACCACCTACACTCTAGGAGCATAGATATGTGGGAAAATTTTCATAAAATATTTGTGGAAAAATACTTCCCAACAAAGAAGGTCAACAGTCTAAAGAAGGCCATAAGCCACATCGAGAAAGAAGCTGATGAGACTCCATATGAATACTATGAGCAATTTGCAAGGCTTCTCTCAAGCTTTCCATTCCATGAGTACACTACCCAAAACTTGGTGTTTTATCTATACAACGGTTTGTTTGACAATGAGAGAAGAATAATCGATGCCACATGTGGAGGTGATATTCTTGACACCAATCCTAAGTTTGCTATGGAAAAGATCGAGGAAATGACGGGAGGAACAAAAATTTTTGGTAAAACTTCTACCAAAAGAGGGGTCCATATTGTAAACCCCATATGCTCTGAAGTATCAAGTGATATTTTTGAATTAAAAGAGAAGGTGAAGAGATTAACACTGTTGAAAACACCTCAACAATTGAAAGCATGCGGAGTCTGTGGTGATCCATTCCACCCCACAAACACATGCCCCCAAGTACAAGACGATCCCACAACTGAAGTCAATTCCTTGGGAGGATAGGGACATCAAAGGCCACATAACGATCCCTACTCAAACAATTGCAACCCGGGATGGCGAGACCATCCAAAATTTAATTGCTGAAGATCCAACAACTGAAGTCAGTTCCTTGGGAGGATATGGTGATCCATTCCACTCACGAACACATGCCCCAAAGTACAAGACGATCCCACAACTGAATTCAATTCCTTGGGAGGATATGGACATCAAAGGCAACATAACGATCCCTACTCAAACAATTGCAATCCGGGATGGCGAGACCATCAAAATTTCAGATGGAGGGATCAACCAAAGTACAAAATCCTATATAAAAAATTTGGAAAAACAAGTAGGACAAATGGGTGACACAATTGCGAGGCTCGAAGCTCGGCCCTCAAGAAGTCTACCCTCCCTAACCATCATCAATCCAAGGAAAAATATCAGTGCAGTAACACTCATGAGTGACAAACAACTAAGTGTAAATCCAGGAATTCAAGAAGATGAGGTAGAAAATCAGAAGACATACAATACAACCGCACCCGCGACAACACAAAACCGCATCCACGGTAGAAGCATCAGACGCTTATAAAACTTTGATGCAGACTCTTATGTCCTCCCTTACTTCCCCACTCTACTCAGAAAAACCTTATGCTCCATTCCTAGAAGCAGTCAAAGAGAGGAGGGTCATTGAAGATAAATACCTCTTTGAGACATTTGCCAAATACGAGGTAATTTCCTCTTCTAAAATTAGTGAAATGTACACCTAAGTATGCTCCTTGAGGGAAGTATGCACAATCAAGAGGAAACAAAAGCTGAAGGGAAAGTAGAAGATGAAAGTAAGTGAGCATGTATCAACACTCTATCGAAGACGAATGCCAAAGAAGTGTAGTGATCCAAGTATAGTTAGCATTCCTTGTGTCATTGGAGAAACTTGCTTTGACAAAGTTATGCTTAATTTATGTGCTTCAATAAATATCATACCATACTCTATCTATAAATCACTCGGTCTTAGACCTTTGCATAAAACTGGAATAATTGTGCAATTTGCTGTTAGGTCTAATGTATACCCTAAAGGAGTTATTGAAGATGTCCTAGTCACAGGTGACAACTTGATATTTCTTGTTGATTTCTTTGTCTTAGACATGGAACATGACATGCATGATGCCACCAATTTGTTAGGAAGACCATTCCTAAAAACGACTAGAATAAAAATCGATTATGTTAGTGGAAAACTCACTATGAAATTCTATTATTGAGAATGACATAAATATCAACCACACAATATGCTTTGACAACTAATACGTAGGACGTTATAGTCCAATTGGATTCATATGGTAAGCTTCCAATTGCACAATTGGCCATTGGGCCTAATCTTCTAACCCCCAAGCGAAAGCTTCTTCCATCTATTATGTAGGTCCCCGAGAGTGAACTTAATCTACTCCCTTGTCATCTCAACTATGCTTTTCGCGAAGATAACGACACTTTACCAGTAAACGTGTCTAGTAAACTGTCAAGGCAACAAGTGGGGAAGCTTGTGGATTTGCTAAAGGAGCATAAGACAACACTCGGATGGACCATAACCGACATCAAATGAATCAACCCTTCCACGTGCATGCACCGAATCCTGTTAGAAGATGAAGCAAAACCGTCAAGAAAACCACAAAGACGGCTCAATCCACCAATGTTGGACGTAGTAAAGAAGAAGGTTTTAAACTTTTTCAAGGTGATATGATCTTCCCCATTTCTGATAGTAAATGGGTCAGCCGACCCAAGTTGTTCCTAAAAAGGGAGGGATCACAATGGTGGAGAATCAACACGGTGAGTTGGTTCCTAGCAAGACGCAAACCGGCTGGAGGGTTTGTATTAATATCATAAGCTGAATGCGGTAACCCAAAAGGATCACTTTTCCTTACCCTTCATTGATTAAATGTTAGAACGTCTTACAGGACACCCTTACTACTATTTTCTAGATGGATATTCAGGTCATTTTCAAGTGATCATAGCACCAGATGACCAAGAAAAGACGACATTTACATGTCCCTATGTCACGTTTGCTTACCACACAATGCCCTGTGGACAATGTAACGCACCCGATACCTTCCAATGATGCATGACAAGTATCTTTTTTGAATACATCGAGAATTGTATCAAGTTTTCATGGATGACTTTATGGTGCATGAAAATAACTTTAATGCATGTTTAAAACACTTAGACACTTGTGCTAAAAAGATGTGTGGAAACTAATTTGGTGTTAAGTTCATAAAAGTGCCATTTCATGGTAAAACAAGGAATTGTTTTAGGTTATATTATTTCTGCTAGTGGTATTGAGTTTGGGTTCATTTGTTCCACCCTACAAACACATGCCCCCAAATACAAGATGATCCCACAACTGAAGTCAATGCCTTGGGAGGATATGAACAACAAAGGTCACGGAACAATCCCTACTCAAACAACCATAACCCAAGATGGAGAGAACGTCCAAATTTTAGATGAAGTGATCAACCAACAACAATAACATAGGTCAGGTAAGTCTGACTCAATTGCGGATATGCCTCAAGTTTTGACTAAAAATTTTGCTACACATGTCCAAAGTACCGAATCCAGTATAAAAGATGGAAAATAGTTGAGACAAATGACTGCATTAATCACAAGGATCGAATCTTGGACCTCGAGAAATTTACCCTCCCAATCCGTCATCAATCCAAGGGAGAATATCAATGCATTAACACTCGGGAGTGGGAAGCAACTGAGTATAAATCCTAGAATTCAAGAAGATGAGGCGGAAAATCAGAAGACATATAGCAGAACCGCGCCTGCGGTTGAATACCCCACGCCCACAGCTATCCTCCCTGAACTGCGCCCGCAGTAAGACCAAACCGTGCCCGCAGTAGAAACATCAAAAGTTGTTGAAAATGTAGCAACAACCTTATATGTACGCCCTCACTTTCCTCAACTTTACTTAGAAAATCCACCTGCCCCATTCCCATAACACTCAAAAAGAGAAGGATCATTGTAGAAAAAGACCTCTTGGAGACATTTGCTAAGTGAGAGGTAAATATTCCCCTTTTAAAACTAGTGATAGTATTCCTAAATATGCTCGGTTTTTGAAGGAACTATGCACAATCTAGAGGAAGCAAAAGCTGAAGGGAAAACAAAAGGTGAAAGTGAGTGAGCATGTATCGGCAATCTTTCAAAGACGAGTGCCAAAGAAGAGTAGTGATTCGGGTATTGTAAGCGTTCCCTATGTCATAGGAGAAACTTGCTTTGATGCTTGATTTAGGTGCTTCAATAAATATCTTACCATACTTTTTTCTATAAGTCACTTGGTCTTGGACCTTTGCAAGAAATCAAAATCGTTGTACAACTTATTGATAGGTCTAATGTTTACCCTAAAATGAGTTATTGAAGATGTCTTAGTCATGGTTGATAACTTGATATTTCCTGTTGATTTCTTTGTCCTAGACATGGAATATGACATGCATGTTGCCTCCATTTTGTTAGAAAGACATTCTTAAAAACGGCTAGGATTAAAATCAATTATGTTAGTGGAAAACTCACTATAGAATTCGATGGAGATGTGGTTGAATTTAACATATATGATGCCATGAAACACCCTTTGATGATCATTATTTGTGTTCCATTGATATTATTGAACCTACTATGCAAGGTGTCTTTGATATTTTTTATTGTGATGAACTGAAATCTATTATTGAGAATGACATAATAATCAACCACACATAATATGCTTTGACAACTAACATGCAGGAAGTTCTAGCTCAAATGGATGCATACGAGAAGCTCTCAATCACACAATTGGCCATTGAGCCAAATCTTCTAACCCCAAGCGAGAAGCTTGTTCCATTTATTGTGATGGTTCCTGAGATTAAACTTAATCAGCTCCCTTGTTACCTCAAGTATGCCTTCCTCGGAGATAACGACACTTTACCGGTAATTGTGTCTAGTAAGTTGTCAAGGCAACAAGAGGAGAAGCTTGTGGATACGCTAAAGGAGCATAAGATGGCACTCAGCTGGACTATAGCCGACATCAAAGAAATCAACCCTTCCATGTGCATGCAACGAATTATACTAGAAGATGAAGCAAGACCGTCAAGACAACCACAAAGGCGGATCAATCCACCAATAATGGACATAATAAAGAAGGAGGTTTTTTAACTCCTTCAAGCTGATATGATCTTCCCCATTTATGATAGTAAATGGGTCAACCCGACCCAAGTTGTTCCAAAAAAAGGGAGGTATTACAATGGTGGAGAATCAACACAATGAGATGGTTCCTAGTATGATGCAAACCGACTGGATGGTTTGTATTGATTACCATAAGCTGATTACGGTAACCCGAAAGGTTCACTTTCCCTTACCCTTCATTGATCAAATGTTAGAGCGTCTTGCAGGACACCCTTACTACTGTTTTCTAGATGGGTATTCAAGTTATTTCCAAGTGGCCTTGAGCTCTGTGATTTTTATTATTTTGCTACTTCCATTAACTTGTGGCTCCAAATTTAGATTTGGTTGCTTGACTTCTTCCTTTGGTCTTCCTTCCAATTTTGATGGTCAAATGCAAAAAATCTGTCATAGTATCATAAGGATATAAATCAATTTTATTTGCTAAAGAAGGATGGAAAATACGTAAATAACAAGCCATTGTTGTCTCCTCATCCTCTATAACATTGACTTTCACCATTGTCATTTGCATAAATGTGTAAACCTCCTCTACACTCATATATCCTTGCTTGAGATTCTCCAATATTTTCCTTAACTTTCAAGCATGGCGTTGAGGCACAAATCTAGCTTTCATTAAGGCTTTCATTTGCTCCATGTGTTGATGTTCAGATCTAGTGTTCTTCTCCTTTCCTTGACATGATGATTCCACCAAATTAAAGCATATCCTTGAAATTCCCATGCAACTAGTTGTATCTTCCTTTGCTTACTAAAGTTATGGCAAGACCAAATTTGTCAATTTTGGTCTCCCATTCCATAAAAACGTCCGGATCACATTTGCCTTCAAAACTCGAAATTTTAACCTTCACTTTTCCAATTCCTTCATTTTATTGGTGAGGTCTACAAGGTTTCAAGTCTTGACCTCTCCTAGGATGATGGTTACGTCTAGGATAGTCTCTCCACATGTTCTCCTCATCCTCCTCCTCCTGAAATTCATCAACAAATTCCGGAATATTAGGGACATTAAAAAGAGGATTTTAAATGTCTCAAACCTGGCCTTTGGGGGGCTCTTTGAGATGGATCGAGGGCTGGAGGCATGGGTGGATTACGTGAACTACCACCGATCTTATACACAAATCTCGGGTGGAATCTTGGGCGAGATTCTTCACTAGGACGAGATTCCAGCTTCTCCATTCATTCAACAAATGTTGAAACCGTAGCCATGAGTTGTTTTAAAATATCTATGGCTTATGGACTTGAGGAATCACTCTTTTGTGACCCTTGAGGGCTATCAAACCTTGACATTTACACAAACACGCAAAATAACAACAAATGTGTCAAGTTAGTGAAATAAAAAAGACACGTGTTTAAGAGAGGCTTGTGTTTGAATTTTTTGTGGAGTTATGGAAATAGATATGCGAAATATATTGTTGTTGGGGTAAGATATAACGTAAATGTGGAAAGAGATATAGATAGATATTCGGTTAGGAATTAAAAGATATGATAAGATCTCACCTACTAGATAAGATATTAACAATAATATTACTTCGTAAATCTCTTCCCTTCTTTGATGTAGCAGCTGAATATTGATAGATTTGATTCAAATATATAGTAAATCTCGACTGGATATGGAGATATAACGAAACTTGTTGGCCAAGTAATTTCTCGATGGTGGCGCAACCAATCTTGCGGCGAGATTTTCAAGGTTCCGAAAAGATTTTGTTCTAAGGTTTGGATGGCTTGTGTTTGGCTACGGCGTTTCTCTCTTCTCCAATATACACAAGACAAATCACGTTAAACTCAAATAATCTTACAAAAGATGAAAGAAAAGACTCGATTTTTATATGACTCAACAAAGACTCAAATAAAAATACTCAAATTGTGATGTATGGCTGAGTTAAACTTCAATCGATTAGCTCTAATATCACTTTGATGCGGAGCTGAAGCCACAATTTCCCTATCTACATTGAAGTTCATGAAAGCGACGATCTTGCAAATCTCGGTCGGAATCTCGGGCGAGATTATTACTGGTAAGGCCGAGATTTTGCGTAACTCAAAGAAAAAGAACGTGAGTTGAATTTAATTGAATGGTAAGATAAAGAAGATGAGTATAGAATAAATTTTATGGAAAATATAGGAAGATAGAACCAAGATATAAACTTGCAAAGAACCTTGACCAATTGCATCAAAACTCTAAATAAAGAATTACCTTTACTCTTCCTTCTTTAACCTTACACAAGTCTCCTGACTAAAACAAGCACAAGGAGGGACTACTTTGACTAGCAGCACCAATCTTTAAGAAGATTAACACACACAAGAACAACCTAGCGAGTGCTCACAACGATTCAATCAAGGGCTCTCTTTTTGATCGAATAGGAATGAATAAAACGAACACTTTATAAACGAAGTATCAAGTATTTCACAATTAATATGGAACGAAATTAATCAAATAAAATCTAATCTACTGAAATTCTTGGCCTCATAGGGTTTTTATAGGCGAGATTCCCTAAGAAATAAAAGACTAAAATTATCCTACAAAATATAGGATAGAAAAAAAAAACCTTTAGAATGTTTAGAGATTTAAAGGTATAAAAGTAACTAACTATAATCTTGTCTAAATTTAATGTAAATCTCGACTAGATTCATGAGAATCTCGACTAGAATAACCGAAATCTCAATTGGATGCTAGTAAATCTTGACTAGCCACTTTCCTTACTTCCTTGATCATCTTCACACATGTATGACATCTCCTCTAAGTTTTTCTTGGCTGGAATGGTAAATAATGTGACTAAGGAAGACTTAGACACAAAATGATCAACAATGATCTCCTTAGAAACTAAGGATGTCAATAAGCTAGAGGCCTCCTCTATGATTCTTCTTGCTCTTGATCTAGTGATAGATCTTTCCATGTTATGACTTGTAGAAGATGTAGACTCCTCCTAAAATGCTCTTGATCTAGCTCTAGTTATTGGTACATGTATAGAAGGTATTTGGGATGGTCCCTCATCATTATAATTCATTATGACTTTAGCGTTGATGAATCATTAACACGAGAATGAACTTGTAATTCATTTTGGAGTATACAAACTTTAATATAAGCGATAATATGAACCATGCACATGATTCATTTTTGGAGTATCAATTAGAATAAATATCATCTTATTTTTGGTAACGAGGTTAACATTTATTCATTCATCCATATGGTATATAATATTTTTGTATTAGGTAACAAAGATCATGGCAAATTAAATACATTATGATTTATTTTTTTTGAAACAATTTGATTTACTAGACTTTTTCTAGTTTTGTGTTTAGTAAATGTACCCCTTGAGAGAAGAGTGTGTAGAGTTTGAAAATAAATACAAAAAGTTAGGGTATATTTACTTAATTGAAACATTAAAAAGCCTAGTTACTACTATAGTTTTTCAAAAAGGCCTAGTTACCAAAATTGCCCATTTATTTTGAACCGTTGATCTATTTTAATCCGACATCTGTTAAAGGTTCTTATTCCTCTCCATAAAAATTGTTCTCACCTTAACCAATTCCTTTATATATATATAATGATAGGATCAGGTAAGAACATAACTTACGGTAAGAAATAAGAACAAGCATCGGCCACCCGCTTAAACCAAATCGACGTTGATGATTCGGTTTTATTTTTGTATATTAATTACACTGGTGTGTATGTAAGGTGTAAGGTTAGTAATATATTGTTACCTTTTAAATTTTAAAATTAGTTACTACCATAATAACATTACATGTGTAGCCTATTACCCAACATCGTATATTGTACTTGTGCCAGTTTCATCCTTTGAATTTCAAACCGCCATGGATGAAGGTGAATGTACCTAGTTGTGCATGAACTTTTTCAACTTTAGTTTGTTAATCTTTTTAATAAATTGACACGTTTAACCTATTATTTTATTTTACTCGCAATAGATGAAGGTAAAGGTACATAGTCGTGCATGCATTTTTTCAACTTATTTGGCACCATTTGACATCGCTCGTGTTGCACTAAAATTTGGCATTATTCGTGCATTTGGCACAAGTAATGTTGCACTATCAATTTGCATTCACATTTAATATGCATTTAGCACCATTCATGCATGCATGCTAATATAGTCGATGTTGCCAACCAATAATTAAGTGTGATACATGTAGCCGTGTCATACAAAATATAACATATCCGTGGAGTAAACAACATAAAAGATTCGTGCATCTTAGAGAAAAATATTTTTTTTCATAATTACATGTGCGCATATATTTCCGTTACCATATACACGAGTGTGTATTAAATACCAATTGAATATTAATCGAATGATAAATCTGAGTCAATTGTTAATTGGTCTAACGATTTATAGTGTTCTTATTTATTACCATAATATATGCTCTCACCGGATCTAAACTATATATATATATATATATAGAGGCTCTCAATAATGAGAAAAAAATTTACATAGATTAAGAAAACTAAAATTAGGTGTGATATTTATTGATGCACTATAATTTAAAAACTTGTAGGAAAACAATGGTAGAATGTAGTATATGAGAATAGAATAAATAGTGTTTTGAAAATATAAATAATTAATGAAATGATTGATATAATTCTATTTATAAAAACTTTTAAGTATTAATAACGCAAATATTATGAACCAAAAATTTAAAGTTTTAATGAAAATAATTGAGAACCCAAGGGAGTACATATTAATAATCAAATACTTGGGACTTGGGCGCTTGGGTCTTGGTAGGATCAGTTTACCGATTTTTTTGATTAATCGATTGTTTTCCGCCAACTACTTTTAACCGTCTTCAACGGTATTTAACCGACGATTTAACTAGCTCGGTTGAACTGTATATAAGCAGACTAAATGTCATATCTTTATGTAAGAAAATCATTTTCGGATTGTTGTCTGATTCGATTTGGGCATCCCGATTGCTCCCCATCAGCTCCGGGTGGTGGACTATTCTCCCCTAATTGAGTGTTTCGGGAGTCATATCAATGCTCGGAACAAGAGACACATCTCCTTTGTTGGTCGTCTTGAGTTGGTATGTGTTGTGCTCCAGGGAAATGTTTGTTTCTAGTTATCCTTGCTCCATATCCTCGTCCTGATTTTGGATTATCCGAGTGGGATGTGTAGGAGGTTTTTGTGGAGTTGGCCAAGAGTTGCTTGGAATAAGGTTTGCATTGCGAAGAGAGAAGATGGTCTTGATCTCTTTAATCTTCGTGCTAGGAACCTGGCATTTATGTGCATGCATCACCATCACATCCATGTCAGCCAGGATAGTCTATGGGTGAGGTGGCTATATCACCGCTATCTTCAGGTGATTGAGCCTTGTGATTGGGTTGTTCACACATGTGACTCACCAACCGAGGCTATTATTGGAGCGAGAGATGAGATTGTGAGATGCAGGGACCCGATTTTGAATCTAACTGAGACACTAGACTCTTGTTGCCATTGGGAGAAGTTCTTGGTGACTCGGACCTATGATCTATTCAGACAACACAAACAAGATGTTGATTGGTACAAACTGGTCTAGGATTCGGGGAATACACCGAAACACTATTTCATTCTCTGGATGGCAATCACTAGGCACCTTTCCTCTAGAGATAGACTCTCCTTCCTTAGCATTGACCCGACCTACCGATGGTGTAGAGGAGCTAATGAGTCTCATGACCACTTGTTTTTTGGATACACGTATGCGATAGAGGTTTGGAGACAGGTTTGTTAAGGATTCGATATGTCTCACAATTTGACCTCTATTTCATCATCTATAGTTTGGCTGAGGCAACCGGACATTGAGATAAGTTGGACGAGCACACAAAGGATCTAAGTCTTCTCGTATACGGTTTACTACTTATGGTTTTCTAGGAATGCTTTGGTCTTTAACAACAATATGATTCTATTGACGTTTTGGTTCGACTCATCAGATCTCATGTTATTCGGCTCTTTCATGAGATGTTCCCCCTCCAGAGTTGGTATTTGTTACCCTCCCCGGTTAGACCTCTCCCCTGTTTATGGTCATGCCGAAGGTGGGGATGTCTTATCCCGATGTTGTTCCCATCTACTGATGGCTTGCCAAAGGTGGATGGGCCTTTTTAGTTTGAGCCAACAGTTTTTGAGTGTGTGAGGATTATATATCATTTCATTGCGGGTATTTTGTTATGCTTAGAGACTTGCATGTCTACCTTCTGACCTTGGTTGTTTATTATACACTGTTTTGCGCTTTAAACTTCATGTCTTGGCACTCTATAGATAGACTTTGTTAACTGTATTCATAAACTCTATTGGGTTTCTGACTACTTTTATTTTCTATGAATTAACCTTTACCCAAAAGCAAATATCAATTAATAACAGTGATTAACGCCTCAAATCTTTAGTAAACACAAATGACCCTAACACAACATCTCCACACAATCCAGGCTTTCACCAAGAGCAAATAAGACTGAACAAAATATGAAAGTAGAGTTCAAACTATGTCATTATTGAGAGTTAGATCAAAAACAGGGCAAGGGCAGAGAAGAAAACAAGCAAGTATTCAGTGAAAGCAAAGGAGTTCACACAATCAAATAAAAAACAAGGGACCAGGCGAACACCAGAGACAGATTAAAACAATATTTGTCCAAACCCATCACGCTACGCAAGAGAAGACGACAAGGAACATACATGAGAGATCGATTACACAACCAGCTGATTATTGGAAAATAACAACCCCTTACTGTGTGGATGGACCAAACACCAAAGAACTTGAACCGTTGCTTCAGTTCTTTTCTCAGAATCTGTTGAAGAAACCTGCATTGACTTTTGCATCTCCAATCTCAAGGGCCGAAAAGCCTGCAGATACATCAGTTGGACTCCATGACGAACCCTCAAGATATGGTACGGGATAACTTCTCTCAGAAGCTCTTGATGGTACCGACCAGCCACCGTTATAACCAAAATGGTTCCACTTGTATCCATATCCATCATCAGTACTAGGAATCTCTCTGATACTTTGAAAGGCACATCTCTGAAACTCGTCGTTTGAAAAGGCAGACCTCGTGTTCACAAACAGACTAATATCACCACCGCCACCTTGCCATTCGTTCAACTCATCTTCTTCATTCAGAAGAATTTTGCAAGACTCGTCTGAATCTTCTTCGATCAGGACATGTAGGGCAACTGCCTCAGCAATGGCAGCACCTTCCTCATCTAACCTCTGCTGCTCTTCTTTTTTCATTTGTTTCTTTTTCTCGAGTTCAGTGCGTATGGCTGCTGAAGTTGCCAAGGCTTTCTCTAGACGCCTCCTTTTCTTCTCAGCTTGCTTCATACGATCCAACTCATCCTTTACTTGCTTCTTCTTTGCTTTCTTGACATGAGAACCTTTGTTAGACTCCATCTTCAAGTCCTTCACGTCTGTATCCTCCCTCTAGACTCCAAAATGTGAGCACTCCACTTCTTTACTTCAAAAGAAAACTAGTTTTTTGTATGCATTTTCTTTCTTCCTATAAAATTCTTATTTCCAACTTTGTTATCCTTTTTCCTTCCTATAAAGACACTGAGGTATCACTTCTACTCCTTTAAAAAGCTAAATCTACACCAGATCTACACTCTGGAAAACTAACACAAGGAATCGTACCTACACCCAATCAGGTTTAAAGGAGTACCTTCTCTTACGACAAATGCAATCCCAGACTGAGACAACAGGAGAAAGATAAAGAGCAAATTGGTACGAATTAACAGATTCCTCACGCGACACCATCCTTACCAATTTCCCACAACCGTTGCATTTACCCATCTGCCGTGCAAACAAAACCTTAATTGCTCAAACTCCGCACGTCGATCAGTCTGTTCGAAATTTCACATGACCTCTATCTGCATCAGAAGCAAAAATGTGATTCTTTGTAAGTTCATAGCCAGTGAACGGTTTGTCGGAGTGTAAGACTAAGAACAAAAATTCTGTGGACTTTAGTAACATATATATCACATATGCAGATACATTGATGGATCCTAATTAATTCGAATCCGGAAAACCATACAAGATTAACACTTGCACTATAAGACTAACTTACAACAGAGAACAGATACGACCAAAAAAAACGAGGAAGAGTTGTGCTATAAGCCTATAATCAGATTAAAGTATTAAAAGCAGCAAATCCATGGGGGGAACTTGAGAAAATGAAGTAAGAATTGATCTGAAAACGGACAGGTAAAATAAGTACCAAATTAACCAAAACTGTGTTAAAAAGACAACATCTCCGCTCATCCAATCATAAGAGATCTACTTGGTGGTATCCAAAGACCAATATCGAATTCCCTCGACAGAAACGAGCAAAACTTAACCCTACCAAATCCTTTGTTATAGGCAATTTGCAACGAAACAGGATCAAACTCGATAAAAATCACAATCAATAAGAAAAACAACAGTGCAATTGAATCAGATCCATCAAAGCAATCCAATACAAGAAGCTTAAATAAGCTGAAACCTGCAAAATTATCATTTCCTGAACAAGCAGATCTATAAGACCTAGATGCAAACAAATTCAAGCAATTCCATATCGATTCAATCCATAATTCCCGATCCCTACCTTTTGAATAACTCAATAAGCAAAACGAATCGAATTCAGAAAAGCAAACCACAAGTAATCATCCTTAGCCAACAACTACAATTGAAAACCAGAAGAGGATGTTAACAACAATTCAAACCTGATGTAGAAGAGGTGAAATTGAAGTCGAACCGAATCGTTCAAGTAGAACAAGAAGAAGAAGAAAGCTAGGGTTGTTTAATAAGCCGAAGCTTGGGAATTTTCGATCTACAGAAGACGAAACTGATCACACGACGCAAGAGAAGAGAGAGAAAGAGACGGAGAGAAAGGGGGGCAACGTTGAGGAAATAGGAAAGAAGAAAAAGTAGATAAGGGTAGTTTGGTCATTTACATATAATTGTCGATAGACACGTTACGGTTGGCGATCGAGACGGCTAGCTGGAAAGAGAGAAGTAAATGCTGAAGAAAAAAGAAAAGAAAAATCGAAAATCTAGAAGAAAAGCCTTGACGTTTCATTGGCCGTGAGTAACGACTTGTTTCACATGTGCCTGCCACGTGGAAATTATCGCGTTTTTAATTGGAAGAGGTAAGTTTATTGTTTTTTTATTCTTATTTAAGGCAAGAAAAAAGTGGGACCTGCTTGGAAGGGTGTAGGCGTGTAGCAGTCGCTATGTAGGATTGAAGGGATAAGATTAGCGATTATAACCGTTGATTAAGAAAATGTGAAGATTGGTTTAGTGGATGGCTCAGATCTTAGATCTGTTTGGAGAAGTGGGTGGACTTTTCTTTTTTTCTTTTTTTATTATTAAATATCATCTTCTTTTTCTTTTCGTCTTTTCTTTTTGTTAAATCATCTTCATTCTTGTATATTTGGGCTACAAAATTCTATGAAGATTCATAAAATTCCATTTATTTAAAATAAAGTTGTATTATTATTGCTAGAAATATAAAATATTTTTGCCGAGTATTAATTATTCAAAAGTTACGTTTACATTTCTTTACAGTTGCTTTTAAAATATATATACATACATAATTTTTGGATTCTCTTAAAAAATGCCATATGAACAATCTGTGTAATAATGCATTGTTGGTATTACAAGCACGTTTCTCTTTTAATGAAATCACACGTTTTTTTTATTGACAAAAGTGTGGTATAGTACAACTAAATAGGCAAATTATAAGATCGTAACACTAAATATATAACAATTACATTAGAATAGTTGGTTAAGTTTGAGTTATTCCAAATTTGGACCGGGATCTATCCGATAAAATATCATAACAAATACTATGAAGTTACAAAACAATTTAGTATCGTTGATTTTACTTTAACCATTTATTGTTGTTATACGTGTAATTTGAATACTCGAACATTTTAAAAATTATGTTTGTATAGGAAGAGTTTGATACAGGTAACTTTTAAAGATTACGGTAATTATTAGGGATGAAAATTATGAAAAATTATAATAAAAAAAAAAAAATTAAAACGATTGTAGGATTAAGAGAATTACGTGAGAAATTAAGAAATTTTTTTATTTAGAAAACCACCGAACGTACTAGTTGATTTTCAACACTGTTGAAACTTATTGGAATAATTAAACAATAAGTCTAACTCCTACTTTGACTTATCATCTCTTTGAAATTACGCGACTGATCTACAAAACTTATCCTTTTGATTTCTAATAAAATAATAATAATAATTTTATGTTTTTGTTTGAAAAAAATACAGTATACCTTTTACAACATTTTCTACAGTGAAATTCACGATGATGTCATATGGTTAACAACTTAACATTGATCATCCAAAAATACAATAACTGAAATTTTAAAATCGAAATTTCCTATCAAAAATTTTATTTTCGGTCTCATTCGGCAATGAATTGAATTATGATTTTTGCTAAATTTTGAAAACCATAAATATAATTGTGAAGTCATTATTGTATGCATTTAACTTAAATTGTCTAATTTACACAAAAGTATATATATGTGCATCTTTTTTTATATTTCTCCAAACATACTAGTAACTGTAATGGACATTAGGCTATGATGAAGATATAACTACTGCTGAATTCATGTTCGAGTTGATCCAATTCTATATTAGGAGAGCTAGACTCGTTGATGGCATGCTAAAGAGGATGGATCCAAGCTTGGGTCATGTCTGAAGAAGCCCACTAGTCCAATGCTCATCCAAGTCCGATGAATAGACCAAATTGGGTAAACGAAGTAGAAAATATACGAGTCAGGTTCACGGCTTAATCTATAGCCGTGTTAATTCATCAAATTTCGTCGTTTTGGGATGATGTGAGACATATAAGGTTATTTATTTTAACTGCTAACCCTAATCTCATTCTCTAGTCACTCCTCTTCGTCTCTTCTTCTCTCTTCTTCTTTGAGAGAACATCACCTTTGAAAGTGAGATGGATACCTGAACATATGAGAAATTTCTTTTTGAAAGTGCTTTTGATAACCTTAAATGTGATATTCATACTCGTGATGAAACTAGAAATATATCTGTAGATGGTAGAACCATTGTTAAAAGTATAAAGAAAAGTTGACTTATCATGTTGTCGAATCACTTGAGTTAAATGTTGTTGATAATTCGGATTTGTTAACTCCTGCTTAGGGGGGTGTATTCAATTAAGAGTCTATAGGAATTTTTTGGAGTTTAAAAGTTTATGAGTATTGAATATAGATTTTTAAAAGTCCATATAAATTTGTAGGTATTCAATTAGGATTTAAAATTTTCCATAAAATTCCTATGGTATTTAAAAGTTTGTGGATTTTAAAAGAATCTATTATTTCATTGATTTTGTAGGATTCTTCATTACTTTTATAACTACCTAAAATCCATAGAAATCTTCCCCAACACATAAGATTTCCACAAAATCTGTATTGACTCTATATAGAATTAAAATTTCCCACAGAATTTGCAAATCCTATGATTATTAAGAATCCGTCAAAATCTTTAAAAGTCTCGATTGAATACACCCCCCTAAGTATGACATTCTAGGTTAGTTCACTTAGGTAATAAAGGGTTACCCTACCTCTATAGACAGGGTAGGTTTCTTGAAAAACCTAGTGCTCATAAGGCTTATGAAACTTGTAAGACGAAGGATATACTTTTATTATTTCATATGCCGTTATAGTAGAAAAGTTTGGTTTATCTCCTTTGGAATAAGAGTGATGTCTCTAACCACTTTAAACTCTGGAAGCTTACTGTTGAAGGTCAAACCACCTATAAGCTAAAATGTCCTAGGATAAATAATGCTAGAATTTTACAATATAAATTTAACTCATTTTACTTAGAAAAAGGTGTCAAGAGACACCTTATTGTCCCTAGAAAACCACAATAAAATGATATTCCTGAAAGGATGAACAAGACACTTCTTGAGAAAGCTAGATGTATGCTTTTATTTTTTTGGATTAAAGCAGTCCCTTTGGGGTAAAACAGTTGTCTTAGCTGCTTACCTTATAAATAGGTCACCTTGTAGTGTCATGTCTTTTAAGACACCCTAGAAACTTTTGTCTCAATTCACACCCACTCTAAACCATCTAAAACTTTTTAGTTGTACAACTTTTACACATCATTCAGATGGTAAACTGAATGCTCAAGCACAAAATGTTATGTTTGGATACCTTGAGAGGATAAAAGGCTATAAACTTTTGATTGTTCAACTTGGTGCTTACAAAGTGATTACTAGTATGACTGTTACCTTTTTAGAAGATGAATTTAATTTAAAAATATTGCTAACACTTCTACTCATTCAGATGACATGTACACAAGTTCTAAACAATCATTCTATACAACCAGCTCGAGCCAACAACTCACTAGGGATGATATAGAGAATGGTGTGGCAGCATACCCCTCTCTCACTACCACCTCCACTATAGCAGTGTTTGAGTATAGTCAAATGGACTCAAATAGTCCATATCATAATGTTGCAACTACACCTCACTACTTAGGTGGGCTAGATGGCGACTCAATGCTAGAAAATGATGCTCATTCTTCATCACATGCTTCTTTTGCATCTAATTATCATGATGTTTTGTGTGATGTTTTTGTACATAGTTCTTCTCTTCCTATGTAATCTCTACCATCTCTTGTTGATATCAATTGACTAGAGATAGAAAACCTAAGGAAAGAAGGCCAAATCCTAAATATATGAATCTTGTTGAACATCATGTTATGAATGATTTGTCATATATTATGCGTATGATTTTCAAATTGTTGAGGTGATCAATAGTCTTACTCTTGAGTTGTATGAGCATGTTGTTAAATGTATTAATGATATTGCTTAGAAAACTACTATGAAAGAGGAAATTGATTCTATGATTGCTAATAAAACTTGGACCTTAGTTCCTAAACCTACAAATGCTAGGTTAATAGGGTGTAAGTGGGTTTATAAGGTCAAGGAGAATCAGAACTCTTTTGATCCTCCTAGATTCAAAGCCAAATTGGTTTCTAAGGGTTTTACCCAAATAGAAGGTGAAGATTATAGAATATAGTGAAATATTTGCTCTTGATGTCAAATATAAAATTTTTGGGTTGCTCCATTGATGTGGTTTATGATTATGAATTATAACGAAAGGATGTTAAGACTGCGTTTCTACATGGTGATCTTGATAAAACTATACACATGCGCCAACCTAAAGGTTTAATTGACAAAAAATATCCTGATTATGCTTGTTTGTTAAACAAATCTATCTATGGATTAAGGAAATCACTTAGACAATGGAATAAAAAGTTTGATTGATGCATGAAGAAGTTAAGATTTATACAATGTTCTTATGATTCTTGTTTGTATACGAAGTATGTTAAGACTGGTGTTCCGCTGTATGTTCTTCTTTATGTGGATGACATCTTAAATGTAAAAGCTTACTATTGGGGCGGACAACGCCTCACACAGTCGGAGTCCGCCCCCACACCAAGGAAGGCGCACCCGTGAGCCGCGCCCACATCCGCACTAGCGGAGGCGGAGTCCGAGTCCACCCCACCATGTGGCGCATCCGGACTGCGAGTCCGCCCCAAGGTGGTTGTTATACGTTTGAAAAAGAGCCGTTGAGAACTAGCCGTTCAAGACTAACCGTTATTCATTTACGAACTTATATATACATGTAAAATCATATTACTATTCACATCCGAAAGCACTACAACGTCTATAAACAAATCTGTAAAAGGTCGTTCAAATGCCGACGTTTTCAGAAGTAGCCGATGCAGAAGCCAATGCAGAATCCGACGGTGAAATCTCTAATATGCCGTTCGAAGTGGATAAATATAGTGATCCGGAAGAACTTCTCGCACAACTTGAAGTAAGTGTACAAATTTATATTTTATTTAATTACATTTAGACAATGTTTGAGTAGAGAGCTGGAATTGTTGAATTAGTCGGATTACTTTTAGACGTGTTAGAATAGAGAACCGAAATTGTTGTATTAATAGAACTAGTTCTAGACATGTTAGAATAGAGAACCGAAATTGTTGAATTAGTTGGATTATATATACTCATTTAAGAAAATAATATCTGAGATTTAGAAGTAATACTCTATCTCATTTTATTTAGGATTTTATGGAATATTCTCGTGCAACTGGTACCGATTTTTTGTCAAAATTTAAGCTCCATGGATATTTTTCGGATAGAGAAAACTTATTGGGTTGGGCTCGATATGTTGCAAATTCAATGAACATGGTGTTGGTCATTTAAAAATCATGGTTAGATAGACAAGTTTCGTATCTTACAATGGCATGTGATAGGCACAGAGGACCTAGAAAGGAGAAAGATGTTGATCCCAATCATATTCCAAGTTCTAGTCAGAAAAAGAATTTGAAGAAGTGTATGTGCTTGTTTCAACTTGAGGGAGTGCAAATTGAACAGGAAAAATGGACATTGAAGGTTGTGTGTGGAATTCACAACCACGTAATTCCCTCGGTGTTAAAGGGTCATGCATATGTAGGATGCTTGACTCCCAAGAAGGCCCGAAAGGTGGAGCATGAATTGGGTTCCGGGTTAAAATCAATACATATTTTAAAACCCGTGCAATTAGAGGATTCTGATAATGTCACTACCATCCGACAAGTTTACAACACTGGTTTGAAGATTTGAATGGAACAAGCCAAAAGAAGAGGATCATTACAACAAGCACTTCATATGTTGACGGCACGTGGATATTATGTGCACACAAGGAGAAGTCCGGACTCCGATAGGTGGTTGATTTCCTTATCTCACATCCCGATTCGAGGCATTTTCTCAACATGTTTTCCTATGTTATTGTGATGGACTCGACATATACCAACAAGTATCAATGCGCTTTTTTTACTTTGTTTCCTACATTCAATCATCTTCTCCTAGAAAATTTAAGCTTAATCATTGGTTTGTATTTCTTGTAGATACAATATGCCATTGCTGAAGATCGTAGGCATCACAAGCACAAAGAATACATTCGCAATTGCTTTTGTTTTCATGGCATAGGAGATCAGAGATCACTACAAGTGGGCTTTGAGGAGGGTCCGATATTTGTGCTACAGAAAAATCCCGGAGATGATTGTCATCGATTATGAGCTTATAAGCGCCCTGAGCGTAGTATTACCCGAGGTGAAATATATCTTGTGCACGTTCCACATAAAGTGCAACATTGTAAATAGAGCAACCCTCATATTGCGCTCTAAGGAAGTAGAAGCCGTCTTCATATCCCATTAGCATGCCTTGTTCGAGTCGAGATCCAATGAAAGCTACCAACGATATTTTATGGAAATAAGAAACTGTTTGCATCCATATCCGAGGTTAATGAACTACCTCGAGACGACATGGCTCACCCTAAGGCTAGAAATACTAGGGATGATGGTGTGTGTCGGGATAGCTATTGGAGGGAAGTTCATGGAGTGCCATGTGTGCATGACTTTATGATAGAAATCCGAGCTCGTAGACCTATCACTTTGAAGCATATACACCTAATTTGGAAGTAAGCTCATTGGATTCCAGTTGATTTTTCCGATGATGATGATGATGATGACGACGACGATGATGATAATGATGAACCCGAGCCTTGTGTCACTAAATAGGTTCAGACAAAGAAATGGATGCAAACATGCTCACCTCGGATCCGATGGAGAAGATGGACTCTTGCTTCAAGGACATCGAGAACCCATGAAGTAAGACGATGAAGGAGCCGGCACAAAAAGTCAAGGCAAAGGGAAGACCCCAACCCCGAGATCAACAAGAAGAGAGCCCAATTCATTTGAGCATTCGGCTACTAATGACCCTGGGCAACCCAAAGGTCAAAGGGAAAAAAGCAAAAGATGTAGAATCTACACTAGAGGAGTTGACTGCTACTAGTAGGGCTCGTCGTAATGGAAAATAACCTGTGGATGCCGATCATATACCCGATGATGGAGAATTTCGTTGGAGATATGAGAATTTAATTTTATTGAACCATATGTATTGGGGGCGAGGGAAGTACGAGGAGACGGTCATTGTGGATATAGAGCAATTTTCGTGGTTGATGAAGATTACTTGGCGATACGGAGGGATATGCTTATGGAGTTAAATTTGAGAAGAGCATTGTATTCGAAGGTAATTGTTTTTATTAGCTTTTAAGTTAGCATCCATAACTTTAACGTAAATTTACTTGTTAATCTATGCACTGTTTCGTCTTTGTAGAGTTTGAGAAAGTGCTTCTAAACGTTCAATGGACGAAAAGGTTTGCATGTGTAGAAACGTGGTGGATAGAATTACCTATTGTTGGATGTGTTGCAGCCACCTATTATCAAATTTTCCCTAGTTTCCCTTGAAAATACCGCGTCGACATACCTACCTATGATAGCAACCACTCATAACCACGATCAGTCTACCGTGATCCGTTCAATAGCGTTTATTTTAAACAGCACACACTTTGTACCGGTATGTTGAAGTTTTACTATTTTCACTTTATCGTAATTAAACTCAATCTTCAATAACCCTTTTTTTTGTAATTAAATTTTTTTAGGTATGGCTAAAATATGATCCCCATTTTTCGGAATTGAATATTATGTGTATTAACTATTACAATCCAAGTGTTGATGAATGGGATATGCCGTTCGTTGAAAGGATATTTTGTTATGTGGAGTTTTGTCGTGTTGAGTGTCCACCGGTACCCGGGTGAAGATTACTTTATTGGTCTTTGTTTTGGACGACCCTTTTGTTTTCAACTTATATTTGGACGACCCGTTTTAATCATGTAATAAATATTTGAATTTAGTGGTATTTGATATATGGTTATGCTTATAGACTTTTAACACACAAAATACAAAAAATAATAATACTAGAACTAAACTCAATATTCATACACAAAATAAAACTCAAGCATGTGAAACACAAAATAAAACACAATCAGAAAAAGGTACAACTAAACATGTAATCACTCATGATTTGAAGCCCGGACTTGAGAAGAAGTCATAGGTGGACGACGCCTAATTGCTTCCTCTATCATGAAAGATACGTCCTCAGGTGAATACTGTAGACCACGAGCCTGCATATCTCGTAGACGACCAACAAGTATGTGAAGACCCTGTAATACAAAAAATAATTTATTAAAAAATTGAAAAATAAAATAAAAGGTAAGTTAAGGAATAGATACAAACGTACTCTAGAATCTGAAACAGGGATAGGTGGTGGACGGTCTACAAGTAGCTGAAGGGCAATGGGCGTTGGCAAGATATAGGGATGACCATGTGCGGTATACCAGAGCATGTATGCATCCTCGACAAGCCACAGAGACGTAGCTGATATCTACCCAACCAATGAAAATCTAGTTTCCTCTAGGTGGTGGGTTGCCCAACGATTATATATGGGAGCATATGAAACCCTGAAACCATGTCCATTAGCTGGACTTGTCTCGTGGAAGGGTGGAATCCGGGGTAGGGGAACGGTCTACACGTACACAAACTGTCGCAGGAACCGATTTGGCATATACACCTTCTCGATGTCGGATATCCGTATAATACCCCAGTAACGAGAAACAACAAACTTCCCTCCAAAATCAATCACTCGATCATCATAAGGGGTAAGACACACGTCCTCCACCCTCATCTGGTCCAACTGTGCTCGTACTTGTAACAGCTAGGATTTCCGAATTCTAATTTATGTTGATTAACTTAATCGTTGATAGTAATTGACCTATAACTCGCGAAGATTTCGCAAGTGATGAGTATGAGTCCCACCGTTATGTTCCTGGCGTAATTTTGGATGTTTGGGGAAATAACATGGAGAGGCCAAACGGCCAAAAGAGTCGCTACCCCGATTCTTAGCGGTTAAGAAGGTGGTTTAGGAATGCCCATTTTACAAGATAGTTATGAATTAATTATCCCGATAATATCCCGGATTTTATATTCCAGTTTCATAAAGTTTGGAGATCGGAAAATATAACTGCGTTTTAATTAAATGTTTTGGATAAACATTATATATATATATATATATATATATATATATATATATATATATATTCAGAGAAGTCGGCTAATGTACAGCTAACATCTTCAATTTCAAATTGAGTTTCAACTTTCAAATTGAAAGTTACAGAGGAGAAGAATCGAGAGAATGGCTAACGTATACATCCATCTTTAACCTTCTATAAATCATTCATCTTCAATCCAATTTCAAATCCGTTTGTACCATCGAGTCCCTCATTTCATTCTCTTCAACGTGGTAACAATTTATTTCCCGTTTGCTGGCTTTTTGGTTAAGCCTCCGTTTATCGTTATCGGAACGCCGACGGACTACCGCAAGCCATCAAACGTAAGGTTTTATACCGCGCTCTTACTCCCCGTATCGCTAGGAGTCTGGATCTTCTTCCGGTTCGTATATCGGGTTAGTAACGAATAAGTTATGAATTTATTCGTTTTTCGTATTGCGGGTTAGTATAAATTGACCTTAAGTTGGTTAAAATGAATAATTGGAATTTCCTTTATGCTCGTTACATTATTCTGGTAATTATGGGATTTTTAGTTGATGATGATATCATGAGTTGGATTTCTGCCGTGATGTGGCTTTAAGGTTTAGCATGTTATTCGAGGTTATAGGATGTATATGATCCATATGGATCCCTTTGGGTCTAGGTGTGACCCTTTGTTTGATGAGAGATGTGACATCTCTTTATTCCTTGTCTATAGGCTGTGTTGTTCCTCCAGTGTTAAGGTGATCGAGTTGTGGTTGAGCTTTATAGGAGGTTGAGGTAAGTCCGTAGGACTTACTTAGCTACCATCCCTATATTGGGTTTTTGCATGAGTGATGTGTGTGTTATATGTTTGCTATGATAGCATGAGATGTCGTTTATACCGACCTATGTTTTATTGATTGCCCCGTTGCATGACTGTGATAACCTTTCCCTTTCACCCCGCCGTGGAGTCTGGGAGGTTCTCTAATGTCTGGCCAGACTAGCTTTACAGGAAGGGCGCAATCCACTCCCATAGAGTACACAGATTGTGTGACCGATACTCGTACAACTGGCTATCTGGCTATCAGGCTCAGAGGCGAGGATGTATCGGTCCTCGTGTCACAAATTTTCATCTATCTGTATATATATACGACTTGAGTAAATGACTATTATATAAAGATGATAAATGGGTAAATGTGTGATAACATGTTGATGTGTTTATCTTTCCCTGATTATGTTTGTGCTTATGCATTTCCTTATATATGTATGGTTAGCTAATGGTTTATTACCATGTTGTAGATGCCCTACAAGATAGGCGAGCTGTTGAGTGATCTGGCAGGGTGACAGGCCGAAGACTCTCGTACATTAGGTGGTTATGGTTTTGGGGATATTTTATATACCTCGTGCGTGAGGATGATGTCTGTATACCTCCTGTGTGAGGGCGATGTTTTATACTCGGCTATAATCTTCTATACCTTTTGATGTACAGTTTTGTCTATTTGTTTTATATCTGTCAGTGCCATGTTGTAAGGTCTAGTGAACTTGTTGTCAGGCTAGGGTCAGGATCCACTATGAGATCCTAGCCCAATGTGGCATCCCAAGTCCTGCTGATTCGGGGTGTTATAGAGTTGGTATCAAAGCCTTAGGTTGACAACAATGACACTTGCTACCTGCAATGAGGTTTGATAGGTAAAATAAACAGAACCCGAAAGGGGTCTGACGTTTTCAAAAGATTTTGGTTTTAAAAGTTGTTGTTTTGGGATAGAATGTACGAGAAGTCGTCACCTCTGCCACGGATCTCTGCAGCATAGATATGTATATATATGTGTATTATGGACTATGTGTAGATATGTTATATATATATATATATATATATATATATATATATATATATATATATATATATATATATATATATATATATATATATATATATATATATATATATATATCGATACATATGACATATATATAGCCTTATAAGTTAGGTGTGTATACCCCTCAGATGGCTCAGACTAGAGTAACATCTGTAGAAGGACGGGGTAGAGGTAGATCACCTCTTCCCCCAGTAATCATAGGTCAGAGACCAGCTTCCGTTGTTGTTTTGCCTATAGCAGAGAAAGAGCCTGAGGAGACGTATTACGTATCGATGAGTGGACCCGAGTTTTGAGAATATATACGCCAAGGACAAGAAGCTACAAGAGCAGGTAGACCTATCTTGGGTTTACCAACATCAATGGGACCTACTGAAGCTTCCGGATCAAAGAAGGAACAATGAACTGAATTAGTAAGTGATGAAATAGATCCTTCAGGTGTTAGACAAGGTCTGGCACAATGACATTCGAGTGATCCCTTGTCCACATGGACTTCTGGTAGGATGAGATCTTGTTTCAACTGTGGGGAGACTTGACACCTACAACCGAAGTGTAAGAGACCTTTAGTGACGTGTTTTACCTTTGGTAAGATCGGATATCGATCGATTTATAGTCGACAAAATAAGATGTCACATTAACAAGTTTCTTCCCATGCTAAGGTTACTAAATCTGAACGAAGAAGATCGAGTTACCCTTCAGCCACGCAGGTTGCGAAGAAGGGACGACCGTGTTTCACAGTGGTGATCCAGGACACTTGCGCTCTGAGTGTTCCTTGGCACCAATAGCTTGCTTCACATGTGGTGAACTAGGCCATTTGGCTCTCTTTTGTCAGCAATGAAGTGTTCCTTCTTAGTTGGACTCTCCTTTTTCCGGTGTAGTGGAGTTGTTAACGGTAGTTATTTTCTGGTACCATTCTTAGTAATGGTTTACCTTTTTGAGTTCTTTTGATGCTGGTGTTATGCCCTCTTTTTGATGTATGTGTTGAACGTGGGTTTAGATGTGATATAGGGAGAACTCTTTACTTAGGGTTACTCAGTTGTTTTGGGGTCAAAGGTACCCGCGAGATGTGTGTTAGCCCAGTTATATCGGGACTTGTGATTTTCTCTTGTAGACTTCTTTGTTATGTCTTTGAACATGAGGAAGTAGTGGATCGAGTGGATCGCTATAAGTGTAGTTTAAACTATGATAGATGGACCATATTGACCACTGTTATGATGGATTAGATTGTGAACTTTCTTGTGATAGAGATCTTGAAGGATGTGTACTGTTATCAACAACGAGGCTGATTGCGTGAGCCTATGAGGCCTTCTAATGTATGTAATGAGGAATACAAGAGTCTTGGTCATACGAGGATTTGTGAGTATGTTTATATACCATCTAGTCTATGGTATGGAAGAGCGTGAATTCCGGCATCAAGTTAGAGCTGGAGCATCTGAATGATTTTGAATATATCCATGTTTTCGTATGGAGGAAGGAATGTTGGTTGTGCGCGAATTTTCGAGAATAAGTAAGATGATTATTAAGAACGAGTGTTCATTACCCCACCGGGATGAATTGATAGATTTGTTGCAAGGAACTTATAAGTTTTCCAGATAAGAGTGGAGACTTGGATATCACCGGATGAGAATGAGCGAATAGGATGTGCCCAAAACGGCATTTCGGACTCGGTATGGCCACTACGAGTTGTAGTGATGTCATTCAGGCTCACAAAAACACCGCCACATATATGGTGAGGAACAAAGTTTTATTGACTTAATGGATCCACATTAGTGAGTTTTTGTAGATGATATCATAGTGTACTCTCAGAGTTGAGAGGGACAAGCAGAACCTTGGAGAATATTTTATGAGTCTTGTAAGATTAAGAGTTGTATATTAAGTACGAGTTTGAATATGTGACCTGACCTTTTGAGATCGTATAACTTGTTGAAGGAATTTAGATTGATTCGAGAAGGATTATAACTGTTGTAGATGGAACAATACCGACGAATGTCGATGAAGTTCGTAACTTTCTGAAGTAGCCTTTTCGGAGTAACTAGATATTATCGCTGTCTGTAGAGGAGTTTAAATGATAGCCTGATCATGTATCAGTCTATTGACAAGACTATTTGATTTGTATAGTCCGAGCCATGTTCTTTTCGATTAAGGAGCGGAAGGAAGATGGGCTTCTACTCCTATGTTAGCACGGCCATAGGGCACTGGTGGTTTCATGTAGTATGATGATGTTTCAATCTTGGGTAAGATGTGTGTTGATGTAGAAGGGTGGAGTTATTGCATATGCGTCTCGATAGTTGAAGATGTATTAGGAGAACTACCCGACTCATGACATGGAGTTAGCAGTGGTAGTTCATGCTTTGAAGATCTGAAGACATTACTTGTATGGTGCTATATGACAAATCCTCACAGACCATAAGAGTCTGAAGTATAGTTTTACGTAGTGGGAATTGAATAACCGCCAGCGTAGATGGTTTGAGCTAACTTGGGATTTTGACCTCGAGATTTTGACAGCAGATTCAGACTGCTTTGGGGACAAGTCTACACTTCACGAATGCATTTTACCCCCAGACCGATGGTCAGTAATAGAGGACCATCCAGACCCTTGAGGATATGTTGCGAGTTGGTGTGTTGGATTGGGGACAAGGATGGTCAGATTACCTCCCATTGGTTGAGTTCTCATACAACAACAGATGGCATGCATCTATTGGGATGACCCCTTATGAGGCACTATATGGGCGTAGATGTCGTACACCTTTATGTTGGGATTAGCCTAGCAGTACCAGTGGGATAACACCAGAGAAGATTCATGATGCTATGGCTCGAGTAGCGCTATTTTGGAAGAAGATGCCGGCGGCACAGATTCGCCAGAAGTCGTATATAGACAAGAGGCGCCGGCCTCTAGAGTTCATAATAGGAGCTCATGGTTGGCTGGGAGTATCTCTGACGCGAGGCGTCAGACGTTTTGGCATAAGGGGGGAAGTTGAGTCCCCGATATGTCGGTCCTTTCTAGATACTGGATAGAGTTGGGATGGTAGCATACATAGTAGCTTTGCCTCCGAGGTTAGAGGTTATTCACCCTGTTGTTCACGTGTCTCAGCTAAGGGAGTATATACCAGATCCGAGACGCACTATAAGTTATGATGATGTAGTGGTCGAGGCAGACCACATGTTTGTTGAATATCCTGTTGCAGTCTTAGAGTGAGGTATAAGACGTTTATGCTTGAAGAACATTCTGATGATGAGAGTATAGTGACCAAGACGAGGCCACCTGGGTGACTGAGGATAGTATCCATAGGAACTAATCCGAGTTTATGTGGAGAAGGATGCACCGTAGACCTGCTGAGCAAGCCATGGTTGTGTATTATGAGATATATGATGATGTGATTATGTGATATGTGATGTTCTCTTCCGTGCTAGATTATTTGTGATCCTAGTGGATCTTATTGTGCTAAGGCGAGTTATGTTATGGCTGGAGAAGTTTTACCTCCAAGCCCTTGAGCGATGACTTTAACATTGGAGAAGTTTTACCTCAATACCATCGTGTATAGGTCAACTGGAGATGGTTCTACCTTCATACTATAGAATGAGATTACGTCAGCTAAAGATGGTTCTACCTTCATGTTGTAGAACGAGATTAGGTTAGTTGGAGATAATATTACCTCCATGTTTGGGATTTAAGTATAGAGATTTCTAGAGATGTTCTTCCTCCATACGGTCATTTGTGTTTTGGAGATGTTTTTCCTCCTTGATGATGAGTTGGTAGCTGGAGATGTTTTTTCTCCATACCCTTGTGATGTAAGCCAGTTGGAGATGTACTTCCTCCATATTGTTATAGTGATTATAATTCTTGGAGATGTCTTTCCTCCACGGTGTGATTAAGGATATAGTTGCCAGAGATGTTTTACCTCTGTACCTTTGGGATATCATTAGACTGCTGGGGATGTTTTACCTCCGTGCCTTTGGGATAGCGTTATGATCCTGTTTTCTGGAGTTGATGATTCCTCCATGCTTATGTTTTGAGGTTATAGATTGTTATAGGTTGATACCTTTGAACGGAGATGTGATACCTCCGATAGAGACAATGTTTATACCTCGGCGTATGAGTCCGAGAGGATTTGGGAATTGTTCAAGTTTCGGGACGAAACTTTTTTTTAAGGGGTGTGTGATGTAATAGCTAGGATTTCCGAATTCTAATTTATGTTGATTAACTTAATTGTTGATAGTAATTGACATATAACTCGCGAAGATTTCGCAAGTGATGAGTATGAGTCCCACCGTTATGTTCCTGGCGTAATTTTGGATGTTTGGGGAAATTTTTACTTTTTCTCCGGATAATTATTTTTACCCTCCGGTGTAATTTGGAGCATTTGGGAGATCCAATTAATAAAAATGCAGTTGAGAGAAATGATCAGGACATCGGATATGTCCTAGATATGAAATAACATGGAGAGGCCAAACGGCCAAAAGAGTCACTATCCCGATTCTTAGCGGTTAAGAAATGTGGTTTAGGAATGCCCATTTTACAAGATAGTTATGAATTAATTATCCCGATAATATCCCGGATTTTATATTCCAGTTTCATAAAGTTTGCAGATCGGAAAATATAACCGCGTTTTAATTAAATATTTTGGATAAACATTATATATATATATATATATATATATATATATATATATATATATATATATATATATATATATATATATATATATATATATATATATATATTCAGAGAAGTCGGCTAATGTACAGCTAACATCTTAAATTTCAAATTGAGTTTTAACTTTCAAATTGAAAGTTACAGAGGAGAAGATTCGAGAGAATGGCTAACATATACATCCATCTTTAACCTTCTATAAATCATTCATCTTCGATCCAATTTCAAATCCGTTTGTACCATCGAGTCCCTCATTTCGTTCTCTTCAACGTGGTAACAATTTATTTTCCGTTTGCTGGCTTTTTGGTTAAGCCTCCGTTTATCGTTATCGGAACGCCGACGGACCACCGCAAGCCATCAAACGTAAGGTTTTATACCGCGCTCTTACTCCTCGTATCGCTAGGAGTCTGGATCTTCTTCCGGTTCGTATATCGGGTTAGTAACGAATAAGTTAAGAATTTATTCGTTTTCCGTATTGCGGGTTAGTATAAATTGACCTTAAGTTGGTTAAGATGGATAATTGGAATTTCCTTTATGCTCGTTACATTATTCTGGTAATTATGGGATTTTTAGTTGATGATGATATCATGAGTTGGATTTATGCTCTGATGTGGCTTTAAGGTTTAGCATGTTATTCGAGGTTATAGGATGTATATGATCCCTATGGATCCCTTTGGGTCTAGGTGTGACCCTTTGTTTGATAAGAGATGTGACATCTCTTTATGCCTTGTCTATAGGCTGTGTTGTTCCTCCATTGTTGAGGTGATCGAGTTGTGGTTGAGCTTTATACGAGGTTGAGGTAAGTCCCTAGGACTTACTTAGCTACCATCCCTATATTGGGTGTTTGCATGAGTGATGTGTGTTATGTTTGCTATGATAGCACGAGATGTCGTTTATACCGACCTATGTTTTATTGATTGCTCCATTGCGTGGCTGTGATAACCTTTCTCTTTCATCCCGCCGTGGAGTCTAGAAGGTTCTCTGATGTCAGGCCAGACTGGCTTTACAGGAAGGGCGCAATCCACTCCCATAGGGTACAACGATTGTGTGACCGATACTCGTACAGCTGGCTATCAAGCTCAGAGGCGAGGATGTATCGGTCCTCGTGTCACATATTTTCATCTATCTCTATACATATACGACTTGAGTGAATGACTATTATATAAAGATGATAAATGGGTAAATGTGTGATAACATGTTGATGTGTTTATGTTTCCCTGATTGTGTTTGTGCTTATGCATTACCTTATATATGTATGGTTATTAGCTAATGGTTTATTACCATGTTGTAGATGCCCTACAGGATAGGCGAGCTGTTGAGTGATCTGGCAGGGTGACAGGCCGAGGACTCCCGTACATTAGGTGGTTATGGTTTTGGGGATATTTTATATACCTCGTGCGTGAGGATGATGTTTGTATACCTCCTGTGTGAGGGCGATGTTTTATACTCGGCTATAATCTTCTATACCTTTTGATGTACAATTTTGTGTATTTGTTTTATATCTGTCAGTGCCATGTTGTAAGGTCCAGTGAACTTGTTGTCAGGCTAGGGTCAGGATCCACTGTGAGATCCTAGCCCAATGTGGCATCCCGAGTCCTGCGGATTCGGGGTGTTACAGTACTGCGTGTAGCCTCTCTATACTAATTGGCGGTGCCATCAGAATAGAAAGTCTCGAAGACCAACGTGCATGCCCATGCAACTCTGGATCCTCCACTGCTGCACATCCCAATGATGGAAAATGTGCGTATACCATGTAAGAAAAAATTTAATTAATTATCAAACATAAATTTAGGTTTTCAAAGGAAAATATTTATAAAACCATACGTGCAAAACTGTAGTACAACCTCCCATCATCGTCACTTTCTTCCTCGTAGCGTCCCCCAAACATCTACATAGAAATGCGAGGGTCCCGGTGCCCCATGCATACGAGTTTGTCCTTAAATGATCTCTTAATAGGTCGATAAGTCATGCTCGCATCTTGTTGGTAGATTTGTCGACTACCAAGGCCGACGAGATGAATAGTAGCAAATATGCAAATGCAATAACGTCATGAGGAGGTTGTGGAAGGTCCAACATGGTTGTGGCTCTAGTCCTAATAGTGTCGCAAAATAGTTGTTTGCACTGCCGTCTTGCATCCGCAAGAGATAACCCAAAAGACTCTACAAACCAATCATGCCTAACACTACCATCAATGGAAGTCAATAATGCATCTCCATCAACTACAAGCCCCATAATCACTTGAACATCGTGCAACGCTATACCCATCTCTCCCCTTATGGCATATGCAATGTGTGTTTTCTTGGGGTGTCACCTCTCTACAAACGTCGTAATCAAACAATGATCGATCCCACCAAATTGAAGGTCCTCTAACTCTATAAGTCAATAGCACCTAGCCAAACCAAACCAAGAATACGGGTCATCCAAATCTCGACGTCACTCCCGTAATCTACTAATCGCATACAGTCTCCTAACGACCCTAACCACCCTGAGATCCTCCTACGATGATTTAGGAAAAATGACATTATCTTAAAAATTACTGTTAATCATTTGAAAGACATAATTATACCCTTTGGGGCCATATAACGCTAGCTCTATGGTTAGTGTAGCATGTCAATAACACAAGTATTTGCTCCTGCTCCATAGGTACCTTCTCATGCTCAACAAGTACCATTCAGCTCCACATGTACCTACTCCGGCTCAATAGGTACCTGCTTGTGCTCCACATGTGACTGCTCCGGTTGAACATGTATATGGTCATGCTCAATTGGTATTTGCTCCTGCTCACCATCTAGATAGTCATCTAGATGCGGAAATACCCTGCGAGGAGTCCTCCGTATCGTAATCCGAACACAAGTGATGATGGTCTCAGATCCTCCTGATCGATGATATGATCATATGACTCAACGTATGCATCAACAGATGCATCAAGTGATGCATCAAGTGATGCATCAATGGGTGCCTGAACGGAGTATATGGCCCGCCGAGCTTTATCTCTCGACGGGCGGATGTTGTGACAAGTTTAGCTTCTCGTTTCTTCTTCTTCTCTCTAATATTTTTCATCATAATCTGAATTTGTTTTCAAATAAAATTCAATTGAGAAATTATAATGTTAAAAAAAAATTGGTCTACTTCGTCGCCGGAATCACCATTACAACCCGTTTCAAAGCTTGAAAAAATAATTCAAAAAAACGCAAAAAAATAAACACTAAACCTTGTAGACGATCCAATTCCAATTATTTCTAAACTAACCGAATCTTACTAAACTAACTAAATTTAAGCATAAAATCATCATAAAACACAAAAATAACAAAAACGATAAAAAAATTCAAAAACTAACTTGAACTCGATCCACAAGCTGTCTTTTACTTTGAGATTGTTGTAAAGTTCCGACATTTGAATCTCGAACCATTGTTTTGATTCTTGAATCCGTTTGTTATGATTTTGATGTTTTGGTTGAGGGTTTTTTTGGTCGGCGGCGGAACAAACATCAAGAGGAGGAAGAAGAACAAGGGCGCGGGGTGCCCTAAATAGAGCCCTGGTGTAGACCACATGCACGCCAGGGGATGCACCCGTGGACCGCACCTGCCCCCAAACCGGCGCAGGCACGGCCCACCTCCTCCGTCTTATTTGTAATATTTGTCGGTGCCAAACATCACTCTAATTGTCTGTAAAACTAAAAAGTAGAATAATTGAGGTTAAAGCTTCTTTGAAAGGTTCTTTTAATATGAAGGACATTGGTCCTTCTTAGAAAATTCTTTGGATTAATATCATTCGTGATAGGTCTTAGAGAAAATTTTGGTTCTCAACATGATTATATTCTAAAAGTGTTAGATTGATTCAATGTGAATGTGATTAAGCATGTTAGCATTCCTCTTGGTGCTCATTTAGATCCCACTAAGTTTGGAAATATGTCTATTGCTGATATTAATCAGATGAAATATGTTCCATATGATGTTGACGTAATATTTATTATGTATACCATGATCTGTACAATGTCTGCTTTAGCCTCTTGTTCGCTTCAAATGGTGTGTGCAAACTTTAAATTTATAACCCAAGACGTTTGCTAAAAACAAGGATGCAAACCCGCAGTGTACGGGTCAATCGTAGTAAAAACAAGAAATTCCGGGGTGTCGATCTCAGGGACTTAGGTGAAACGAAGCAAGTATAGGTTGTCAATGTAATTACTAACCACGAAAGCAATTAAAACATTCAAAGATGATAAAAAGTCTGTTAAAGGAATATGCAATTCTAGGGATTAAAGCATCTAGTTGTGGTTCCAACTCAAGATCTCAAGATAAGCGGACAAAGCTGAGATTTTGCAAAGGGAAGGTGTTACTAAAGTGGAATAGATCACCGGGTAAGTCTCAATACTCACTAACTCCAAACCGTAACTCCTATTACCGGGTAAGTCTCAAGGAATTAAGGAAAAGAACTATAACCTCAAACTAACACGCCACCTAAGGAAATAGAATCAACCTTTACCGGGTAAGTCTCAGGCTAACTCACAAAGATGGAATGAAAGCACACTCAAACCCCAATAAAGGATAAACCTTTATTACCTATCTTATGATCTTAGGTAAACAAACAAAGGAATTACCGGGTAAGTCTCATCCTAAGCTTGCATTGAACCAGGAAAGGTGTAATAAGAATAGGATTTGACAAACTCTAACACTTAACTCTCAATTTCGGATCAGATAAGGTAACCTCGGTCAGACGAATTCCACCCCGGCCGAGATGTTCATCGACTGAACGAGATGTTCTAGGGTTAAGGATAAAGACTCGAGCTTTCAGGGTCCTACTGGAATTTAAGATTATTCTATCGTTTGTTTTTCCTACAATCTTCAGCCAATCACCCTAGAATCACGCAAAGAAATTAGCCACTCATCATCATGAAAGCAATAATCAAATATATGGGAAGAGAGTGAATAATTGAACACAAAAACCTTAAGAACAAGGCTTCAATAACTGAATCAATTATCAAACAAACAAGTGTTCCTTGGATCAAAATCCAATAAGACAATCAACAAAGAAGGGAATCTAAGAGAATCTTACAAAACCCTTCACAAAAGCTATAAAAGCTATCAACTTCCTTTCTTCATTCTTCCTTCCTTCAATTGCTGGATGCTATCAGCCCTTTAGGCTTGTCTAAGCATGTATAAGCATGGTCCGATTTGTGGAAAATCCAACCCTTTATATAGGAAAACTACCCTCCAAATATAAAATATCTTGAAAATATATTTTCCTAATAAAATATATCTCCCTCTCATAAATAAATCTCCAAAATATATGATCTTCCTTCCAGAAATCCAGCCTAAAAATATAAGATCCTTCCTTCCAAAAATAAAAGATCTCAGCCAAGAATAAAATATATCTCGCCGCGTCCAAGGTGTTTGCCTCGGTCGGGACGCTCCTTTGGATCACATCGGTCGAGATATTACTGTAGCTGACCGAGGTGGCTCTAAACTGAATGTGAAATCTCTTAAATCTGGTCCAAAGTAAATCTTCAATCCAATTCCATGCTTCCTGGATTCTTCCTTAAGCTCCTGAATGTAGCTCCAATGACTCCTTAGCTCCTTTAGCTCCATTTTGATGCAAAACGTGCCATTTTACCTACGATTACAACGAAACTTGGTGTAGACCTCGATTCCCGCAAAGGTAGATGAAATGATAATATAATCACATAATATACATCCAAACATGCAGATTATTGAAGATAAAACGTCTAAACAGGTCCCAAAATATAGACTATAATTCATGCTATCAAAATACCCCATATTCAGCCCTTACTTGTCCCCAAGCAAGTTCCAAATCTTAGATACAAGATAGAATGGATTATAAGTCATAAAGATCAATGAAAAGTCTTTCAAAACATTTTAATGGTGTGCTCCACTCATAGATCACTCTAAGAGAATGCTTCATGGATTTTAAAAATAAACATGATCAAAACATTTTATAAATATAAGAAAGTTGTTCATCTTTGCATAAAATCACAAAATGCCTAATAAATCATAATCATCGAAATTAATCATGTATAATCCAGTTTAAACCACTAAGTCAATCAACAAGCTCGAGGTCTCAAGGGTTTCCAAAAGAAGGTCAAGAAACGTGTGAGGGTGGAATGTATATAGGGAATGTGATGCTAGAATCCGGGAAAAGGATCTTTACTTCACTTCTTTTGAACTTCAACATCTTCCACCAATAAGCTTTGCTTATTTTACTTTTTTTACTTTTTGGGATGCATGAACAGAGGTGCACAATAACCGAAGCCTAGGAGATCAACAATCATCAATTTCTCGAGATGCCTCAAACCCTTGATGCACATACCATGACCCGTTAGGAATATTGCTCAATCTGACTTTGGCAAGACACAAACACCCGGCTATGTGAATGGTGCCGAGTTACTCATCATCATGATTGACTTCCCCAAACCTATTTGTTTCTTTCTAACTTTCAGCCAACATCTCAACTTTTCTTTCACTTGCTTTTCACTTTTGCTTGCTTCCAAATTCCTGGATAGGTAAAGGGAGGCAAATATGTATATGAGGGGCTAAAGCATGATCAAGAAGAAGAAGAGAAGAGAATGAATTGCCTTAATCATCCCAGGAAGAGAGTGAGAGAACTCATCATGTGGTGTCAACCTTCAAATTCAACATAATTTGGATAAAAACAAAGTATTAAACATGCCAAAATTTCAAACAAAGCATTTAGCAACTTAAACATATCATAAAACCTTTCAAACATATAAAGATTTCAAAACCAGTCAGCAAACCAAATCACCACTGAGGTCATATCCAGAAAAGAAGCACAAAAATCATTTCGTAAACTGTCTCAGTCAAACCACCTCGGTCGAGATGTTCTAAGTCAACCGAGGTACTGCACCTCGATTGGTCAGAAGCACTTCGGTTGAGGTCAATAAAATTTTTTTTCAAACCAGTTTTTGACGTTTTTCTGAATCAAATAATCTGTATGCATGCATGTAATCTCAGATAAACACATAGATCATAAAGAAAGTCATAAATATCCATCGAGTCATACAAACATACATATAGGTCAAATAATACATCCACATACCCCATACTTGGGACACATTGTCCCAATGGGTCAAATGAGTCTAAGAAAACAGAGTACTCACCGGATAAAGCTGAGCTGCATAATAAATAAATAAAGAAAATCCTGCAAGCTCTCAAGCATCTAATCCCGATCCGGTGGTGGTAGTGGTGACACGTACGGGTACTGAGATGGCTCGAATGGGTAGCCCATGATATGCTGAAACTAAATCTCAGCCATCATGTGCTGGTAATGTTGTCTCTCCTGCATCTCTCTAATGTCCAGAGATAAGGCGGCGTAGGTATCTATCACTTGGTCCGTCAGATCATCGATCCGGCGGTGAGCGACTGGATCCCTCTGTCTGCGTACCCTACGCCTGGCTGGACATGCCGGTGCTGCAACTGGCTCCTCCTCTGTCTCGTTGTCGTTCAGATCGATGACCGGCACACTAGTCCTAGCTGTATCTGTACCTATATCCATGGCAGCACCGCCATCCTCATCCTCATCCTCCTGCTCCTCAGCCTCATCCTCCTCATCCTATCTCTGAGCTGCAGTGTCCCTGGCATCCTCTATAAGCGGAATCCATGCGGTCTGCCAGTAATGCGGGTCATAAACAGAGAACTGAGCTAACCACCTAATACCCTGAGGTGCAGTCTGCTCCTAGGGCATCGCCACATATGGCGTAGTAAGTTCACGAGGAACCAATATCCTCCTAGTGATCATCTCTTGCAGCCCGAGCGGCTTGGCAGCCGCCATCATAGTACAAGCCCTCAAGTCCAAGTCCATGTAACTCGCAATGTGAGTCATTATCCCTCCGCAACAGATATCTCCCTTTGCCTTCGCCTTTATCTTGTGTAAATCCTCCGCCAGCATCACTCCAAAATCCGGAACTCCTCCGGTGACCATGCAATAAAGACTCAGCAACTCACCCTGTCTAATCTTCTGGGGCGTCTCAGTACGCGCCAGAAGAGTCTCGCTTAAAATCCGGTGAGCAAGTCTAAAATCTAGGTGGAAAATAATCCACTCCCTGAAATCTCCAGGTCTCCACCTAGCAGCGTGCTCAACTACATGAGCTATCTGGCCCCAGAACTCTCGAGCTACGGCTTGAGAAGGAAAATCAGCAACTGTGGGGGCCGGGAAGCCAAAGATGTCCCTTCAGTGGTCCATAGGAACTAGATAGTTCCGGTTCATCAACCGGTACTTGATGGCGCGCTCAGTAGGCAAATAAGTGACGGAGCTAACAAACTCCAAGGTAGGCTCAAGATAGGCTGGAGCTCTAATCTCAGTAAACTGCTCCAGCCCCACCGCAGATATCATCCGCCTCAGATCATCATCCACATGGAGGCAGTCAAATGTAGAAATGTCCAGAAACCGTGATGCAACCACTGGACGTGCCGCTATGCGGTCATAGTCTACCTGGTGACTCTCATGGATCACCGGTATAGAACGGCGTGAAGAAGAAGAAGGGGAAGGAGAGGATCTATCTCTCAAAACAAGGTGCCTGTCAGAACTCATCTCTTTCTATCACTGTCAGACCACCTCGGTCGCTCTGACAAATCTCAAGAACACCTTGGCCGAGGCACAGGCCGACTGGACCGAGGCGAAGTGCTGTGCGATCGTTTCTCTCAAAAATCCAATTCTTTTCCCCCAATATCACTACCAATTGTTCCTATGGGGTACTTAATCCTTTTCCAGCACAATGCAGGGGCAACCAAAGCCCAAATCGAATGAAATCAGTGGAAGAAGAGGGAGTTAGGGTTTTTTCGAATTTACCCCAGATTTGGTCGATTCGGTGTGTTTTTACTACAAATTGTTGCTTGCAAATCGATCCTCTGTCCTTTCCTTGCAGTTTGGAAGCGAGAATCGTCGAAAACGAGCGAAAAACGAAGAGCGAGGTGAATTTGGGCGTTTCGGTCGAGAGGGTGAGAGAGGGAAGAGAGAGAAATCTCGGCCCCCTTTTATACACTTTTCTGGAACTGCTGTCACCTCGGTCGAGATGGTCTCGACTGGACCGAGGTGTATGGACCGAGGTGGATCTTTAGTGACCCTAGTCGCCTCAGTTGCTCAAGAATCATCTCGGTCGAGATACTATGATAGCAACCGAGATGTGTCTCAGTCAATCTCCGTCTTCTCTAATTCTCGAACATCTGTCCATCTAGTGTTTCTCCTGGGTTGTATTCCTTCTTTAGATGTCACCTGTTGTCTGTCTAGGACGCCAAAAACAAAGCAAAGCAAAGCAAAAGCAAACTATCTAAATCTTAGACTAGAAAAAGGGAAAATAAAGCAATACCTTGGGTTGCCTCCCAAGAAGCGCTTGATTTAAGGTCGCTAGCTGGACCGTACGGCATCCCTAAACAAGGTATAGTGGTGCAACCTCCTCAATTGGGGCTTCCGGTTTGTATTTCTTAAGTCTATGACCATTGACCTTGAAGCTTCCGCTTGTTTCTCCCCAAATCTCAACTGCACCATAAGGGAAAACGTGTTTCACAACATAAGGTCATGTCCATCTAGATTTCAACTTACCTGGAAAGAGGCGGAGGCGGGAGTTAAAGAGTAGAACTAAGTCTCCTTCTTTGAGATCCTTAGGGATGATACGCTTGTCATGCCATTTCTTCGTCCTTTCCTTATAGATCTTGGCATTCTCATAAGCGTTCAAACGCAGCTCCTCCAGCTCATTGATATCCAATAGCCGCTTCTCACCGGCTTCCTTGATGTCGAAGTTCAACCATTTGATTGCCCAATATGCCTTGTGTTCTAATTCAACGGGCAAATGACAAGACTTCTCATATACCAAATTATAAGGGGTGGTACCAATGGGAGTCTTGAATGCGGTCCTTGTTACGCTAGAAAGTGTGCACGCAATAAGCCTTAAATTTATACTTGTTATAATTATCCTAATTCTTAGCGCACCCGCAGTGTACGGGACGTATGTAGAAAGATAAGTACTCCAAGGTCGAACACGAAGACTAAGGTGAAATCGAACTAAGTTGTGATTGAATTTAGCAAGGTCTAAGTCTAAAGAAAAGAGAAAACAAAGGAAGAAAATCTCAATTTAATTGATTGGTTTTAGGTGATTACTTCAAAGATCAAATGCATGCAAACAATCAATCAAACCAAATCGGAAAATCGGCACAAATAAACAAATCGAACAAGATATTGATCAAGAGAAAAGGGAGGATGGATTCTAGGGGTTGGAAATTCCGGTTATGGCATAAAACTCAAGTTATCTACTCATTCTTTGGATAGATTATGAATTGTTGGGATTAAACGTTTCTAGATTGGGATCAATTACCGGGTAAGTCTCATGATCCAACTAGTCCACACCTAAGGTCTCATTACCGGTTAAGTCTCTAAGAACCTAAGGGTAGGAATTTAACACAAACCGGATTGTTCGATTAAGGGTCTAACCTATCCTCACCGGGTAAGTCTCGGAAAGGGAAGTCCTAATCAACATTCCTAGCACGTTTGATCCAATGGCGGCTTATTAGGCTCACCATTACCTAAGACTTTGCTACTTTAGAATCTAAGGGCAAGGATTACCGGGTAAGTTTCTCCTAACACTTAGTCGCTACACTAGGACACCCTAGGGTAGGTTAAACTCAGCAAAAACTTAGGGTTTCAACAACTTTATGAACCTAAGGTAAGATCCTTCGAACTAGGAAAAACCACGGTTCGTTCTACAGAAACCACGGCCGTGGTTCTTCAGGAACTACCCGTGATTTCTAACAGTAACTACGTTCATAAACAAGAATCATCCAAGGTAAAATTAGGTCTGTCCTATCATAGTTCTAGCCACAACCATCCTTTCCTTACCCTAGAATCACATCAATCTAGCCTAGAACATTCATAATAGAAATCAAAGCAAACAAGCATAGATTCATAACCTCCATTGCAAGAAAATGAGAGAAAGAAGATGAACAAATGAACCTTAAACACAATCCAAATCTGAAGATGAAATTAGAAACGACTTACAATCCTTCCAAAGGAAGGTTCAAGAGTTCATAAATCCCTAGAAACAAATCCGAAAATACAAGAACTAAGTGTGTCTTCTCCTCTCCTCTTCAATGGCAATGGCTCCTCTCCTCTTCTTCTTGCACTTTCCTTCCTAGAAAAAATCTTTCTTCTTCTTGGAATATATTTTGTGAAAGAAGAATGGAGAATGTGTGAGCTGCTCTCCAAAACCACCCAAATTCCCCCCAGCTGCCTCTAACAACTATCAAGGACCACTTTTATAACCAATTTCTTCATGAGCTGGCCATGAAAGTCGTGGCACAGCTGTCACGAGAATCTGGCAAAAACCACGGTCAGAATCATGGCCGTGGTTCTTCAGGAAACCGTGATTCTGTGCAGAAACTTTGTTTTGGACAATTTGGCTGTGATTTGGTGCATGGTGTGTGTAGGAAGGGTTCCTTGAGTCTCCTCAACCCTTGGCTCGCGTTCCAATGAGTTTGAAAACGTGTCCTCTGGATGAGCGTCCCTCAAACGCATCGTTTAAGCTCGAAACTTCCCGAAATACCTACAAAACGCACACAAGTCCGTGTAGACGTCTATCTTCTACAAAATACAGGTTTTGAGTGCAAAACGCATTGGACTAGTGCTAGATAATGCATGATTTAGCGAGAATTCTACCTAAATGTGCGCCTAAAACTATGCTATAAATCGTGTTATCAAAATACCCCATACTTAAGGTTTGCTCGTCCCCGAGCAAATTCCCAACTATAGACTACGAGATGACATGATTTATGTATGCAGAGAAATGGCAAAATCTTTTTGGTTTTGTGCTTCTACTATTGGATCACCTTCATAGTCATGATCAATGGCAATTGAATAAGCAATTATGTATCAAACAATAAAGTCATGGAAAGACAATTGTACTTAACTCAAAAACGTGCATGAGTTAGGAGGACGGAGATGTCAAGAAGATCAAGAGTCTATCCAATCTAGATTACTAAGTCTTACAAACATGCAAGTAGGTCATAAGGGTTTGTGACATAAAAGGCTAAGAAACGTTTCAATTTGGGGAGGGGAATTTTTTAGGTATGTGATGCTAATCCGGGAATGGAACTAACTTCACTCCTTGTCCTCGATCAACTTCCCCCAAGTGCATATTTTTCCCTATCTTGCTTTCTTTTCTTTTTCTTTAACTCATTTTTGAGACAATGGCATTGGTGTACAATAGCCGAACCTCGGTGATTAGCCATCCTCGGGCTTTTTCTCTTTTTCGAGGTGCATCCACACCGGGCACACATACCAAAGCTCGTTAGGGCTATTGGCTCATTTGACTTTGGCAAGGCACCAACACCCGATTATGTGAAGTGTACCGAGTTACTTGTCATTTAAACCAACGCCCCCAAACCTATTTTGGCTACACTTCCACATTAATTTCAGCATTCCATTCACGACATTCTTTTCATTACATCTTCACCCCGCACTTGCTTTTTACACATTCAAACACACTAGCATGCTCCTATTCCCGGATGGGTTTAAAAGGAGGTCAAATTTTATATTGATTGAGGTGCTCAAGCAATCATGATCAAGATGAGAAGTAGAGAAAGATGAAATGCCTTATTCATTCCTAGATGGTATGTAAGAACTATCATGTAATTTCGACTTTCAATACTCAATCCATTCTAGGCAATTACCATGCTCACAAACCATTCATGGAATTCAAGAGAAGTATTTCAAGTCCACATATGCATTTATCAATTCAACACATAAGGCCATTCATAGCCAATCACAAGACAAGTTTCATCATTAGGATCATATCCAAGCCTAGAAAGCACAAAATTGTTTTTAAATTTTCTGATTTTTATGGGATTTTCGATTTAAGTATGTACAATGCAAGACATGTGCAAATATTAACCTATCCTAGATGCTCATCATGCAAAGGATCATGTGAACCCCACCCCATACTTAGAAACACATTGTCCCCAATGTGATATTCAAGTAAAGAGAGTGAAAGAAGGTTCTCACAATGTAAAATGGTTTTCTTCGGTAGTTGGGAATTCTCAAGAGGATTGATGTTGGATGATCCTTTCAACCATGGTAGGGAGCTCTAAACCTCCTTCAAGCTTTGAAACCCGCGCTAGGCACCGCTAGCCGTCCAAGTTCCGCGTCCGCTCCACCCATAATTGGTGAGGGTTTCATCATCATCATTTCCAAGAAAGGCTTCCAATGCCACTAATGTTCTAGCACACATAAAATAGACAAAACACACAAAGCACACAAAAACAGAAAAATCTAAGCTAAAATGAAGGAAAAATGTTACCGATGGGTTGCCTCCCACCAAGCGCTTCTTTAAGGTCATTAGCTTGACCAAACTCGGGAGCGTTTATGCAAGGTGAAGCGGGGCAATCATGTCTACCGGGGCTCCCGGAATATATTTCTTCAAGCGATGTCCGTTCACTTTGAAATCTCCACAATGCTCCCCTCCTATCTCAATAGCTCCATGGGGAAAGATCTTCTTCACCACATATGGCCCGGTCCATCTTGATTTGAGCTTTCCGGGAAAGAGTCTTAGCCTTGAGTTGAAGAGAAGGACAAGATCTCCTTCACTCAACTCCTTTGGAATGATCCTCTTATCATGCCACCTTTTGGTTCTCTCCTTGTAAATCCGGGCATTCTCATAAGCTTCCAACCGGAGCTCCTCAAGTGCATTGATATCAAGTAATCTCTTCTCTCCCGCCTCCTTGAGGTCAAAATTCAGCCACTTAATGGCCCAATAAGCTCTATGCTCCATTTCCACCGGAAGATGGCAAGACTTGCCATAGACCAACTTGTAGGGAGTGGTGCCAATAGGTGTCTTGAAGGCGGTTCTATATGCCCATAGTGCGTCATTGAGCTTCATGGCCCAATCCTTCCTTGTCCTAGACACCGTCTTCTCGAGTATGGCTTTGATCTCACGGTTGGAGATCTCCACTTGACCACTAGTTTGGGGGGTGGTAGGGTGTTGCCACTTTGTGAGTCACCCCATACTTGGCCAAAAGTGCTCCAAAGTTCCTATTTGTGAAGTGGTTCCCTCCATCGCTAATGATCACCCTTGGTGTTCCAAACCTAGGGAAGATCACTCGGTTGAAGAACCGCACCACCACCTTGACATCATTCGTAGGAGAGGCGATTGCCTCTACCCATCTTGACACATAGTCCACCGCCAATAGGATAAATAAATTACCACATGAAGAAGGGAATGGTCCCATGAAGTCTACACCCCACACATCAAAAATCTCAACTTCTTGGATGTTGTTCAAGGGCATTTCATTCCTCCTTGAGATGTTCCCCGTTCTTTGGCAAGCATCACATGCCGCTACAAAACCTTGCACATCTCTAAACAAGTTAGGCCAATAAAAACCGGATTGCAATACCTTGGCACACGTCTTGTGTGAGCTAGCATGGCCTCCACATGGTAAGGAGTGACAATGCTGAATCACACTCTCCATTTCATCTTCCGGTATGCATCTTCTAAGCACCCCATCCGGGCCTCTCTTGAATAGAAGTGGCTCGCTCCAATAGTAATGCCTTACATCGTTGAGGAACTTCTTCCTTTGTGCATACGTTAGTCCGGGAGGCACTTCCTCACACACCAAGTAATTTACAATGTCGGCATACCATGGCTCACTTCCTCTAGCCACTTGGAACAAGCATTCCTCCACCAATTGCAATTGTTCATCCCGGAACGAATCATCTATCGTGATGTTGTCTTTCCCAAGCTCCAATGGTGGGAGTCTACTAAGGTGATCCGCCACCGAGTTCTCGGATCCCTTCTTATCTCTTATCTCCAAATCAAACTCTTGAAGAAGAAGGATCCACCGAATCAACCTTGGCTTGGCATCCTTCTTCGTAAGTAGATAACGGATCGCCGCATGATCCGTGTAAACTATGACCTTTGCTCCAACAAGGTACGAGCGGAACTTCTCAAATGCATACACTACCGCCAACAACTCTTTCTCGGTGGTAGCATAGTTGAGTTGGGTATCATCTAGCGTCTTGCTAGCATAATAAATAGCATGAGTGCGCCCTTCTTTCCTTTGCCCCAAAACGGCCCCAACGGCCACATCACTTGCATCGCACATGATCTCAAACGGTAAACTCCAATCCGGAGGTTGCATGATGGGTGCGGAGGTCAAGGCGTTCTTCAACCTACAAAACGCTTCAAGACAATCTTTGGAGAAAATAAAATCAACATCTTTCATTAGTAGGTTAGTGAGAGGCTTAGAAATTTTAGAGAAATCTTGGATGAACCTCCGGTAGAAACCGGCATGCCCTAAGAAACTCCTTACCCCCTTCACCGAGGTAGGTGGTGGCAACTTCTCTATCGTTTCAATCTTAGCCCTGTCAACCTCAATGCCACGGTTAGACACCAAGTGTCCTAACACAATCCCTTCACTTACCATGAAGTGGCATTTCTCCCAATTTAGGACAAGATTTGTCTCCTCACATCTTTGCAATACTAATGACAAGTTAGCCAAGCAATTATCAAAAGAAGAACCATAAACAGAGAAATCATCCATGAACACTTCCATGATATTTTCTATGTATTCCGAAAAGATGGCCATCATACACCTTTGGAAGGTGGCGGGTGCATTACACAACCCAAATGGCATTCTCCTATATGCAAATGTACCCCATGGACATGTAAAAGTTGTTTTCTCTTGGTCATCGGGGTGGATAGGGATTTGGAAGAATCCACTATACCCATCTAGATAGCAAAAGTGAGAGTGTTGAGCTAACCTTTCTAGCATTTGGTCAATGAAGGGGAGGGGAAAATGATCTTTCCTAGAGGCCATGTTCAATTTCCTATAATCTATACACATTTTCCATCCCGTGACCGTCCTAGTTGGTATTAGTTCATTGTTCTCATTAGTTACTACCGTCATTCCACCCTTCTTAGGTACCACATGAACGGGGCTAACCCACTTACTATCCGAGATAGGGTAGATAATTCCCGCATCTAGCAACTTAATGATTTCCTTTTTGACCACCTCTTTCATTATAGGGTTCAATCTCCTTTGATGTTCAATAGAGGGTTTGTGGTTATCTTCCATCATTATCTTATGCATGCACAAAGATGGCTTAATGCCAACCAAATCATCAATAGTATATCCAATGGCTTTCCTATGCAATCTCAATTCATGTAGCAATTTAGCAAGTTCATCATCACTCAAGCATGCATTAACAATCACCAGGTATGTAGAATTATTACCAAGGAATGCATACTTTAAATGAGAGGGGAGGGGTTTGAGTTCAAGTGAGGGAGGACCTTTTTCGGTTGAAGACGATCCAAATAAAGTTGGGTGAGATGAATCCAAAGCAAATGAAGACTCCCCTTGGCTCCTAGCAGCTTGATCATCATTAAGAGCTGATTCAGGGGAAACCACGGTTGGAATCATGGTTGGCTCAATTTCCACGGCCGTGGTTCCTTCCAGGCTTGTTTCTCGGAGTTGTCCAGAGAGTTTGACGGCCGTGGTTCCTAAATCTCGACCGTGGAACTTGCAGCTGTTCACAATTTCTTCGTGGCTCTCAAATCCAACTCTTGGCTCCTCTTCCAATGCCTCCAAGGCTTTGATCTCTTCATTGCAATTCTCCTCAATGTCCTCCTCCATCATACTCAAGGTAAGAACCTTTTCCAAGGGATCCTTGATCAAAATCGAGCTCACCATTTCTCTAGATTCTTCTTGCTCGACTATGTTGAAGATATCTTCATCAAGGGTCGGCCCTTTCATCATTGTGGATAGCTTGAACTTGATGTTCTCCTCTCCAATGTTGAAGGAGAGAGTCCCGTTCTTGCAATCCACTAAACATCCGGATGTGGCTAGGAAAGGTCTTCCTAAGATGATGGGAACCGGGTAATCCGCCGGAATGTCCAACACTACAAAGTCGATAGGCACAT
>BSUD01000005.1:28755261-28798877 GCA_033239045.1 Fagopyrum esculentum | reverse complement strand
TCAAGAATCCCAACCGGGTGGGTGATGGATCGGTCCGCCATATAGAGGGTCATCTTGACCGGCTTTGGCTCTCCTAACCCGACCTTGTTGCTAAGTGCAAGCGGTATGATGCTTACACTTGCTCCAAGATCACAAAGGGCCTCGTATTTCACATCTCCCACTCCTATTGGGATGCAAAAAGAGCCCGGATCCCTTAGCTTGGGAGGCATTGCTTCCTTCATTGTTTGGATTAACTCCGAGGATCTCTTGGTCATCCTAATCTCCCCATACTCCTCCAACTTCCTTTTGTTGGAGAGTATTTCCTTCAAGAACTTCCCGTATGCCGGCATTCCTAAGATGGCATCCATGAACGGAATGTTAATATGTAACTTGGACATTAGTTCAAGGAACTTACCAAAGTGATTGTCCAAACGGGCTCTTGCTCTTGATTGCGGGAACGGTAGTGGTGGCTTGTATGGGGGCGGTGCCACATAGGTCGGCTCTACATCCTTGCTCTTTCCTCCATCATCTTGCTTTCTTCCCTCTTCTACCACTACTTGCTTCCCTTTAGCTTGGTCTTTGGGCAAAGGATCCTTCATACTCAACCCACTCCTTGTTGTGATAGCCAAAACTTGACCTCTTGGGTTGTCTTCGGTTCTTCCGGGAAGCTTTCCCGGATCTCTATGTGCTTCACCCGCCTTTTGAAAGACTTGCGCTTCCAAGACATTTTGGGCCTTAGAAATTGAAGTGACGGTGCTCTCAAGTCCACTCAATCTTCCTAGCAATTGTTCAAACATGACCTCGGTCCTATCCTTTGAAGTTTGAGTAAAACCGGGTGGAGGTTCTTGTGAAGCTCTTTGTGGTGGAGTTGCACTCGTGGAGGCGGGAGGGTTCAAGGCTCCATCCGGATTTGAGTAAGAAAATCCGGGATGGTTGTGGTTTGGCCGGTAATTGTTGAATTGCCGGTTGTTGTTGAAATTCCTTGGGCCTTGGTAATTGTTGAAGTTGCCCCTTCCCATATAATTTACATCTTCCTCCTTGGAAGACAAGTTAGCTCTTGGAGGTGCTTGGGGAGTTGCTTGGCTCTTCAAGGTGGTGGTACATAACTCTCTCAAGGATTTCAACTCGTTGTTGATGGCGTCAAGCTTGAAATTGCTCATGGTGACTTCACTCACCTCATATGCTCCCGCCTTTCTTCCTTCGCTCTTCCTATGAGAGTACTTTTCAATCACTAGAGCTTGCTTCTCCACAAACTCCCAAGCATCATCTACATGCTTCTCCATAAATGTCCCACCGGAAAGAGATTGAAGCTTGAATTGGCTATCTTCATCAAGCCCCTTGAAATAGATCTCTAATAGCTCAATCTTTGGTATGCCATGGTGTGGACAATCTAGGAGAAGGTCCTTAAATCTCTCCCAAGACTTGAACAAACTTTCTCTATCCCTCATCACAAAGGCATTGATCTTTCCTCTTAATTCGGTGGTCTTGGAAGGTGGGAAGAATTTGGTCAAGAATTCGGTTGTCATCTCTTCCCAAGTACCAACTCGCCCTTGCGGAATAGATTGATACCAAGCCAAGGCTTTGTCCTTAAGAGAGAAGGAAAAAGCCCTTAGCTTATGGTTGTTGCTCTCCAATCTTGGTGGTCTAAGAGTCTCCATCAAGATCTCATAATTCATCAAATGTTGGTGAGGAGACTCTCCTTCCATCCCTCCAAACTGATTATGCCGGATCATTTGAAGAACTTGAGGGCGGAGCTCATAGTTGTGGGTTGCGGGATCTCCTAGATTCACACCCGGTCGGTGTGCTCTTTGTGCCGGATCCATACGTCTCCCTAGGGTTTGTGGCTCCTCAATAGCAATGGGAACAACCCTAACATTGGCCGCCGGCTGCGGTTGTGGTGGAGGTGGTGGAGGTTGTCGGCGATTAAGCTCTCCTTGAACAAGGGCTTGCCTAATCTCCTCAATCTCCCTCCTTGTTTCCTCTTGCCTCTCATTGGCAAGTCTCCTCTCTTCCTCTAAGAGCTCATCTCTTAGCCTTATTTGCTCTAAGGCTTCATCCAATTCAGCTTGAAGATTTCTACCGGCCATCTCTCTCTCTTTTCGGATGTTCTTAGATCTAGATCGAAGGGTTTTCTCCGGTTCGGGATCGAATGGAGCTAGATCCTTGCCACGAGATCTTCGCATACACCTAAAGAGAAATAGATGTCCTAAAAAGCAAAGACACAAACCAAAAAGAGATCAAAAGAAACAAGGAAGATCTACACTAGAATCAATCACAAAATAGACTCAATCTAGACCTAGTCCCCGGCAACGGCGCCAAAAACTTGTTACGCTAGAAAGTGTGCACGCAATAAGCCTTAAATTTATACTTGTTATAATTATCCTAATTCTTAGCGCACCCGCAGTGTACGGGACGTATGTAGAAAGATAAGTACTCCAAGGTCGAACACAAAGACTAAGGTGAAATCGAACTAAGTTGTGATTGAATTTAGCAAGGTCTAAGTCTAAAGAAAAGAGAAAACAAAGGAAGAAAATCTCAATTTAATTGATTGGTTTTAGGTGATTACTTCAAAGATCAAATGCATGCAAACAATCAATCAAACCAAATCGGAAAATCGGCACAAATAAACAAATCGAACAAGATATTGATCAAGAGAAAAGGGAGGATGGATTCCAGGGGTTGGAAATTCCGGTTATGGCATAAAACTCAAGTTATCTACTCATTCTTTGGATAGATTATGAATTGTTGGGATTAAACGTTTCTAGATTGGGATCAATTACCGGGTAAGTCTCATGATCCAACTAGTCCACACCTAAGGTCTCATTACCGGTTAAGTCTCTAAGAACCTAAGGATAGGAATTTAACACAAACCGGATTGTTCGATTAAGGGTCTAACCTATCCTCACCGGGTAAGTCTCGGAAAGGGAAGTCCTAATCAACATTCCTAGCACGTTTGATCCAATGGCGGCTTATTAGGCTCACCATTACCTAAGACTTTGCTACTTTAGAATCTAAGGGCAAGGATTACCGGGTAAGTTTCTCCTAACACTTAGTCGCTACACTAGGACACCCTAGGGTAGGTTAAACTCAGCAAAAACTTAGGGTTTCAACAACTTTATGAACCTAAGGTAAGATCCTTCGAACTAGGAAAAACCACGGTTCGTTCTACAGAAACCACGGCCGTGGTTCTTCAAGAACTACCCGTGATTTCTAACAGTAACTACGTTCATAAACAAGAATCATCCAAGGTAAAATTAGGTCTGTCCTATCATAGTTCTAGCCACAACCATCCTTTCCTTACCCTAGAATCACATCAATCTAGCCTAGAACATTCATAATAGAAATCAAAGCAAACAAGCATAGATTCATAACCTCCATTGCAAGAAAATGAGAGAAAGAAGATGAACAAATGAACCTTAAACACAATCCAAATCTGAAGATGAAATTAGAAACGACTTACAATCCTTCCAAAGGAAGGTTCAAGAGTTCATAAATCCATAGAAACAAATCCGAAAATACAAGAACTAAGTGTGTCTTCTCCTCTCCTCTTCAATGGCAATGGCTCCTCTCCTCTTCTTCTTGCACTTTCCTTCCTAGAAAAAATCTTTCTTCTTCTTGGAATATATTTTGTGAAAGAAGAATGGAGAATGTGTGAGCTGCTCTCCAAAACCACCCAAATTCCCCCCAGCTGCCTCTAACAACTATCAAGGACCACTTTTATAACCAATTTCTTCATGAGCTGGCCATGAGAGTCGTGGCACAGCTGTCACGAGAATCTGGCAAAAACCACGGTCAGAATCACGGCCGTGGTTCTTCAGGAAACCGTGATTCTGTGCAGAAACTTTGTTTTGGACAATTTGGCTGTGATTTGGTGCATGGTGTGTGTAGGAAGGGTTCCTTGAGTCTCCTCAACCCTTGGCTCGCGTTCCAATGAGTTTGAAAACGTGTCCTCTGGATGCGCGTCCCTCAAACGCATCGTTTAAGTTCGAAACTTCCCGAAATACCTACAAAACGCACACAAGTCCGTGTAGACGTCTATCTTCTACAAAATACAGGTTTTGAGTGCAAAACGCATTGGACTAGTGCTAGATAATGCATGATTTAGCGAGAATTCTACCTAAATGTGCGCCTAAAACTATGCTATAAATCGTGTTATCAGTCCTGTAAGCCCAAAGAGCGTCGTCCAACTTCATGGACCAATCCTTCCTCGTCCTAGAGACGGTCTTCTCCAAGATTGCTTTAATTTCTCTATTTGAGATTTCGACATGTCCACTAGTTTGAGGGTGATAAGGGGTTGCTACCTTGTGGGTGACCCCATACTTCGATAGAAGTGCCTTAAACTTCCGGTTGATGAAATGCGTCCCTCCATTGCTGATGATGATGCGTGGTGTTCCAAAACGTGGAAAGATAGTCATGTTAAAGAACTTCACAACCACCATGGCGTCAATAGTGGGAGAGGCAATGGCTTCAACCCATCTAGAGACGTAGTCGACAACTAGGAGAATGTAGAGGTTTCCTCCGGATGATGTGAAAGGTCCCATGAAATCTACCCCCATACATCAAAGATCTCAACCTCCTGAATGTTATTGAGTGGCATCTCGTTCTTCCTTGATAAGTTCCCTGTTCTTTGGCATGCATCGCAAGAGACAACAAACGATTGCAAATCCTTAAATAATGTAGGCCAAAAGAAACCGGAACGTAATACCTTGGCGCACGTCTTGTGAGTGCTAGCATGCCCTCCACAAGGAACTGAGTGACAATGTCATATGACGCTAGTAACTTCATCTTCCGGAATGCATCTTCGAAGCATCCCATCCGGACCTCTCTTGAATAACAGCGGTTCATCCCAGTAGTAGTGGCGTACATCCTTGAAGAATTTCTTCCTTTGAGCGTACGTCAATCCGGGTGGTATTTCCTGGCAAACAAGATAATTAACGATGTTAGCATACCAAGATCCTTTATTATCAGAAATTTGGTGGAGAGAGTGTTCCACCAACTGAGGATGAATGTCAGAAAAGGGAGTAAGAAGTTTGTTAGTCTCAGTTGACATCATCTCTCTTTCGATCTCGGTCTAGGTCCAAAGAGGGTGACCGAGATGTTCTTCAGTCAAGAACACCTCGCTTGGTCCAGAGAGTGCCTCGGTCGAGGTACTGCAACTGGGACCGAAACTGGAGATCTTCTTCTCCTGGATTAGTTTCTCAATTTTAGCTCATGGATCTTCTTCTAGCGCCTTTAAGCTCCGTATATCTGCATCACAAGAAGCATCTATACCTTCCTCTATTAAGCTAAAGCTAATAACTTTTTTAAGTGGATCTTTAATAAGGATAGAGCTCACCAATTCTCTTGATTCTTCTTCATCATAGATATTGAAGATATCATCTCCTAGCTGCTCTCCCTTCATTGCCGCAAGCAATGCAAATTCCACTTCATTTCCGCCAATGTTGAATTTTAACTTGGCGTTCTTACAATCCACATTGCAACCCGAAGTTGCTAGAAATGGCCTCCCGAGAATGATAGGAACGGGATAATCTGCGGGAATGTCAAGTCTAACAAAGTCTATAGGTAAATAGAAGTTATCTAACTTAACCGGAACGTCTTCCAAAATGCCCACGGGATGGGTAATGGAACGGTCCGCCATGTATAACCGTATCTTCACCGGCTTGGGCTCTCCAAGTCCGATCCTTACACATAGCTCCAGCGGGATGACGCTCACGCTGGCTCCTAGATCACACAATGCTTCACAAGTGACATCCCCAACTTTAATGGGAATGCAAAATGAGCCGGGATCTCTCAACTTGGGTGGCATCTTCTCCTTCATGATTTGAATGAGCTCCGAGGATTTAGATGTCATCCTTACTTCACCAAAGTCTTCCAACTTCCTCTTCCTTGAAAGAATTTCTTTCAAGAACTTCCCATATGCGAGCATCCCTAGAATAGCATCAAGGAAAGGGATATTAATGTGTAGTTTATTCATCAAGTCAAGGAACTTACCAAAATGCTTGTCTAGATGTGCTCTGGCCCTTGACTGGGGGAATGGAAGTGGTGGTTTATATGCAAGAGGCGGAACATAAACTTCAGTTTTGTCCGACGCTCTCTGTGGCTCAACCTCGGTTGGCATCTCGGACAAAGTGTTCTTCGACTGTCCCTGGACCGAGGTGGTCTTCGTCTGTACTGGCATCGACCGAGGCACTGGATCTGTAGTCTTCATTCCACTTCTCGTCGTTATTGCCATGATCTGTCCCTTGAGGTTGATTTCCGTCCTTGCTAGAAGCTTCCCTGGATCTCTTGGCGCTTCATTCGCCTTGTTAAAGAATTGTTGTTCTAAGGCTTTTTTTGCTTTCGAAAATGAAGTCATGGATGTCTCCATAGAGTTAAGCTTGATCAAGATGGCCTCCAACACCGCATCTTTCTTTTCTGGCTGGGACGAACTTGATCCTTGCTCCTGGCTCTTCAATGGAGTAGAAGAAGAAGAAGAAGAGAGGAAAGGATTAGAGGAGTAATTCGAATTGGAGTTAGAGTAAGGGTTACCCGAATTTTGGTTGTTTGCCCTCCAATTATTGTTGTTGGATCCTCTATTGTTGTTGTAGTTGTTGTTCCGGGAACCGTTGTTGTTGTTCCGGTAACCGTTGTTCCTTGAATTTTGATATCCTTCCTCCTCTTTCTTTGTTTGAGCAACCAAAAGGTCTTTCAATTGCTTCACATCATTCTTCAAAGAGGTGAGTTGATCATTGTTTGGGTGAGCTTCTTGAAAGTTAACTCTTTTAACTCCACCTTCAGCTCCTTGGTGGGAATATTTCTCCATGTGTAAAGCTTGCTTTTCTATGAACTCCCAAGCTTCGTCAATCGGCATGTCCATGAACGTGCCGGTGGATAGTAGTTGAAGGTTGAATGGGTGTTGCCGTCCAGTCCTTTGAAGTATATCTCCAACAACTCTATCTTTGGAATCCCATGATGTGGGCAATCCAAAAGAATGTCTTTAAATCTTTCCCATGACTTGGACAAAATCTCTTTGTCCTTCATGATGAATGCATTGATCTTCCCTCTCATTTCAGCGGTTTTAGAGGGGGGAAAGAATTTAGTTAAGAACTCCGTTGTCATCTCCTCCCAAGTATTGATTTTTTCTGGAGGAAGAGATTGATACCAAGTAAGCGCTCTATATTTCAAAGAGAAGTAGAAAGACCTTAGCTTGTAATTTTTGTTTTCCAACCTTGAAGGTCTCAAGGTCTCCATCAAGATCTCATAGTTTTGTGGATGTTGATGCGGAGATTCCCTCTCTAGCCCTCCAAACTGGCATTGGCGAATCATGGAAAGAACTTACGGTCGAAGCTCATAATCATGCTCCGCTGGATCACCTAGGTTGACTCCTAGACGCCTCAGTTGCTGATTGGGGTCCATCCTCTGCCCTAGGGTCTGTAGAATACCTGCAAAAAGAGCATCTCGGACTGGCATCCGAGGTGGGAGTATCTCGGCCGGGGCAGCTGGAGCTGGGTCCTGCCTCGGTCGAGGAACTGGAGTTGGTCGAGGTAGATATTGGTCCCGTAAAGTCGCCATGTCTGCTTCGATCGCTTCCGTCCTTGCACGAGTTTCTTCCTTTTCCAGTCGTAATTCATCTTTGCTGAGGCGTAGTTGTTCCAATGCCTCCTTTAATTCGGCCTCAAGATCGCGATTATCCTGATTGGTCATCTTCGCTTCTTTCAAGCGTCTTTTGTATGTCTTTTCTGGTTCGGGATCGTAGGGAACGATTTCCTTCTCAGTGCGGGTTCTTCGCATAAACCTAAGAAAAAGAACCTGCAAAAGTCACTCAAGTAGAGTGGTTAGTAGAAACAGGGGCAAGCGCCCCGAAAGATCACCACAACCGGCTCGGTCTAGACCAAGTCCCCGACAACGGCGTCAAAAACTTGTTTGCTCCAAATGGTGTGTGCAAGCTTTAAATTTATAACCCAAGACGTTGGCTAAAAACAAGGATGTGAACCCGCAGTGTACGGGTCAATCGTAGTAAAAGCAAGAAATTCCGGGGTGTCGATCTCAGGGACTTAGGTGAAACAAAGCAAGTATAGGTTGTCAATGTAATTACTAACCACGAAAGCAATTAAAACAATCAAAGATGATAAAAAGTCAGTTAAAGGAATGTGCAATTCTAGGGATTAAAGCATCTAATTGTGGTTCCAACTCAAGATCTCAAGTTAAGCGGACAAAGCTGAGATTTTGCAAAGGGAAGGTGTTACTAAAGTGGAATAGATCACCGGGTAAGTCTCACGACTCACTAACTCCAAACCGTAACTCCTATTACCGGGTAAGTCTCAAGGAATTAAGGAAAAGAACTATAACCTCAAACTAACACGCCACCTAAGGGAATAGAATCAACCTTTACCGGGTAAGTCTCATGCTAACTCACAAAGATGGAATGAAAGCACACTCAAACCCCAATAAAGGATAAACCTTTATTACCTATACTTATGATCTTAGGTAAACAAACAAAGGAATTACCGCGTAAGTCTCATCCTAAGCTTGCATTGAACTAGGAAAGGTGTAATAAGAATAGGATTTGGCAAACTCTAACACTTAACTCTCAGTTTCGGATTAGATAAGGTCACCTCGGTCAGACGAATTCCACCCCGGCCGAGATGTTCATCGACTGAACGAGATGTTCTAGGGTTAAGGATAAAGACTCGAGCTTTCAGGGTCCTACTGGAATTTAAGATTATTCTATCATTGTTTTTTCCACAACCTTCAGCCAATCACCCTAGAATCACACAAAGAAATTAGTCACTCATCATCATGAAAGCAATAATCAAATATATGGGAAGAAAGTGAATAATTGAACACAAAAACCTTAAGAACAAGACTTCAATAACTGACTCAATTATCAAACAAACAAGCGTTCCTTGGATCAAAATCCAATAAGACAATCAACAAAGAAGGGAATCTAAGAGAATCTTACAAAACCCTTCACAAAAGCTATAAAAGCTATCAACTTCCTTCCTTCAATCTTCCTTCCTTCAATTGTTGGATGCTATCAACCCTTTAGGCTTGTCTAAGCATGTATAAGCATGGTCCGATTTGTGGAAAATCCAACCCTTTATATAGGAAAACTACCATCCAAAGATAAAATATCTTGAAAAGATATTTTCCTAATAAAATATATCTCTCCCTCATAAATAAATCCCCAAAATATATGATCTTCCTTCCAGAAATCCAGCCTAAAAATATAAGATCCCTCCTTCCAAAAATAAAAGATCTCAGCCAAGAATAAAATATGTCTTGCCGCGTCCAAGGTGTTCGCCTCGGTCGGGACGCTCCTCTAGATCACCTCGATCGAGATGGTACTGTAGCTGACCGAGGTGACTCTAAACTGAATGTGAGATCTCTTAAATCTGGTCCAAAGTAAATCTTCAATCCAATTCCATGCTTCCTGGATTCTTCCTTAAGCTTCTGAATGTAGCTCCAATGACTCCTTAGCTCCTTTAGCTCCGTTTTGATGCAAAACGTGCCATTTTACCTACGATTACAGCGAAACTTGGTGTAGACCTCGATTCCCATAAAGGTAGATGAAATGATAATATAATCACATAATATACATCCAAACATGCAGATTATTGAAGATAAAACGTCTAAACAGGTCCCAAAAAAAAGACTATAATTCAAGCTATCACCTCTATTGTTAGTGTTCTTAGTAGATACATGTCTAATCCATTTGAAAAACACTAGTGTGTTGTGAAATTTCTAATTAAGTATCTTGATGACACATCTAACCTTTCACTTGAGTATGGTGTTCACAATAAGTCCAAAGACTTACTGGGCTATGTTTATTTAGATTATGCCAGTAAGAAAGACACTAGAAAATGAACGACATGTTTCCTATACATTGTAACACCCCAAGTTTTGGGAACTCAAAGTGTTACGGGCTAGGATCGCACAATGGGTCCCGTCCCTCAGAATAGCAACGACAACATTGAATCTTACAACAAGACACAAATAAATGAAAACCATAACTTAAATAAAACCAAAGCTTATAACAAAGGAAAGCGTCAAAGACTCGCAACCGAGTTCAAAACAAAGGAAAGAACAACACCTGAAATATAAACCTGATCCTGTCCTATAATGTACGGAAACCCCGGCTGACCACACTGTTCAGATCACTCAGTAGTATCTCTAACCTATAGGACATCTACAACATCGGTATAAACCGTTAGCTAACATTCTAGATATCAGAAAGATAGTAAAGACACAAACACACATAGGGTAATATAAAAATAAAGCATGCTCGCATACAACCGGTTATTATATTTCATTAAGCTAATCCCTTACTAATTCAACTTCTTTTCTCATACGAGAATCTCCCGAAACTCGCCTGTGCTTCCGTTTCTCGACAGGAATAGATCAGTAATATCCATTACCTGTGTGCCTAGGTCGCAAGAGCACTACCTAGTCTCTTGTAAAACTAGACAAGTGGTCACCGCCCGGTTATCATACACTTGGTCCAATTATGGTTATAAAGGTCACTCCTAGTCTGGTTATCCGTTAGAACGATAAACAACACAAACACCACCAAAACGGTCAAACCAATATACGGAACGCAACTAAGTAAGTCCAAGGGACTAACCTCACTCGAAGGTAAACTCAAAGGTCAACTACAACTCAGTTTCCCGAAGGAAAGAAAAGAATGTCTGCTCAAACAAGGCATAACAAATCAGGAAGGAAATGATTGCTAGAAGTCTATAACTTCTAGTCTCCATGATCTCTAAGAGATCTCCACAAGCTAGGGTCACAAACCCTAGTCTTACAGATCACCAAGGGTCAACAACATCCAACACAACTCAAGGAAGGAACAAGGAAACAAGGAAAGGAAGCACCTCAACAAAGACGGGAGCAACTGCAGGAAAAGAGTAGGGGCAGCTGGGCAGAGGCGTAGGGGCGGCACTGAGAAGATCCGCTGGGGTGGCTCTGTGCAAGCGTGGGGGCGGTTTCGGCACCAAAGGTGGCGTCGGGGATCCTTTTGACAGCTACACACAACAAGGGATCCGAAGCTCGATTCTTTGTCCACACTCTTCAAACCTCAACCAAGGGATCTTGAGAACATCAACGTATCAACAACAGAATACCAACACGAATCAAAACTCGATCTTGATTCTTGAAGAAGAAGAAGAAGCATGCAACAGGCTCAAGAACGTGTAGAAGAATCAAAAGAATGAATACTTACACGTTCAACAAGATTCACAAGGAAGAAGGCTGCAACTTTGCTCGAGGTTGAAGAAACACGTATGCAAGAAATGGAAAAAGAAAGAGAATGCAGGAATTTATAGAGAACGGTTAGAAAGGATAAGGATGGATGTTTTGGGTTACAAGATCAAAGAAAAGCCGACCCATAAGATAGAAGATCGGATCTTCTATCTTAGGAAAGAAATAAAAACGGGATAAAAATAGATCGGCGCGATCGTACAATTCTTTGAATTATTCAATTTGCACTTCTTCTAACTCTTCTAAAGCCTCAATCTCAACGTTACAGTCCTCTTCCGCTCCCTTTTCCATGATGCTCATGGTTATAACCTTTTGTAACGGATCTTTAAACAAGATTGAACTCACTTCCTCTCTAGAATCCTCTTCGTCATATATGTTGAACATATCCTCTCCAAGTGCTGGTTGTTTTGTCAAGGCTGAGAGAACAAATTCAACTTTCTCTTCTTTAATGTTAAAGGCCAATCTAGCATTCTTGCAATCAACCATACAACCGGAAGTTGCAAGAAAAGGTCTCCCAAGTATGATTGGGACCGGACAATCTGTAGAAATGTCAAGTACAACAAAATTTATAGGGATATAGAATTTACCGAGCTTAACTAAGACGTCTTCAATGATGCCAATGGGTCGAGTAATGGATTGATCCGCCATATGCAACGTCATCTTCACCGGTTTAGGTTCACCTAAGCCAACCTTCTCACACAAAGCAAGTGGAATGATGCTCACGCTTGCTCTCAAGTCACAAAGTGCATCATATGTGACTTCTCCCACTCCTATTGCTATACAAAATGACCCCGGATCTCCCAGCTTTGGGGGCATCTTTTCCGTCATTGTCTTGATGAGTTCCGAACTAATCTTAACTTCACCAAAATCTTCAAGCTTCCTGTTGTTAGAGAGGATCTCTTTCAAGAACTTCCCATAAGCGGGCATACCTAAAACCGCATCAAGAAAAGGTATGTTAATGTGCAGTTTACTCATGAGATCAATAAACTTACCAAAATGCTTATCTAGACGCGCTCTTGCTCTAGATTGCGAGAATGGCAAAGGAGTTTTATAAGTTGGAGGAGGAATATAGACATCTTCCTTCTCCTTCTCAATGGGAACCTCAACGAATGCGGGTTACGGGTCGGTGGTTGTTACACCACTTCTTGTAGTAATTGCCATCACCCTCCCTTACGGATTGTCCTCCGTTTTCCGAGAAGCTTCCCTTGATCTCTAGGAACTTCTCCGGCCTTGCTAAACACTTGATTCTCCAAAGCTTTTTGTGCTTTAGAAATTGAATTGATGTGATTCTCCATTCCTTGTATCTTCCCCAAGATCGTTTCCATCATCGTATCAAACTTGTCCTTCTCCGGCTGGTTCTAACTCGATGAAGCTTGTCTCTGACTTTTCAAAGGGGTAGAAGAAGAAGGAGGTGTTAGTACATTTTCAACATGGGAATAAGGATTACCGGTATTTTGTTGGTTGGATCTCCAATTGTTGTTGAAGTTCTTGTTTTTGTTGTTGTTCCAATTATTGTTCCGGTTATTATTCCTATTCCCTTGATTATTTTCCCTTCCTAGATAGCCAACATCCTGCTCCTTTTTTGATTGAATGCTAGATTTTAAAACTTCTTTCAGGTCCTTAATTTCATTGTTGAGGGAGAAAATTTGAGCTTGGGCTGTTGGATTCAACTTTGCTCCCGGTTCTCCGGAATCTCGATTCCCACTCTCAATCTTCCTATGAGAATACTTCTCAATCACTAGAGCTTGCTTCTCAATAAAATCTCAAGCATCATCCTCTCTCATATCCATAAAAGTTCCGCAAGAAAGAGATTGAATTTTGAATTGAGTTTCCACATCCAATCCCTTGTAGTAAATCTCCAACAACTCCAGCTTTTAAATGCCATGGTGAGGGCAATCCAATAGAAGGTCTTGAAACCTTTCCGAAGATTTAAACAAACTTTCATTAGGTTTCATAGCAAAGGCATTAATGTTACCTCTCAACTCCACCGTTTTGGATGGCAGGAAGAACTTGGTGAGAAATTCCAAAGTCGTCTCCTCTCATGTGTTAACTCTTCCAGCTGGAAGAGCTTGATACCAAGCTAAGGCTTTGTCCTTCAAAGAGAAGAAGAACGGTCTCAACTTATAATTATTGTTGATAGCTCTTGGAGGCTTCAAAGTCTCCATAAGAATCTCATAATTCTACAAAATAACTTTGGTGGATCATAGTAATGACTTGAGGGCGAAACCCATAGTCATGCTCTTCAAGATCTCCTTGATTCACACCCAAACGGCGTGGTTGCTGATTCGGATCCATACGTTGCCCAAGAGTTCGCGGTTCAGCCACGACAATAGCAGCTCAGGCATATCATCATCAGATGATTCATCTTTCTTATCCTTGGCGCCTTTATCCAAGTTAGCTTGTAATACCATTGCCCGGATTTCATCCATTTGAATTTTCATTCGCTCCCTATCAGTACGAGCTACAACTTGTTCCTCAATACGTCTTCTTTCACTTTCATTGAGAAGAGCTCGAGCTTCATCTAATTTATCTTGGAGGTTCTTTTCATTGTGTTCAACCATCTTTTTCTCCCTTAACAGTTTCTTGAGAGTCTTCTCCGGTTCAAGGTCAAAAGGAATGAGGTCTTTCTCATATCGAGACCTTCGCATATACCTAAAGAGAAATCTGAAAAATCACTAAGGTAGATATATCAAATAACAAGAGCATAAGCTCCCAAGCTAGACAATCGACAACCGAATTTGGCCTAAACCAAATCCCTGGCAACGGCGCCAAAAACTTGTTCGCTGCAAAGTGTGCGTGCAAAGTCTTAAATTTATAAAATCTGAAACCAAGAAAAGCGAACCCGCAGTGTACGGATCGGTATAGGAAAGCAAGAATTCCAGAGTTGAACTTAGAGATTTGAGGGATCAAATTCAGTTTGCAAATTGTCTAGCAAAATAATGAAGCTTTTGTAAAGATTAATGGGAAAACAACGATTCTAAAGATTCAAGTATCCAATTGTGGCAACCGATTCAAGATGTTCTAAAGATATGAAGACAGATTTAGGATTGCAAAGGTATAGATCTAAGGTAGGGTGTTGTACGGTGAAGTTCCAAACCCATAAGTCTCACCCAAAGACTCTCTCAAAAAAGGATGATGAGTCTCGTTATAAAGAGGATCCAATGACAAGATTAAACTCTCAAATACCCATGCCCAAACCCATAGAAATCAAAGATAAGCCAAAAAGGTTAAGGTTTTGACACTCCAAACCTAAGTAGAGGGTGTTGAGTCTCACTACTACCTAGAAGAGGTAAGCCAAGGCTAGGTTAAAGAAATTCTTTAACTTTGGATCAAAGAAAAAGTAAAACACGTACGACAGAGGAAAACCACGGTCAGATCTTGAAGAACCACGACCGTGGAACTCAAGAACAGGCCGTGGAAAGGGTCGACAATAAGATTTCTCGTAACTCTCAGGGTCCAATATGTTTTGGTTCAATCTATCATTATCTATGCCATAACTATCAACCCTTTACCTTATAATTGCTTAAGGGTTTTAGCCAACAATCATTTTCATCAAATCAATAATCAAGATTAAAAGAAAGAAAAGATAAAACCTTGAAATCTCAATAGCAAACGCAAAACCAATCTCAATCAAAACTCAAAACCATGCTTGTGTTCAATGAATATAGAATAGAGTCAGAAATCTCTCACAATCTTAAAGAATAAAGAAGAACGGGATGTCAACCCGCCTTCAAAGTGAAAACCTATGATCCTCCAACTCCGTAATATCAAAATGCGTATTTCTTGAAATCTTCCTTCCGAAATCTTCTCACAATAAGATCTTCCAAAGGTATGCAGCCAGTGTGTAGGGTGGGATCCATTTTCTCTCTTCCTTCAGCCTTCTTATAGGAGAAAATAGGGTTATGAAAGGCCCATAACCGCTGTTGACGTGGCAAATATGACACGTGGCAATCGTTAGAAGAATCATGACCAAGAGCAAATTTCCACGGCCGTGGAAATACCCGTGGGAGCCTACGACATGTTCTTCCACGACATTAATTAAATTAAATTCCAAAACCACGGCCGTGGTTCCTTTGTACTTGGCCGTGGAATCTCCAAAATCTTCGTGTAAGCCTTTGTTTCCCAAAGCTTTCTACTCATAATCCTTCCTTAGCAGCTCCAATGCATCCTCTTGTTGCTTAGCATGATCAATTACTCTCACATGCTCCATTTATGCTCCAATCCAAGCCTTTAATCACCTAAAAATACAACAAAGCTTGTGTAGATCTCTATACCAACATAATAGGTGAATGTGCTCATAAAAGCTTCAAACTCATATCCATATACAAAAAAGAAGGGGAAAAACAAATAAAACATGTGCCTAAAATAACGTCATATTTCCTGCTATCAAATATCTACATTGCGAGAAACATCTAGACCTTTCTCATTTATATGATGATTTAAAATATTTTTAAGAGAATCATTACTAAGGATAGAGCTAACCAATTCTCGTGATTCCTCCTCATCATAGATGTTGTAAATGTCGTCCTTAAGGCCTTGGCCTTTCGTCAAAGCTGACAACATGAATTCAACATGTTCCTCACCGAAGTTGAAAGACAATTTGGCATTCTTGCAGTCCACGTAGCAACCGGAAGTTGCAAGGACTGGCCTCCCAAGGATGATCGGAACTTGAAAATGTGCAAGAATGTCCAATACCACAAAGTCTATGGGAATGTAAAACTTACCTAGCCTTACTGGGATGTCTTCCAACACGCCTACGGGTTGAGTGATAGATCGATCCGCCATGTACAACGTCATCTTCACTGGTTTAGGCTTCCGTAAACCGGCCTTCTCACACTATGCAAGTGAAATGATGCTCACACTTGCTCCTAGATAACATAATTCATCATATGTGATTTCTCCTAGTCCAATTGGAATGCAAAATGATCCCTGATCTCGTAATTTGGGTGGCATTTTCTCCTTCATGATCTTAATTAGTTATGATGACCTCGAGGACATCTTTACTTCACAAAAATCTTCCAACTTCCTCTTGTTAGAGAGGATTTACTTTAAGAACTTCCCATATGCGGGCATACCTAGAATTTCATCAATGAAAGGTATGTTAATATGGAGTTTACTCATAAGGTCTAGAAACTTACCGAAATGTTTGTCTCGGCGTGCTCTCACTCTAGACTGCGGGAATGATAGTGGAGGCTTGTAAGCAGGAGGAAGTAAGTAAATTTCTTATTTTTTCTTCACCTCGGTTGACCCATAAGTATTTCGCTCGAGGTCCTTTATGAGGTGACCTCCTGTTGTGTTTCCCTCGGTTGACTCAGAAATCACCTCGGTCGAGACAGGCTGCTTTACAACTTCATTTGACCGAGGTTGTGGGTCGGTGGTCTTCACACCACTCCTCGTGGTAATCGCCATGACTTGACCTTTTGGGTTATTATCTATCATTCCGGGAAGCTTTCCTCGATCTCTAGAAACTTCTCTGGCCTTGCTAAATACTTGATTTTCCAATGCTTTTTGTTCCTTAGAAATCGAAGTAACCGTGCTTTCCAATCAACTCATCTTTCCTACCAACACCTCGATCATAGCTTCCAATTTTTCCTTTGGTGGCGGACTCGAACTTGATGATGGTTCCTGGCTTTTTAAATGGAGTGGAAGAAGAAGATGGTGGAGTTAGAGCATTATCAACATGTGAATAGGGGTTACCGGAATTGTTCTGATTGGATCTACAATTGTTGTAGTTCCGGTTATTGTTGTTGCCGTTGTAGTTGTTGTTCCTATTACCTTGGTAGTTTCCTCTCCCAACATACCCAACATCTTGCTCCTTGGGTTGTTGATACGCCCCAACCAAAGGATCCAACGATGCAAGACAAACGTTAGCTGTAGAGATTGAAGTTTTCGTTCTAAAACATCTTGAATCACATCAAACCGACTTCGGAATAAGAAGATAAGAACATTACATTGTAGTGAAGCCATTTGCATCGGTTCCCCGGATCACATCAGTTGTTGAGCTTGTGTCTTCAAAAAAGCTCCTTCAAAGCCTTCATCTCATTGTTGAGAGCGTTGATTTGAGCAACACTAGAGGAGGTAAGGTTCATCTCTTGAGGTCTTGAGCTTTGACATCCTGTATCAACACTCCGGTGGGAGTATTTCTCAATAGTTAAAGCTTGTTTTTCAACAAACTCCCATGCTTCATCAACTGGCTTATCCATGAACGTTCCAGCTGAAAGTGATTGGAGTTTGTACTGCGTTTCTGCATTCAAACTCTTGAAGTAGATCACTATCAAATCAATCTTTGGAATCCCATGATCTGGGCAATCCAACAAAAGGTCCTTGAACCTTTCCCATGACTTAATAAGACTTTCACCATCCCTAATCACAAATGCATTTATTTTTCCTCTCAATTCCGCCGTTTTTGATGACGGGAAGAACTTGGTGAGAAACTCTGCGGTCATCTCCTCCCATGTGTTCACTCTTCCAGTCGGAAGCGATTGATACCATTCAAGTGCTTTATCCTTCAAAGAGAAAAAGAAAACACGCAATTTATAATTGTTATTGTCACATCTAGAAGGTCTCAATGTTTCCATGAGAATTTCATAGTTTTGTAAATGTTGGTGTGGTGACTCTCTTTCAATTCCTCCAAAATGATTATGTTGAATCATTGTGATGACTTGAGGTCTAAAGTCATATTCTCTCTCAGCTGGATCACCTAAGTTGACGCCGGGATGGCGTGCTTGCTGGACAAGATCCATAAGTTGACCAAGTGTTTGCGGGATACCCTCAAACGGATCAACTCTCTCAACCCTCGGTGGAGGCGGTGGTGGCGGCACATAAGCGGGTGCCGGTGGTAGCACATTAACGGGTGCTGGTGGGTTCAATACGACTCTAGCATTTCTCTCCCTTTCTTCATTTGCTTGTAGAAATAACTCTCTTAATTCATCCATATCGGCCTGAAGTCGGTCGTGTTGAGCATTAGTTTCAGCTCTCTCTCTCTCTCTCTCATGAGAGCCTCATCTCGGATTCCTATTTGATCTTGAGCAACAACCAACTCAACTCGAAGATCTTCTACTCCTTCATTATTGGCAACATCCATCTTAGCTTCTTTCAACCTTATCGAGTAACTCTTTTCCGGTTTTGGATCGTTAGGAACGATTTTTTACCAACTCTAGTTCTTCGCATAAACCTAAGGAAAGGTTATGCAAGAACAATCAGATGAAATAATCAGTAGCAAAGCAAGAAGCTTCCAAGTTAGACAACCGTACACTGGATTGGTCTTGACCAATTCTCCGGCAACGGCGCCAAAAACTTGTTTGCTCCAAAAGGTGTGTGCAGAAAAAGCTTTAAATTTATATCTTGAATTATAGACCTAACGATAAGCGAACCCGCAGTGTACGGATCAATCGTAGTAAGGACTTATATTTTAGAGTTGATCTCAGGGAATCAGTGACAATAATCACAACAAAGCAATCTAACTTCAGAAGCATGCAATAGTACTGATCAAAAGCAAAAGACAAGATATATAGAATGATTGGGGAACGCAGATTCTAGAGGTCAAAGTATCCACTTGTGGTTTCAACTCAAGATCACTCAAGGTAACGTGGACAAAGATGAGGTGTATAGAGGGAAGTTGTTTCAACTATGGGATAGATCACCAGGTAAGTCTCACTACCCATTTTCCCAAACCAAAGCTCCTATTACCGGGTAAGTGTCAAGGAACTAAGGAAATGTACGAGTACTCAAACCCACACACTCACCTAATGGTACATAACTAACCATCACCAGGTAAGTCTCAAGTTAACTCTCAAAGGTACGATGAAGGCACACTCAAACCCTAATAAAGGATAAACCTTTATTGCCTAACACTTATCATCATAGGCAAACAAGTAAAGGAATCACCGGGTAGGTCTCATCCTAGGCTTGCATATAAACCAGGAAAGGTGCAACAAGGGTAGGATTTGGAAAACTATAACCTAAACCCAGGATCTGCAAAGTAGTGGTTCATCTCATGCTGTTCTATATCGATCTCGGTCGAGATGCTCAATGAACCGTACGAGACGGGCTTGGGTTTAGGTTAACTCAAGCTTTCAGGGTCCACTCAAATAAAGGTTCATTCTTTCATCGTCTATATCACAACCTTCAACTAATCGCCCTAGAATCGCAGGGTGTTTAGCCAACAATCATCTTATCAAAGCAATCAAGTATATATCAAGAATATCAAGAAAAGAGAAATAAGCAACCAACAAAGATGTCTCAAAAACAAACAAATCAATGGTGTCATTAAGTGTTCCAGAATATGTGATAACAAACTCACAAGTAAATTCCCAAGAAAATTCTCACAATCTATGGTTCCTTGAACCCTATGTAATCCTTCCTTAGATCTTCTTCCTTTCAATAGCCGTCTTCCTAGCCGTCTTTCGATCTATCGAAGATCTAGCCTCCTAACATCACATTCACCTTCCATTCTTATAGAAGAATTTTAGGTCAAGTTATATTTTGTTTTCCTTGGGCTATGAGTTGTTGACCTCGATCCAGGCCTAGTAAGCCATCTCGGTCGAGATGCATGACTGTGTTGGTCCGAGATCAGTGGTGATCTACGTGCATGCCTTATTATCTTCAACTAAATATTTCTTTCATCCTTCCAATATAGTTATTGCTTTTCTTCTTGTCCTTCCCAATGCTCCACAATGTAGCTCCATAACTTCCTCAGCTTCCTATGCTCCATTTCGATCCAAAATATGTCATATTCCCTACAATTACAATCAAACGTGGTGTAGACCTCGATTCTTACAAAGTAAACGAATAATGACATAAACACTAAGAATACATGTACATGCATGCAGAATTATGATGAGAAAACGCCAAAACTATATCCAAAATATAGACAATAATTCATGTTATCACTCTCTAAAAACATCGGTAAACTTGCATGCTACCGGAACATCCTCCAACGTTGGACTCGTACTATCCTTCATGACATAGCACCAGAAAGCCTCGCAACCCTGACCGATAAGTCTCGCAGCTTGGAATGCACTGATGATTGTACTGGTCTTTTCGAGATCCCATCCTAGGAAAATCTCTACATGGCCTGACTCTGTTGTTACCGTTGTTGTCCTCTTGCCAATGTCCAGAAAAATCTAATGTCGATCCATCAATTCCATTCCCATAATGACCTCTTCATGTACTAAGTACATGACGAAGAAGTCAACTGGCCAATCGAGACCTCCCAATCTAATAGGGCAGTCGCGAACCTCTCGTGTACCTCTAATCGTACCCCCATCGGGTAATCCTGTGAAGAAGGGTCTCCCCTCCACGGTAACTAAGGCCAATTTATCTACATATGCATTAGATATAAAAGAATGTGTGGCACCGGTATCGAAAAGAACTCTGAAAGGAAAACCATTAATATGAATGGTACATGTGATCGTTGGAGTTGTCGGCTCCACTACAGTCCTTAGCTTGTAGACTCTAGCTTAAGCGTCTCTGGTGTCTGACACACCACCAACTCGTCCTCTACCTCTCCCCTGTCCCTGAGCGAAACCCTGAGGAGTGGTAAAACCAGGAGCTCTCTATTGTTGCTGCTGAAATTGAGGTCTCTGCCCACCTCCTACAACGTTGGCAAGTGAAGATCCCTGCTGGGGTAGCGCCTTGCCCTGACGGAAAAAGGCAGCCCTATGTCCGGGATTGCCACAGGAAAAGCTAGTCACTGCATTCTTTTTACAATCAGCTCGGATGTATCCGACACCTCCGCAGTTATGACACTACCGTCTTCTATCGGAACTCTACAACGTCTGCTGGAAACCAGAGCGTCCCGGCGTCTAACTACGTCCGAATCCAGCTGCTCCAGCTCTTGTACTGGATGGTCCAGTCCTCTTCCTCTTCTCATGACCTCTTGTCTAATAAGATCTGCTCTGACCCGGTCGGTCTCTCTCATAAGCAGATGCTCTATCTTGATAGTCCGTGAAAGACTCGCAACGGAAACCAACAAGATACGAGCGTGTTGACTCTCTCAACATCCGAGAGAAAAGGTAAACATGTTGATCCTCGGGTGGTGCGGATGAACCTAGCAAGGATTACTTCTCCTGAAACTTGCTGACAATCTCAACAATAAGAAGATGCTCGAATCCAGCCTCGAGAAAATCCTGAAGTTGTTCTCTCCTCACAGCTGTAGGGCAATAACGATCCTTGATCACGGTCTTCATTTTCTCACAACTCGTGACCTAACTGCGCATGGTCCTCCACCAGTGATGAGATTAATCCTGCAACAGAGTTTGTGCTATATCAACTTGACGACCCTCTAGGCAACAGATCGCCTCCATAGCAAAATCCAACTGGCCTAGCCAAAGCTCTACCTTCATACCGGTCTTTCGCTTAAAAGAAGGAAACTTCAACTGGTTGAAATCCTTCAACCAACAGTCGGGTCTCGGCTTTCTCGCCTCGTATGGAACCGAGCAACCTCAACAACTCTAGTAGATGGGGCAACAACCTGCGTCACTCTTTGCGAAACCTCAACTGATCTCGTGGGTATTGGTGGTGCTGGTGAAGGTCCTCCAGTCCTGATAGCCTCCTCGACTCTCTGCACGTAGTCACAGTATGCAGAAGCTCCAATGGACACTCGACCGGACTCGATCGATTGTGCTCTCTGTGCTCCAGACCTAGCGGCGGTCTTGTTCCCAACCTCGGGAACAACACTCTTAGCAACTCTTTTAACGAACGCCTCAACGCTAGGCGGATCAACAATTGGGGCTTGACCCCGACCTCTAGCTAATGGAGGTGTTCTTGCACGTCCTCGTCCACGGACGGCAGGTGGAAGAGGTGGTCGACCCCTTCTTTGTTGATTGTTCCTCTCAGACCTTTTAGCCCTTGATCTTGTTATTGGTCCTTGTATGAGTGGTGTCTAGGATGGTCCCACATCATACCTCCCTTCTTGGGAAAGATTCGACCTCGAATCTTCACCTTGCTCGTTACTAATCACATCGGAACTCAAATTTTTTGGGGTAGAGATTGTAGTGGATACTCTCCTAGAGGATTCCTTGAAGTCTTTAAAACTCGTGCCTTGAAGACGAGCCGTGCAACACTCAACAGGTAAGGAATCTCGGTCATCAAACATAAATCTCGAGCTAGATTTTGCTTCAGGAATGGCTGAAATATCTACTAAATATCCGTACGTCGCTGTTGATGATGCTAACTGAGAGTGGATTGCAATTCCATCCTTTCCTGGTGGTGATATCTTAAGATCTCCTGGATCAAGCAGCAATGTCATGCCCATTTGATCTTCCTTGTCTGCTACTAATTTTCCTTCAATAAAACTTACTCGATTCCCGAACGTCATTAGTATAAGATCAAAAGAAGTTAAGGAGAATAACTTAACCATATAGTCATTACAACGGAAAGATGGATAAGCGTGATAATTCTTAGATTCCTTAAACACACACCACTTAATAAATTCACTCAAAGACATGAATGATATAACTTGAAAATCAATGGGTTATGCTCAATCTGCAGTGGTTCTTGGCCAACCAAAAGGGCTCTTAAAGGTGATGCATTGGTGGCTGCAGTGGGTCAATTTCCGGAAAAAATCGGGTAAGTTACAGGAATCTTGGGTGAGTTTTCTTCAAGAACAGGCCGAGATTCTTCACATGAATGTCCTTCGACCGTTTCTTTGTTCAACGCTTGATCCTTGCCTTCTGTATTTTGCTTCTCATTGGCCTCAATGATCCGTAAAGGAGTCATGGGCTTTAGTTTTATCTTTTTATCAGTTTAAGGTCCTAATGTGATAGTTATCTTAACTTGCTTGTTGATCCTCAAAATACCACAATCATTCATCCATTTAAATTTATAAGGTCTTGGTGATAAAAAGTAGGATGTTGCAATTTAGTAATCAATTCAACACTAACTACTTCCATCAATGATCATATTACAATCCTTTCCCTTTACAAGACATCTAGTATGAAAGAGATTTTCTCGTTGGGTATCTTCACTAGAAATATTAACATGCAAGGTTCTTCTAGCAATCAAAGATTCTCCATCCTCAAATTCAAAACTCTCATCACTTTCACTGGCACTTTTAAGATCTTCTTCACTTTCATAATCCATTTGTTGATTAATGAATAAAACCTTATTATTAGGACAATCCTTTTTATAACGACCTCTACATTGACATTTATAACACACAATGTCTCTAGAATGTAAAGTAGAGTTAGAAGTGCTCCCTTTAGGATTGTTTGAAGGCTCATTCAAAGGTTTAGAATGTGGGGGGTTGGATGATGAAGCTCTCAATACTCCTTGGTTGTCGTTCCTACTCCGAGACTCTATCTAGGAAGAATCTCGTTCAAAATCTCGACCAAAATTTTCCTGCCTGGCCTGAGATTTGTTCTTGTGCCATGAATTCATCTCTTGGTTCCGTCCTTTGAGCTTCTTTTCCACCTTAATAACCAAATGTAGTAAGTTAGTCATATTATTATAAGGATATAGATCAATTTAATTAGATAATAATGGATGTAAAATTCTAAAAAATCGAGATATAGTGGATTCCTCATCCTCTTGGACATTGGCCTTGATCATCGCTATTTGCATGGTCGTGTAGGCCTCTTCCACGCTACGAGTGTCTTGCTTGAAATTCTCCAATATTTGCCTTGCTTCCCTAGTATAATATGGAGGTATGAATCTTGCTCTCATCAATGCCTTCATTTTCTCCCAAGTATGGATCTCCGGATCTAGTGTTCGTCTCCTATCTTTGATGAGGTGATCCCACCAAACTAGGGCGCATCCTTGATGATAACTCTACCTTGCGTATGAATTGCTTTTTTTAAATTATGGAAGACTTAACATATAAATGCGGTTGTATAAACCAAAAAAAACCGATTATATTTAAAAATTGCATGTCTTGGTTTGTGTGTTAAAGTGTGTGTAGGTCTTTAAAAGCATTACAAGGGAAGATCAAGATACCGACGGCTACAACAATCAAGAGAGAATCTAGGAGAAGATCTTCAAAGGAAGGCGAACATCTTAACCAACGTTCTAGGAGAGAAGATCTCGGATAACATCTTTCATGCCCTGACGGCAAAAAGCGGCTCGGTGACCCACCTGACCACAAGTGAAACAAGTCACGGGAGACCTCCTACATGCAGTCCTAATGTGTCCGTACTCTCCATAACTGAAGAACCGTCGTCCTCGATCGGATGTCTTCATCGACTGCTAGGGACAAGAACGTCCTTGAGTTTCACAACGTCCCGCCCCTACCGCTCCAGCTCTAGTACCGATAGATCCTGTCCTCTGCCTCTTGTCCGGCCCTCCGGACTGTGCCACTCTCCTAGACCCTGACCGGTCTCTCTCGCTTGCCGAAGCTCGGTCTTGGTACTCCGTCAGGGAGTCACAGCGGAATCTTGCAAGGTAAGAACGGGTGGACTCCCTCAATCTTCGTGAAAATAGGTAAACATGTTGGTCCGCCGGAGGTGCGGCGTGACCCAACAAAGCAAACTCCTCTCGAATCCCGTTTCCAAGAAGTCCTGCACTTGATCTCTCCTCAGTGAAGTTAGGAAAAAGCTCTCCCTAATGAGGCTCAACATCTGATCCATCCTGGTCACACCGCCTCGAACTGTCCTCCACCAATATTGGGCCTGATCCCGGAATAGCGTCTGAACTATCTCAACCTGCCTATCCTCCGGGAAATGGATCGCCTCTAAGGCGGACTCCACGTGCCTAATCCAGTGCTTGACCTCTAGTCCTACCTTCCCGTCGAAGTAGGGTACATGCTGCTGGTTGAAAGCCTTCAACCATGAATCAGGTCTCGGTGACCTCGGCTAAACTCTAGCCCTGGCTGTAACGCCCCAATTTTTAGGCGCTTTTCCATTTTTTCCCGGCTTTTATCGATATTTTAATAGCTTAAAAAAAATTATGAATATTTTTACGTCGTAAATTAAATTCTACGAGTATCTATATATATATATATACATCGATATATTTTATTACCCGTGTTTAAATTATTATATAACATCGTGAAATAAATTGTAAGGATGGTTTCGTATTTCAAACTATTTTTTTTTCAAGTATATATTTTGTTTATATTTTCAATATATTATTTTGCGGAAAGTTCGGAAAAGTTTTCAATCCGGAAATCCCGTCCCGGTTGTTTTGATCGGGTTTATTTTTATTCCCGATCTCCTATTTTCCTCTTCTTTTTATTTTTATTCATTTCAGGCCTGATGACATGGTTACTCCTCCTTAGCCTTGCCTTGCCGCCCAGCTAGCCATCTCTAACCTTTGGTTCTGCACCTAGCCGGCCCTCTAGCCCATCTACTGCCTGTTTTCACTCTTCCTCACGCAAGCAGCAACCCTCCTTTGTTTCTTGCTCCCCTCCTTCCAGCAAACACCAACACAGCAGCTCCAGGGCTCGTTTGGTACGATTCCCATGGAATCAGGAATCGGAATTGGAAAGAGTCATACCAATACCTCGTGTTTGGTAAGGCTTGGAATCGGAATAAGAATGATTCCATGGAATGACTCATTCCAACTCTAGAGAAGAAGTTGATTCCATAATTTAAAGGTGGGGGTATCCCATTCCAACAAATACTCATTTTAAATTTAAAACTATATTTATATATTTTTATTATATATATACTTGCTTATTTAGTTTCAAAAAATAAAATTAATTTTTTTAATAAATTTTTTTTATTGTCTATAAATTAATTTAAATTATATGATTATTTAATAGAAAAATGATTTTGACAAAAATTTTTTTTTAACTATAATACAAATATTTCATTCAAGATGTAATGTAACCAGAAAATGTTCGAAAACAATATAATTTGTTCAATTAAAAAAAATATATTTGATAGAAGAAATATATACCTATTTATTTGGGATGACGATTGTTTAGTGTTTATTCTAAAAATTATTCGTTGGTCTTCATTTTTCTTAAATGCAATTTAAAAAATAACATATATTTACATTATAAACATTCGCACATATATCATCAAATATGATATGATTTCTCGTTTAATAACTCATATAAAATCAAAAACATGTGTCGAAAATAATTCATTCCAACATCATACCAAACACCAAGTATCAGGAATGACTTATTCCAATTTGTGATTTCAACCTCATTCCTACAATCATACCAAACGAGCCCCCGGTACTTCTACTCATCTCCTCTTACCTTCTGTTACAGGACAAGAGCAACGTTTCCCCACCACCACACTCGCACCCCATAACTCTCCACCTCCGCTCCGTTGTCGTTCTCTTCGAGCCTCACCGGGAGAAGTCTCCGCCAACAAATATCTTTGGAGCCCCTTCTCCAGTCTCTCAGCAACCGCTCCTACTCGGTTTTGTGGTTGCCGCCGCCTGCCGCCACTCCTTGCTACCACCGAAGAAGGAAGCTGCCGCCAGGCGAAGCCATCGCAGCCTTCGCCGTCTTCCTCTCTTTCCTTTGGGTACAGCCACCGCCCTGTGCTGCCACCAACCATTGAGATCCGCCTTCACCTGCGACTGCCGGGATCTTCTACCCCCACTGCCACTGGCGTCGGCCAGCCTCGCCACCTTGCCTTGGCCCTCCTTGCTGTCGGGGAGTGCCTGCTTTGCCCTCACCTCTGAAGCGCCCGCTGCCCCTTGTGAATTGTCTTCCCAGTTCCGCTGTGCTGAAAGGGGTTGAGAAACCCTATTTATGTAATTACCATCGGGGCCCCTGCATTTTATTGTAATTGTAGTTTCTAACCCATATTTCATATTTGTGTTTTTGACCCTTGGTTTTGAAGTTTAACAAATCTGCCCTTACTGAGATAATTACAAATTTGGCCCGAAAAATTAAATTACAAAATATGACCCATATTTCTGAAGTTGTATTATTTGACCATACAATGTTTTACGAGTTTAACCTTGGAGTTTAAATACGAGTCTAGTTCATATTTATATATATATTATAAATTATTCCCTTTCTTGGATTTATTTCGGATTTATGACCCAAAGTTTATTTCTTGAAATGACCAAGTTTTGAGAGTTTCTTAGTTGCCCGGAAAGTTGTTTTGATTTTGACCCGTATATATATTTTGTTGTGATCACCCTGGAAAATGCTTTGGAAATGACCAAGTTTTGAGAGTTTATTAGTTCCTTAGATTTTTATATGCGTTAATCTCCCTTCCAAAATTAGCGTTTAAGCTAATTTTGTGTAGCTTTGGTTTTAGGTCCGGAAGCGCCCCGATAAAGGCCTAACGAGTCCAAGTTCGACATTTGTCTTGACGTCGTGTGAGTATTCTCTTCCTCGATTTAGTTATGTTTAGTATTAGTATCATGCTAGTTGGATAATCTAGCATAACTTAGAGAGAATGCCAAGTAGTGGCTTTGGACCTTAGGTGAGTTTTGAGGATTTTTGAAGTTGATTCTAAGCTTGAGGTGTTGGTTATCTTGTGAGGTTGTTATAAGGCTTTAAGTTATATGGTTGATTTTCTGAGCGTTTTGAGGCTCGAGGTGGGGTTGTATGATCTTGTGGGATTTTGGAGTTTAGGTTTGACTTATCCTAGTTGCGTTGTGAGTTATGATCTTGCGAGTTCCGAGGGCTTAGAAGTCATAGGACTTCTAGCTTGTGTTGAGTGTGATGTGAGCATGAGAGATTCTAGGATGCGGTCCTAGATTGAGAGTCAAATGGTCTTGCGTAGATCATTTGTATAGAAGTCTAAGACTTCTATTGTGAGTGGGTTGTTGTTGATTTAGTTATCTTCTTGTGAGCAGGTTACGGGCTTCCTCCGTAAGGAAGCGAGAGTGTTGTGAGTTGAGTGTGGTGACGAGGTAAGTCTTCGAACTTACTTAGCTCGTATTCCTTGTATTAGCATGGATGTGTGTTTGGTGGTGTGTGTTTATTCTTTATTGTTTATAACAACTAAACCGGTAATAGGATCACCGACCTTTATATTATTTCTGGCCCAAGTGTATGATAACGGGCGGTGACAACTTGCCTACCTCCCACGAGAGCTAGGATGTTCTTGGCGACTAGCCCGTGCTAGTTAGATGGTCGGAGGCATCCTCACCGTTCTACGCCGGTAAGTAGGGACCGAGGCGAGACCACGGTGGTCTCGTGTCACAAACCTAGGTTGAATTAGAACGGGATACGACCTAATAATAACAAAGATAATAAACCGGATTGGTGTGCTTTAGGTATGTTGTATGCTTGTGATGAGATTATTTGTGTATGTGCCTTTCCCATTGATTCTAATGCTTCGAATATGAGATAACGGTTTTATACCGATTGTTGTAGATTGCCTTGCAGGTTAGGAATGCAACCGAGAGATCCGGAAGAGTTGGCAGCCGGGGTTCTGTACATTTTAGGATTGGGTTTTGGGTGGAGTCGAGTTTGAGTATTGTATTTATTGTATGTTGTATGGCGTTTAGTCTTTGGGGTTGTATTTTCGGCTGAAGTCCTTTGTTGTATCCTTTCGGGTTTTTCTTTTCATTTCATAAAAATGTATTTCGGTTTTGGAACTTTATTTGTGCCTTGTTGCAAGATCCGGTGAAATTGTTGTCAAGCTAAGGGTCGGAACCCATTGTGAGGTTTCGCCCGTAGCTTCCCAAGTTCCGCGGATTTGGGGTGTTACACTGGCACCTTCAGCAACTATCTCTGGTTAAACTACCTCTAGTGCCACTATCTCCGGTGCAGCCCTGACCTGAGTGTAATAACCGGATATTTTTACTCCCGATTATTTCCAATATAAACTGGAGGTCGACCGGTTTGAATCTTTTTCCTTTTTCTTTTGACTCCGAGTTTGCTATTATTATTTATTTTAGTTAAATATTGATACGGATCTAGCCTTACCGGATGTTTTCCGATTTAGATCTAACCGGACGGGCCCAACAAGTAGTAAATCCTTCCTATTTGAGCTTGACGGGCCCATCAAGCTGACGGGCCCATTAGAAGAAACTCCCTTCAGCAGCAGCTTGCCCTAACAGCAGGAAGGCCACGCCCTTGGACTAGATTGTTGTTGCCGCCTCCTCTGTAACATATCCTCACCTCTCCTCTCACACGCAAAATCTCATCCTTCCCTCCTTGCACGCAACACCACAGCAACCGGCATCCTCCTATCCTGACTCGGATCCGGTCGTCGGCCTTCAGCCTGTCACCACACCGGCTAACCATCTACGTCTTCATGCACCAAGCAGCAGCCATGGACCTTTTCTCTCTTTTGCACTGGATCGACAACAGCAGCGGAGACTCCCCGACGCCTCTTCCTCGAGCCAACAAGCTTCCATGGGTCCGGTGCAGATGGCCATCGTCTGGGCCTCGCAGACAACCACCGAGCCTTCATATGCGTCACTCAGCAGCTATCACATACGGAGACTCTTGTTGCAGCCGCCTCATCTATGTCGCGTGCACTAGCGCCTAGGTATGCTTATTTGCTTCTTCCTGTCGGTCTCATTTGGAACTTGATTAACGAGACACCTTTCTTTCTCATCTCGAACAGATCCGGCAAGGACGACCTCCTCAAACCGTATGCGCTTCCTGGAGACAGTGTCCAAGCTTTCTCCTCCTGGTGCAGCACGCAAAATGCTCCTCTTTGATGGCACACGAGCAGCAAGGGAGGCCTTGGAATCTCCTCCTGGTGCAGCACGTAGAACGCCTCCTTGCTAGCCTCCAGTCGCGCCACAAACAGCAACGCCCAGGGCTGCTGAGCCTGCACCGCCCTATGGTTGCACTCAGGAGCTCACGCAGGCAGTCCTCGTGGGGTGAGCCTTGTAGATGAGTAAGACCTCACTCCTTCTTCCTTACTTTACTTTAGCCATATATGTGCTTATAGCTGATGCCAAACCATCTAGGAGTCCATATAAATCAGCCAAAGGAACAACTGCACGGAGTTGTTACAACTCTCAGTTTTCCAACATTGATGAACAGTCAACTTCGAGTTTAGGTCTGGGTAAGCTAGACTCATCCTTTGCTCCTAATTTTCGGATATGTTTTAGTCGATATTGTATAGTATAACATAATAAAATTTGGGAGGAATCCGAGCTACGGATTGAGAGTTATTGTGTCCCAAAGTTGACGCCTCATGCAGTTTTTTATATATGTGCTGAGTGTTGGGGAAAACAACAAGTGATGCTGTTTTGTGAGATGATTTTGTATAAGCTCTTGATCTCCGTTGGGCTTGAATTTTGGATATGACATAGTTAACATATTGTTGTAGAACATATTAAAATTTGAGAGGAATCCAGCGAGTGGTTTGGGATTTATGATTTTTCAAAGATTGAGTCGTAAGCAGTTTTTCTGTTGTGCTGAAATTCGGTTTTGTGAGATAGTTTGAAATAGGATTTTGATCTCCTTTGCAGCTGAATTTTTTATATATTATAGATAAGATTTTATAGTAGAACATATCAAAATTTGGGATAAATCCAGCGAGTAGTTTAGGAGTTGTGATTTTTCAAAGTTAAGACAGTGTGCTGTTTGTTAAGTGTTGTAACCAACTTTGGAAATTTTTGTAGAAGTGATGGTTGAACAGTTGTAGGAAATTCTTGCTCCTAGGAGTAGATGAGATATCATAGATGATCTAGGGAATTATTTCGGAATTTTTATAAGACTATTCGAATTTTATATTTGAAGCCGAAGTTGGACCTTAACGATCTTCCCGAAAATAGGAAAATGGGTAAATTGCCAGTTTGTAACCAAACTCATCTTTAGGAGTTAGAATATGACTCTTTAGTCTCAAATAAGAGTTTAGGCATGAATTATGGAATTTTGGAAGTTTCGGGATCAAGGGTAAAATAGTCATTTTACCATAAATTGGTACTGTATTAAATTTTGTTCTAATAGGATCTTCTACCTTAGAAGTCTTAGACTTCTAATTACCTGGGAAGTGTGCTGACACACCTGCCTCCTTTGACAGGCAACCGAGTTATACAGTTACAGATTGAGTTGTGATTAAGAGAGTCGAGATCTGATTCAGGTAAGTCCACGGTGAGTGATGTTTGTTAGTTATAATAAATAACGAATCCGGATTAGGCTGACTTTATTATTTACGTAATTGACCCAAGTGTATGATAACGGGTCGTGACATCATCTGCCTAGCTCTTGCGAGAGTCTAGGAGGTTCTTTGCGACCAGCCCAGTCAGGTAGACGGTCAGATGCATTAGTACCATTCCGCGTTGGTAAACGGGGACAGGGGCGAGGTTTGGGAATCCCTCGTGTCACAAAATAAGTACCATTAGTAACGACCTATCACCTAATTAAAGATAATAAAAGGATTGAGTGTTGCATGTTAATTGTGTTTGTGTATGTTGTGTGTTTGTGCTTTTACCTTTATACCGCTTGTAGATGCCTTGCAGGTTAAGATAGTTGTAGAAAGATCCGGAGGAAATGGTCAGCCGGGTCCACGTACTTATTTAGTTGGGGACGGGGATGTCTTCTGTTTTTCATATACGTAGTTTTAGTATCTTTTCTTGTAAGGCTGATACATATTCTCCATGCATATATTGTTTACAGTTTTCAAATTTTTTAAATACGTTTGTACCTTGTTGTAAGATCCAAGTAAAATTGTTGTCAAACTATGGTCGGGACCCATTGTGAGGTCCTAACCAGTAGCTCCCCGAGTTCTCAGAATTTGGGGTGTTACAATATGGTATCCGAGCTCTGGGTTGGCAACAATGACACTTGAAATCTTCTGAAAGACCAAATGTATAAAATAACTAGAACCCGAAAGGGGTCTAAAATTTTCATAACGGATTTATGTTTTCACACGCGCGCATAGTCGGGTTGTTGGGTTAGTAGTACATTGGACCACCATCGCTCTCCGTGGATCTCTACAACTTGGATCGATATGAGTTAACATATAGAGTTATTATGATGAGTATTAATGTATGTTATATATATGTATAAGTGTAGTATGTTAGTATCCTAAAGGATATATTATATTCTTTAGTTGTGATGTCATGAAGCGATTATCGCCTCATGATAAATCGGTAGCAGACTTGAAGAGTTTTCAACACGAGACAAAGGACTCGGACCTTGGATCAAGTATTATACTCGGGTGGGCGTCCTAGTAACCCTTGTTAACCATCCAAAGAACTAATAGGCGAAGAAGTAAAGATGTGGAGATAATTTTGACCATAAGTTCAATCAAATGAGGAAGAACTCCCGAGTCAACTCAGATAGAAGAAATAGAAGGTCATACAAGGGACTTGGTTGTATGAAGCCGAGAGACGAATTATAAGAACCATGCAAAAGACTACAAGAGTGCGGAGTAGAGATAACCATATTGGAACGAGACAAGTAGAATTCAGTACAACCAAGTTTGCAGAATCAAGGACATTATAATCGAGGCGGATGCCCCATAGACCATTATGGGCATGAGAAACCAGAAGAGACAGAGTGTCAATCGGGGTGTGAGAATCTAAGGTGCACGGAATGAAGACCTACAATTTAGTGTAAAAGCATAAAGGAAGACCCTGTTCGCTCCAAACGGTGTGTGCAAGCTTTAAATTTATAACCCTAGACTTAAGCTTAAAACAAGGATGCGAACCCGCAGTGTACGGGTCAATCGTAGTAAAAGCAAGAAAATTCCAGGGGTCGATCACAGGGACTCGGTGAAACAAAGTCAATACGGTGTGCTTATGTCAATACTAACCACAAGAGCGATTAACACAATCAAAGATGAATAAGAAGTTAATAAAGCAAACATGCAATTCTAGGGATTAAAGTATCTAGTTGTGGTTCCAACTCAAGATCTATAGATAAGCGGACAAAGCTGAGATTTTTGCGTGGGGAAGGTGTTACTAAAGTGGAGTAGATCACCGGGTAAGTCTCACTACACACTAATCCTAAACCGTAACTCCTATTACCGGGTAAGTCTCAAGGAATCAAGATAAAGAAATATAACCTCAAACTAACATACCATCTAAGGGAATAGAATCAACCTTCACCGGGTAAGTCTCAGGCTAACTCACAAGGATGGGATGGAAGCACACTCAAACCCCAATAAAGGATAAACCTTTATTACCTACACTTATGATCGTTAATACACAAACTAAGGAATTACCGGGTAAGTCTCATCCTAAGCTTGCATTGAACCAGGAAGGTGTAATAAGAATAGGATTTAGCAAACTCTAACACTTAACTTTCTGTTTTAAGTCGGATAAGTCACCTCGGACAGAAGAATTCCACCCCGGCCGAGATGTTCATCAACCGAACGAGATGCTTAGGGTTAAGGTTAAAGACTCTAACTTTCAGGATCCTACTGGAATCTAAGATTATTCTATCATTGTTTTTCCCACAACCTTCAGCCAATCACCCTAGAATCACACAAGGAAATTAGCCACTCATCATCATAATGAAAGTATTAAAATATATGGGAAGAAAGTGAATATTTGAACAAAGAAGAATTTAATGAAAACACTTCAATAACTGAATCAAATATCACAACAAAGCGTTCCTTGGATAATAATCCAAAAAAGACAAGACAACAGTTGAGGAAATTGAAGATAATCTTACAAAACCCTTCAGTAAAGCTATAAAAGCTATGGACTTCAATCTTCCTTCAACCTTCAAAAAGGTTCTTCGAAAACTCCCAAATTGGAGTATGCCGCTGCTGCTGCGTATGCGGGATCTTCTCGTAAGCAAGATATGGAATTGTGGGAAATCCGACCCTTTTTATAGGAAAATAACCCTCCAAAGATAATAAATCTTAGAAAGATATTTTCCCATAAAAATAGGTAAAATATATATTCTGCATATCTCCTTCCTTCCAGGAGCCAAGCCCAAAAATATAAGATCACTTTCCAAATTTAAAAGATCTCTTCCAAGAATAAAATATTCTCGCCGCGTCCTAGGTGTTCGCCTCGGTCGAGTCGGCGTCTCTGGATCACCTCGGTCGAGGTGAATCAATGGTCAACCGAGGTGACTCACGACAGAATGTGAAATCTCTCGAATCTGCTCCAAAGTAAACCTTTAATCCATGGCCATGCTCCCTGGATATAGCTCCATATGACTCATGATTCCTTTTGCTCCTTTTTGATGCAAAACGTACCATATTACCTGCAATTACAACGAAACTAGGTGTAGACCTCGATTCTCGCAAAGGTAGATGAAATGGTAGTAAAATCACATAATGTACATACAAACATGCAGATTATGAAGGATAAAACGTCCAAACAAACCCTAAAATATAGACTATAATTCATGCTATCAAAATACCCCATACTTAGCCCTTGCTTGTCCCCAAGCAAGTTCCTCATATAGAAGACAAGATAGAATGGATTATAAGTCAAGAAAATCAATGAAAAGTTTTTCAAAAACATTTAATGGTGTGCAACTATCGTAGATCCCTCTAAGAGAATACTTCCTGGAATTAAAAACTCAATATGATCAAAACATTTTATAAATATAAGAAAGTTGTTCATCTTTGCATAAAATCATAGAATGCATAATAAATCATAATTATCAAAATTAATCATGTATAATCCAGTTTAAACCGCTAAGTCAATCAACAAGCTCAAGGTCTCAAGGGCTTCCCAAAAGAAAAGGTCAAGAAACGTGTAGGGTAGGGATGTATGTAAGGTAATGTGGTGCTAGAATCCAGGAAAAGGATGAACTTCACTTTAACTTTGACTTGCAACACCTTCCACCAATAAGCTTTGCTTATTTCACACTTTTTTCTTTTTTACTTTACTTTTTGGGATGCATGGACAGAGGTGCACAATAACCGAAGCCTAGGAAATCTGCAATCATCAATTTCTCGAGATGCATCAAACCCTTGATGCACATACCATGACCCGTTAGGAATATCGCTCAATCCGACTTTGGCAAGACACAAACACCCGGCTATGTGAATGGTGCCGAGTTACTCATCTTCATGATTGACTTCCCCAAACCTAAAATTACTTTCTAACACTTTCACTTCCAGCCCACTTCTCAACTTTAACTTGCTTTCACCACTTCGCTTGCTTCCAAATTCCCGGATAGGTAAAGGGAGGCAAAATGTATATGAGGGGCTAAGCATGATCAAGAAGAAGAAGAAGGAGAGAATGAATTGCCTTGATCTTTCCAAGAAGAAAGTGAGAGAACTTAACCTGCGGTGTCAACCTTCAAATTCAACATAATTTGGACAAAAACAAAGTATTAAACATGCCAATAATTTCAAACAAAGCATTTAGCAACTTAAACATATTATAAAACCTTTCAAACACACAAAGAATTTAAAACCAGTAAGTAAACAGAATCTTCACTGAGATCATATCCAGATAAGTAACACAAAATCGTTTCCGAAAACTTTCTGTTACGCACCTCGGTCGAGGTGTTCTTGGTTCAACCGAGGTGAAACACCTCGTTCGGCCAGAATCTCCCCGGTCGAGGTCAAAAATTTTTTTTTTTTTTTTAAAACCAATTTTTTTTTCGGTTTCGATGTTTTTCTCAATCAAATAACCTGTAGGTATGCATGTAATATCAGATAATCATATAAAGGCAATGAAGCATAAATACGAAAATATCCGATAAATATAATACATCAAAGGTGTCAAATACATCACGTAGTCACGTAGTCAAATAACAATAAATACCCCATACTTGAGACACACTGTCCCAGTGGGTATAATAAAAGTCTGAACAAAAGAGAACTCACCGGATAAAAGCCGAACTGCATAAAAATATAATAAGAAAATCCTGCAGCTCCTCAGTAATCCTGATCCGGTGGTGGTGGTGGTGGCATGTACGGATACTGCGTCGGGTCGAACGGATACCCCATAGTCTGCTGGAACTACAGCTCCATCATCCGGCGCTGATAGTGCTGCTCCTCTAACATCTGATGAGTCCATCGGTCAATGCGTCGGTCCTGGGCAGCAAATCTCTCATGCATGTCCACTGTAAGGGCAGCATAAGAGTCTATCATCTGATCTGTCAGGTCGTCGATCCGGTGATGAATCTCAGAATCTCTGTGACGGCGCGTCCGACGCCTAGCAGATCTAGCAGGAGGTGCAGCAGGTGCAGGCTCAGTATCCTCCTCATCATCTAAGTCGATGATCGGTGGTGCGCTCGTGCCTGCAGTATCCGTCCCTGTATCCATCGGGACTCCACCGTCTCTCTCATCCATCGTCTCCTCATCGTCGTCGTCATCCTCCTCAGCCTCAGCAGGGGCAGCTGCTGCTTCTCTGTGATCCTCCATCAGTGTATCCCAAGCTGTCTGCCAGTAATGCGGATCAAAGACTGTGAACTGCGCAGACCAGCGGATCCCCTGAGGTGCAGTCCGCTCCCAAGGCATGGCGACGTATGGAGTGGTCAAACCACGGGGAACTAGAATCCTCCGTGTGATCATCTTCTCGTAATCCCAGCAGCTTCGGAGCCGCCGCCATCGTGCAAACGCTGAGGTCCATCCCGTGGTAGGTAGCGATGTGGGTGACTAGACCTCCACAGCAAATGTCTCCCTTCGCTTTGGCCTTGATCCTGTGCAGATCCTCTGCCAAGAGCAAGCCAAAGTCTGGGAAACCTCCCGTCACCATGCAGTAGAGGCTAAAGAGCTCGCCCTGTCAGATCTTCTGGGGCGTCTCAGTACGCGCCAGAAGTGTCTCGCTAAAAATCCTGTGGGCTAGTCTGAAGGCCGGATGAAAGATGACCTTCTCCCTGGAATCTCCAGGGCGCCATCTGTCTGCATACTCAGTAATATGGGCAATCTGCCCCCAGAACTCCCTAGCTACGGATCGGGAGGGGAAATCGGTGGCGGTGGGCTCAGAAAAGCCAAAAATCTCTCTCCATATCTCTAAAGGAACTATGAAGTTCCGGATCATCAACCGGTACTTCACAGACCGGTCTGTGGGAAGGTAGGAGAAGGAGCTAACGAACTCTAAGGTCGGCTCCAAGTAAGCTGGGGCTCGGATCTCAGTAAACTGATCCAGCCCGACAGTAGTAATCATCCTCCTAAGGTCAGCATCTAACCCTAGGCAATCAAAGGCCGACACGTCCAGAAATCGTGGTGCGATAACTGGACGGCTAGCTATCCGCTCATAGTCTACCCAGCATCTCTCGTGGATAACCGGGCGGTAAGGACGGGATGAGGAAGGAGAAGGGGAAGGAGAGGATCTATCTCTAAGGGCTAAGCGACGATCTGAACTCATCTTCAAACAATACTGTCAGACTACCTCGGTCGACTGACAAACTCCAAGAATCACCTCGACCGAGGTGCAGATCGACTGGACCGAGGCGAAGACAGTCGCGATTTCAATTCTCTGAATTTCAGTTCTTTTCCCCCAAAAATCACTACAGATGCTTCCTATGGGGTACTTAAGTTTTTCCTCAACAGATTCAAGGGCAACCAAAGCCCAAATCGAAGTAAACGAGCGAGTTAGGGTTTCGATCGTTTTTACCTCGTTCCGGCCGAATCACTCGAATTTCTTGCAGATTTGTTGTTGCAATCGACTCCTCTACCCTTCAATCTCGGTTTGGAAGCAGAAAATGTCGAAAACGAGCAAGATTTGAGAGGGAGCGAAGTGGATCTGTCGCCGCGGTCGAGGTAGGTAAAAAAAATGTAAAAAGTAATTTTTCCCCTCTTTATACTGTCACTGGATCTGCTGTCACCTCGGTCGAGATGGTCTCGACTGGACCGAGGTGGTATGGTCCGAGGTGGTTCTGCAGAAACCCTAGTCGCCTCGGTTGCTCAAGAATCAACTCGGTCGAGGTGCTCTGACAATAACCGAGGTGCTTCTGTCTTCTCAGAATCTCGAACTTCTGTCCTTCCAGCTGTGCTCCTTCCTAGATATTCCCTGTTGTCTGTCCAGAACGCCAAAAACAAAGCGAAGCAAAGCAAAAACAAAAACTATCTAAACTAGACTAGAAAACGGGAAAAGAAAGCAATACCTTGGGTTGCCTCCCAAGAAGCGCTTGATTTAAGGTCGCTAGCTGGACCATGATGCGTCTCAAAGGAGGTGGGAGGTTCCCTCACCCCATACTTCACCTCCATCGTGGGGTGAAGTAAGTAGCTCCATCAAACGCTCCAATAAGTGTAAGTGCTCATCGGGGAATGAATCGTCTATAGGTGGGTTATTCGTCTCGTGGGAAGATTCCGGTAGCCGGCTGAGGTGATCCGCAACGGAGTTCTCGGATCCCTTCTTATCGCGGATCTCTAAATCAAACTCCTGGAGCAAGAGAATCCATCGAATAAGGCGCGGCTTGGCATCTTTCTTAGCCAACAAGTAACGAATGGCCGCATGGTCGGTGTAGACAATGACTTTCGCCCCTACTAGATAGGAACGAAACTTCTCGAAAGCATATACAACCGCCAATAACTCCTTCTCGGTGGTAGCGTAGTTGCGTTGTGCTTCATCTAGCGTCTTGCTAGCATAGTAAATGGCGGTGGTCCGTCCATCCTTCTTCTGTCCAAGCACCGCTCCTACGGCTACATCACTAGCGTCACACATGACCTCAAAGGGCAAGGTCCAATCAGGAGGTTGGATAATAGGAGCGGAGATCAACGCTTCCTTAATCCTGTAAAAAGCATCAAGACATTCCTGCGAAAACTCAAACACAACATCTTTATTCAAGAGGTTAGTTAGAGGTTTAGAAATCTTAGAGAAGTCCTTGATGAATCTCCTGTAGAAACCTGCATGCCCGAGAAAACTCCTCACACCTTTAACAGAACAAGGAGGAGGGAGTTTCTCAATAGTCTCGATCTTAGCTCGATCGACCTCAATGCCTCGATTAGAAACGAGGTGTCCTAGCACAATGCCTTCATTAACCATAAAATGACACTTCTCCCAATTCAAAACAAGGTTAGTGTCTTCACATCTTTTAAGCACTAGAGAAAGGTTAGATAGGCAATCATCAAAAGAGGAACCATATACAGAAAAATCATCCATGAATACCTCCATGATCTCCTCTATGTACTCGGAAAAGATAGCCATCATGCATCGCTGGAAGGTAGCGGGTGCATTGCACAATCCAAATGGCATCCTCCGATAGGCAAACGTCCCCCAGGGACAAGTGAAAGTGGTCTTCTCCTGATCATCCGGATGGATAGGAATCTGGAAGAATCCACTATAGCCGTCCAAGTAGCAAAAGTGTGAATGCTGGGCCAACCGTTCGAGCATTTGATCAATGAAGGGAAGCGGAAAATGATCCTTTCAAGTCGCCGTGTTCAGCTTCCTATAGTCGATGCAAACTCTCCAGCCCGTAACGGTCCTTGTTGGGATCAACTCGTTGCTCTTATTCGTCACAACGGTCATCCCTCCTTTCTTCGGAACGACATGCACCGGGCTAACCCACTTGCTGTCCGAGATAGGATAAATAATACCTGCATCCAACAACTTAAGAACTTCCTTCTTCACAACCTCTTTCATGATCGGATTTAACCGTCTTTGAGGTTCCCATGAAGTCTTATGATTATCTTCCATTAGAATTCTATGCATGCAGAAAGAAGGTTTAATGCCAATAAGATCATCCGTGGTGTAACCTATAGCTTTTTGATGCTTTCTCAGGACATGCATTAACTTAGACAATTCAGATTCAGAGAGGGAAGCACTAGCAATAACGGGATAAGTAGAATCCGGCCCAAGAAAGATATACCTCAAGTGACTAGGGAGTTGTTTAAGCTCCACAACTGGGGGTGCTTTCTGAGAGGGATCTGTGCTTCCTCTTTCCAGTGGAGTGGTGTCAGAAACTGGACTAGATGCAGTCTCAGTTTGAATCGTCTCGCCGTCGACCTCGGTCGAGGCACAAAGGCGTTGACCGAGGTGTTCTTCAGACGCCTCGCTCTGTCCAGAAGGTGCCTCGGTCGAGGTACTGCTACTGGATCCGAGACTGGAGATCTTCGTCTCCTGGATTAGCTTCTCAGTTTTAGCTCCTGGATCCTCTTCCAGTGCCTTCAAGCTCCGTATATCTGCATCACAAGAAGCATCTATACCTTCCTCCATTAAACTGAAGCTTATAACTCTTTCGAGTGGGTCGTTAATAAGGATAGAGCTCACCAATTCTCTTGATTCTTCTTCATCGTAGATGTTGAAGATATCATCTGTAAGTTGCTCCCCTTTCATTGCTGCAAGTAGTGCGAACTCCACCTCATCACCACCAACGTTGAATTTCAACTTGGCGTTCTTGCAATCCACATTGCAACCCGAAGTTGCTAGAAATGGCCTCCCGAGAATGATAGGAACAGGATAATCTGCGGGAATGTCAAGTACGACAAAATCTATAGGTAGATAGAAGTTACCTAACTTGACCGGAACGTCCTCCAAAATGCCCACGGGATGGGTAATGGAGCGATCCGCCATGTAAAGTCGGATCTTGACCGGCTTGGGCTCTCCAAGACCGATCTTAGTGCATAGCTCCAGCGGGATGATGCTCACGCTGGCTCCTAGATCACAAAGGGCTTCACAAGTGACATCCCCAACTTGAATGGGAATGCAAAATGAGCCGGGATCTCTCAACTTAGGTGGCATCTTTTCCTTCATGATTTTGATAAGCTCCGAAGATTTAGATGTCATCCTAACTTCACCAACATCCTCCAGCTTCCTCTTCCTTGATAAGATTTCTTTTAAGAACTTCCCATAGGCGGGCATACCTAAAATGGCATCAAGGAAAGGAATATTAATATGTAGCTTATTCATCAAGTCAAGAAACTTACCAAAGTGCTTGTCTAGATGTGCTCTGGCTCTGGATTGAGGGAATGGAAGTGGTGGCTTATATGCAGGAGGTGGAACATAAGTTTCTGTCGTTCCTCCTGCTTTCTGTTGCTCCGCCTCGGTTGGCATCTCGGTCGAGGTGTTCTTCGACTGGATCTGGACCGAGGTGGTCTGCGTCGAGCGAGGTACTGGATCTGCAGTTTTGAGTCCACTCCTCGTCGTTATGGCCATGCACTGGCCCTTAGGGTTAGTTTCCGTCTTTGCTGGAAGCTTCCCTGGATCTCTTGGCGCTTCATTCGCCCTATTAGCAAGTTGTTGTTCGAGGGACTTTTGGGCCCTCGAAAATGAAGTCATAGAATTCTCCATAGCACTAAGCTTGATCAAGATTGCCTCCAGAACTGCGTCTTTCTTTTCCGGTTGAGACGAACTTGATCCTTGCCCTTGGCTTTTCAATGGAGTAGAAGAAGAAGAAGGGGAGGAGAGGAAAGGATTAGAGGAATCATTAGAGTTGGAGTTTGAATAATTGTTACCGTGGTTTTGGTTATTCGCCCTCCAGTTGTTGCTATTGGATCCTCTATTGTTGTTGTTGTAGTTGTTGTTTCGGGGTCCGTTGTTGTTGTTACGGTACCCGTTATTGTTGTTGTTCCTTTGCCCTTGCTCTTCCTTCTTAGTTTGAGCCATCAAGAGCTCCTTCAATTGCTTCACGTCATTCTTCAACGACGTGAGTTGATTGTTGTTGGGTTGAGTCTCTTGAAAGTTAACTCTTTTGATTCCACCTTCAGCTCCTTGGTGGGTATATTTCTCCATGTGCAAGGCTTGCTTCTCAATGAAGTCCCAAGCCTCGTCAATCGCCATGTCCATGAAGGTACCGGCGGAGAGTAGTTGGAGATTGAACTGGGTGCTTCCGTCCAGCCCTTTGAAGTAGATCTCCAACAACTCGATCTTTGGAATCCCATGATGTGGGCAATCCAAAAGGATATCCTTGAACCGCTCCCAAGATTTGGACAAGCTCTCCTTGTCCTTCATGATGAAAGCATTGATCTTCCCTCTCATTTCAGCGGTCTTTGAGGGGGGAAAGAATTTGGTTAAGAATTCCGTAGTCATCTCCTCCCATGTGCTAATTTTTCCTGGAGGAAGAGATTGATACCAAGTAAGAGCTCTATCTTTTAAAGAAAAGTAAAAAGGTCTTAGCTTGTAGTTGTTATTTTCAATTCTGGAAGGTCGCAAGGTTTCCATCAAGATCTCGTAGTTTTGAAGATGTTGATGCGGCGACTCCTTCTCTAGCCCTCCGAATTGGCATTGGCGAATCATGGATAGAACTTGTGGTCGAAGTTCGTAGTCATGATCCGCTGGATCTCCTAGGTTCACCCCTGGACGCCTCAGCTGTTGATTAGGGTCCATCCTTTGACCTAGGGTTTGTGGGATTCCTGCAAGAAGAACATCTCGGACTGGCATCCGAGGTGAAAGTACATCGGCCGGGGCGTCAGGCACTGGAATCTGCCTCGGTCGCGGGTCAACTACTGGATCCTGCATCGGTCGAGGATCAACAGGAGGATCTTCCCTCGGTCGAAGTAGAATCTGGTCTCGTATGACTGCTATCTCAGCTTCGATAGCTGCAGTCCTGGCGCGATTCTCCTCTTTCTCTTGCCTTAGTTCTTCCTTACTGAGACGTAGCAGCTCTTGCGTCTCTTTTAATTCGGCCGCAAGATCGCGATCGTCTTGTTGGGCCATCTTCGCTTCTCTTAAGCGTCGCTTGTACGTCTTTTCCGGTTCGGGATCGTATGGAACGATTTCCTTCCCAGCGCGGGTTCTTCGCATATACCTAAGAAAGAACCTGCAAAAATCGTCACTCAAGTAGAGTGGTTAGATGAAACGGGGCAAGCGCCCCAAGAGCAAACCGTACCGGCTCGGTCTAGACCAAGTCCCCGGCAACGGCGCCAAAAACTTGTTCGCTCCAAACGGTGTGTGCAAGCTTTAAATTTATAACCCTAGACTTAAGCTTAAAACAAGGATGCGAACCCGCAGTGTACGGGTCAATCGTAGTAAAAGCAAGAAAATTCCAGGGGTCGATCACAGGGACTCGGTGAAACAAAGTCAATACGGTATGCTTATGTCAATACTAACCACAAGAGCAATTAACACAATCAAAGATGAATAAGAAGTCAATAAAGCAAACATGCAATTCTAGGGATTAAAGCATCTAGTTGTGGTTCCAACTCAAGATCTATAGATAAGCGGACAAAGCTGAGATTTTTGCGTGGGGAAGGTGTTACTAAAGTGGAGTAGATCACCGGGTAAGTCTCACTACACACTAATCCTAAACCGTAACTCCTATTACCGGGTAAGTCTCAAGGAATCAAGATAAAGAATTATAACCTCAAACTAACATACCATCTAAGGGAATAGAATCAACCTTTACCGGGTAAGTCTCAGGCTAACTCACAAAGATGGGATGGAAGCACACTCTCACCCCAATAAAGGATAAACCTTTATTACCTACACTTATGATCGTTAATACACAAACTAAGGAATTACCGGGTAAGTCTCATCCTAAGCTTGCATTGAACCAGAAAGGTGTAATAAGAATAGGATTTAGCAAACTCTAACACTTAACTTTCTGTTTTAAGTCGGATAAGTCACCTCGGACAGAAGAATTCCACCCCGGCCGAGATGTTCATCAACCGAACGAGATGCTTAGGGTTAAGGTTAAAGACTCTAACTTTCAGGATCCTACTGGAATCTAAGATTATTCTATCATTGTTTTTCCCACAACCTTCAGCCAATCACCCTAGAATCACACAAGGAAATTAGCCACTCATCATCATAATGAAAGTATTAAA
>BSUD01000005.1:28589330-28755204 GCA_033239045.1 Fagopyrum esculentum | reverse complement strand
GAGAAGTCCTTGATGAATCTCCTGTAGAAACCTGCATGCCCGAGAAAACTCCTCACACCTTTAACAGAACAAGGAGGAGGGAGTTTCTCAATAGTCTCGATCTTAGCTCGATCGACCTCAATGCCTCGATTAGAAACGAGGTGTCCTAGCACAATGCCTTCATTAACCATAAAATGACACTTCTCCCAATTCAAAACAAGGTTAGTGTCTTCACATCTTTTAAGCACTAGAGAAAGGTTAGATAGGCAATCATCAAAAGAGGAACCATATACAGAAAAATCATCCATGAATACCTCCATGATCTCCTCTATGTACTCGGAAAAGATAGCCATCATGCATCGCTGGAAGGTAGCGGGTGCATTGCACAATCCAAATGGCATCCTCCGATAGGCAAACGTCCCCCAGGGACAAGTGAAAGTGGTCTTCTCCTGATCATCCGGATGGATAGGAATCTGGAAGAATCCACTATAGCCGTCCAAGTAGCAAAAGTGTGAATGCTGGACCAACCGTTCGAGCATTTGATCAATGAAGGGAAGCGGAAAATGATCCTTTCAAGTCGCCGTGTTCAGCTTCCTATAGTCGATGCAAACTCTCCAGCCCGTAACGGTCCTTGTTGGGATCAACTCGTTGCTCTTATTCGTCACAACGGTCATCCCTCCTTTCTTCGGAACGACATGCACCGGGCTAACCCACTTGCTGTCCGAGATAGGATAAATAATACCTGCATCCAACAACTTAAGAACTTCCTTCTTCACAACCTCTTTCATGATCGGATTTAACCGTCTTTGAGGTTCCCATGAAGTCTTATGATTATCTTCCATTAGAATTCTATGCATGCAGAAAGAAGGTTTAATGCCAATAAGATCATCCGTGGTGTAACCTATAGCTTTTTGATGCTTTCTCAGGACATGCATTAACTTAGACAATTCAGATTCAGAGAGGGAAGCACTAGCAATAACGGGATAAGTAGAATCCGGCCCAAGAAAGATATACCTCAAGTGATTAGGGAGTTGTTTAAGCTCCACAACTGGGGGTGCTTTCTGAGAGGGATCTGTGCTTCCTCTTTCCAGTGGAGTGGTGTCAGAAACTGGACTCGATGCAATCTCAGTTTGAATCGTTTCCCCCATCGACCTCGGTCGAGGCGCATAGGTGTTGACCGAGGTGTTCTTCGGTCGCCTCGCTCTGTCCAGAAAGTGCCTCGGTCGAGGTACTGCTACTGGATCCGAGACTGGAGATCTTCGTCTCCTGGATTAGCTTCTCAGTTTTAGCTCCTGGATCATCTTCCAGTGCCTTCAAGCTCCGTATATCTGCATCACAAGAAGCATCTATACCTTCCTCCATTAAACTGAAGCTTATAACTCTTTCGAGTGGGTCGTTAATAAGGATAGAGCTCACCAATTCTCTTGATTCTTCTTCATCGTAGATGTTGAAGATATCATCTGTAAGTTGCTCCCCTTTCATTGCTGCAAGTAGTGCGAACTCCACCTCATCACCACCAACGTTGAATTTCAACTTGGCGTTCTTGCAATCCACATTGCAACCCGAAGTTGCTAGAAATGGCCTCCCGAGAATAATAGGTACTGGATAATCTGCGGGAATGTCAAGTACGACAAAATCTATAGGTAGATAGAAGTTACCTAACTTGACCGGAACGTCTTCCAAAATGCCCACGGGATGGGTAATGGAGCGATCCGCCATGTAAAGTCGGATCTTGACCGGCTTGGGCTCTCCAAGACCGATCTTAGTGCATAGCTCCAGCGGGATGATGCTCACGCTGGCTCCTAGATCACAAAGGGCTTCACAAGTGACATCCCCAACTTGAATGGGAATGCAAAATGAGCCGGGATCTCTCAACTTAGGTGGCATCTTTTCCTTCATGATTTTGATAAGCTCCGAAGATTTAGATGTCATCCTAACTTCACCAACATCCTCCAGCTTCCTCTTCCTTGATAAGATTTCTTTTAAGAACTTCCCATAGGCGGGCATACCTAAAATGGCATCAAGGAAAGGAATATTAATATGTAGCTTATTCATCAAGTCAAGAAACTTACCAAAGTGCTTGTCTAGATGTGCTCTGGCTCTGGATTGAGGGAATGGAAGTGGTGGCTTATATGCAGGAGGTGGAACATAAGTTTCTGTCGTTCCTCCTGCTTTCTGTTGCTCCGCCTCGGTTGGCATCTCGGTCGAGGTGTTCTTCGACTGGATCTGGACCGAGGTGGTCTGCGTCGAGCGAGGTACTGGATCTGCAGTTTTGAGTCCACTCCTCGTCGTTATGGCCATGCACTGGCCCTTAGGGTTAGTTTCCGTCTTTGCTGGAAGCTTCCCTGGATCTCTTGGCGCTTCATTCGCCCTATTAGCAAGTTGTTGTTCAAGGGACTTTTGGGCCCTCGAAAATGTAGTCATAGAATTCTCCATAGCGCTAAGCTTGATCAAGATTGCCTCCAGAACTGCGTCTTTCTTTTCCGGTTGAGACGAACTCGATCCTTGCCCTTGGCTTTTCAATGGAGTAGAAGAAGAAGAAGGGGAGGAGAGGAAAGGATTAGAGGAATCATTAGAGTTGGAGTTTGAATAATTGTTACCGTGGTTTTGGTTATTCGCCCTCCAGTTGTTGCTATTGGATCCTCTATTGTTGTTGTTGTAGTTGTTGTTTCGGGGTCCGTTGTTGTTGTTACGGTACCCGTTATTGTTGTTGTTGTTCCTTTGCCTTTGCTCTTCCTTCTTAGTTTGAGCCATCAAGAGCTCCTTCAATTGCTTCACGTCATTCTTCAACGACGTGAGTTGATTGTTGTTGGGTTGAGTCTCTTGAAAGTTAACTCTTTTGATTCCACCTTCAGCTCCTTGGTGGGTATATTTCTCCATGTGCAAGGCTTGCTTCTCAATGAAGTCCCAAGCCTCGTCAATCGCCATGTCCATGAAGGTACCGGTGGAGAGTAGTTGGAGATTGAACTGGGTGCTTCCGTCCAGCCCTTTGAAGTAGATCTCCAACAACTCGATCTTTGGAATCCCATGATGTGGGCAATCCAAAAGGATATCCTTGAACCGCTCCCAAGATTTGGACAAGCTTTCCTTGTCCTTCATGATGAAAGCATTGATCTTCCCTCTCATTTCAGCGGTCTTTGAGGGGGGAAAGAATTTGGTTAAGAATTCCGTAGTCATCTCCTCCCATGTGCTAATTTTTCCTGGAGGAAGAGATTGATACCAAGTAAGAGCTCTATCTTTTAAAGAAAAGTAAAAAGGTCTTAGCTTGTAGTTGTTATTTTCAATTCTGGAAGGTCGCAAGGTTTCCATCAAGATCTCGTAGTTTTGAAGATGTTGATGCGGTGACTCCTTCTCTAGCCCTCCGAATTGGCATTGGCGAATCATGGACAGAACTTGTGGTCGAAGTTCGTAGTCATGATCCGCTGGATCTCCTAGGTTCACCCCTGGACGCCTCAGCTGTTGATTAGGGTCCATCCTTTGACCTAGGGTTTGTGGGATTCCTGCAAGAAGAACATCTCGGACTGGCATCCGAGGTGGAAGTACATCGGCCGGGGCGTCAGGTACTGGAATCTGCCTCGGTCGAGGATCTACTACTGGATTCTGCATCGGTCGAGGATCAACAGGAGGATCTTCCCTCGGTCGAAGTAGAATCTGATCTCGTATGACTGCAATCTCAGCTTCGATTGCTGCAGTCTTGGCACGATTCTCTTCTTTCTCTTGCCTTAGTTCTTCTTTACTGAGACGTAGCAGCTCCTGCGTCTCTTTTAATTGGGCCGCAAGATCACGATCGTCTTGTTGGGCCATCTTCGCTTCTCTTAAGCGTCGCTTGTATGTCTTTTCTGGTTCGGGATCGTATGGAACGATTTCCTTCCCAGCGCGGGTTCTTCGCATATACCTAAGAAAGAACCTGCAAAAATCGTCACTCAAGTAGAGTGGTTAGATGAAACGGGGCAAGTGCCCCAAGAGCAAACCGTACCGGCTCGGTCTAGACCAAGTCCCCGGCAACGGCGCCAAAAACTTGTTCGCTCCAAACGGTGTGTGCAAGCTTTAAATTTATAACCCTAGACTTAAGCTTAAAACAAGGATGCGAACCCGCAGTGTACGGGTCAATCGTAGTAAAAGCAAGAAAATTCCAGGGGTCGATCACAGGGACTCGGTGAAACAAAGTCAATACGGTATGCTAATGTCAATGCTAACCACAAGAGCAATTTAACACAATCAAAGATGAATAAGAAGTCAATAAAGCAAACATGCAATTCTAGGGATTAAAGCATCAAGTTGTGGTTCCAACTCAAGATCTATAGATAAGCGGACAAAGCTGAGATTTTTGCGTGGGGAAGGTGTTACTAAAGTGGAGTAGATCACCGGGTAAGTCTCACTACACACTAATCCTAAACCGTAACTCCTATTACCGGGTAAGTCTCAAGGAATCAAGATAAAGAACTATAACCTCAAACTAACATACCATCTAAGGGAATAGAATCAACCTTTACCGGGTAAGTCTCAGGCTAACCCACAAAGATGGGATGGAAGCACACTCAAACCCCAATAAAGGATAAACCTTTATTACCTACACTTATGATCGTTGGTAAACAAACTAAGGAATTACCGGGTAAGTCTCATCCTAAGCTTGCATTGAACCAGAAAGGTGTAATAAGAATAGGATTTGGCAAACTCTAACACTTAACTCTCAGTTTAGGGTCGGATAAGTCACCTCGGTCAGAAGAATTCCACCCCGGCCGAGATGTTCATCAACCGAACGAGGTGCTTAGGGTTAAGGTTAAAGACTCGAACTTTCAGGATCCTACTGTGATTAAGATCATTCTATCATTGTTTTTCCCACAACCTTCAGCCAATCACCCTAGAATCACACAAGGAAATTAGCCACTCATCATCATAATGAAAGTATTAAATATATGGGAAAAAGGTGAATATTTGAACAAAGAAGAATTTAATGAAAACACTTCAATAACTGAATCAAATATCACACAAAATCGTTCCTTGGATAATAATCCAACAAGACAAGACAATCAAGGAAAGGAATTGAAGACAATCTTACAAAACCCTCCAAAAAGCTATAAAGCTATAGTCTTCAAATCTTCCTTCAACCTTCAAAAAGGTTCTTCAACTCTCTCCCAAATTGGAGTATGATGCGGCTGCTGCGTATTCTTTGCTGTAATCGAGATCGTATGCGGTGTATGCAGCCTCTAAGCATCATCGGATTTGTGGAAAATCCAACCCTTTTTATAGGAAAAATAACCCTCCAAAGATAAGAAATCTTAAGAAGATATTATCCCATAAATATAGGTAAAATATATGATTCTGCATATCTCCTTCCTTCTAGAAGCTCAGCCCAAAAATATAAGATCACTTTCCAATTTTAAAAGATCTCAGCCAAGAATAAAATATTCTCGCCGCGTCCTAGGTTTTCGCCTCGGTCGAGTCGGCTTCTCTGGATCGCCTCGGTCGAGATGAATCTCTGGGCAACCGAGGTGATCATAACTGAGTGTAGAATCTCTCAAAAACTGGTCCAAAGTAAATCTTTAATCCATGGTTGTGCTTCCTGAATGTAGCTCCAAATGACTCTTGACTCCTTTTGCTCCTTTTTGATGCAAAACGTACCATATTACCTGCAATTACAACGAAACTAGGTGTAGACCTCGATTCTCGCAAAGGTAGATGAAATGGTAGTAAAATCACATAATGTACATACAAACATGCAGATTATGAAAGATAAAACGTCCAAACAAACCCCAAAATATAGACTATAATTCATGCTATCAACTTCCTTCTTCACAACCTCTTTCATGATCGGATTTAACCGTCTTTGAGGTTCCCATGAAGTCTTATGATTATCTTCCATTAGAATTCTATGCATGCAGAAAGAAGGTTTAATGCCAATAAGATCATCCGTGGTGTAACCTATAGCTTTTTGATGCTTTCTCAGGACATGCATTAACTTAGACAATTCAGATTCAGAGAGGGAAGCACTAGCAATAACGGGATAAGTAGAATCCGGCCCAAGAAAGATATACCTCAAGTGATTAGGGAGTTGTTTAAGCTCCACAACTGGGGGTGCTTTCTGAGAGGGATCTGTGCTTCCTCTTTCCAGTGGAGTGGTGTCAGAAACTGGACTCGATGCAATCTCAGTTTGAATCGTTTCCCCCATCGACCTCGGTCGAGGCGCATAGGTGTTGACCGAGGTGTTCTTCGGTCGCCTCGCTCTGTCCAGAAAGTGCCTCGGTCGAGGTACTGCTACTGGATCCGAGACTGGAGATCTTCGTCTCCTGGATTAGCTTCTCAGTTTTAGCTCCTGGATCATCTTCCAGTGCCTTCAAGCTCCGTATATCTGCATCACAAGAAGCATCTATACCTTCCTCCATTAAACTGAAGCTTATAACTCTTTCGAGTGGGTCGTTAATAAGGATAGAGCTCACCAATTCTCTTGATTCTTCTTCATCGTAGATGTTGAAGATATCATCTGTAAGTTGCTCCCCTTTCATTGCTGCAAGTAGTGCGAACTCCACCTCATCACCACCAACGTTGAATTTCAACTTGGCGTTCTTGCAATCCACATTGCAACCCGAAGTTGCTAGAAATGGCCTCCCGAGAATAATAGGTACTGGATAATCTGCGGGAATGTCAAGTACGACAAAATCTATAGGTAGATAGAAGTTACCTAACTTGACCGGAACGTCTTCCAAAATGCCCACGGGATGGGTAATGGAGCGATCCGCCATGTAAAGTCGGATCTTGACCGGCTTGGGCTCTCCAAGACCGATCTTAGTGCATAGCTCCAGCGGGATGATGCTCACGCTGGCTCCTAGATCACAAAGGGCTTCACAAGTGACATCCCCAACTTGAATGGGAATGCAAAATGAGCCGGGATCTCTCAACTTAGGTGGCATCTTTTCCTTCATGATTTTGATAAGCTCCGAAGATTTAGATGTCATCCTAACTTCACCAACATCCTCCAGCTTCCTCTTCCTTGATAAGATTTCTTTTAAGAACTTCCCATAGGCGGGCATACCTAAAATGGCATCAAGGAAAGGAATATTAATATGTAGCTTATTCATCAAGTCAAGAAACTTACCAAAGTGCTTGTCTAGATGTGCTCTGGCTCTGGATTGAGGGAATGGAAGTGGTGGCTTATATGCAGGAGGTGGAACATAAGTTTCTGTCGTTCCTCCTGCTTTCTGTTGCTCCGCCTCGGTTGGCATCTCGGTCGAGGTGTTCTTCGACTGGATCTGGACCGAGGTGGTCTGCGTCGAGCGAGGTACTGGATCTGCAGTTTTGAGTCCACTCCTCGTCGTTATGGCCATGCACTGGCCCTTAGGGTTAGTTTCCGTCTTTGCTGGAAGCTTCCCTGGATCTCTTGGCGCTTCATTCGCCCTATTAGCAAGTTGTTGTTCAAGGGACTTTTGGGCCCTCGAAAATGTAGTCATAGAATTCTCCATAGCGCTAAGCTTGATCAAGATTGCCTCCAGAACTGCGTCTTTCTTTTCCGGTTGAGACGAACTCGATCCTTGCCCTTGGCTTTTCAATGGAGTAGAAGAAGAAGAAGGGGAGGAGAGGAAAGGATTAGAGGAATCATTAGAGTTGGAGTTTGAATAATTGTTACCGTGGTTTTGGTTATTCGCCCTCCAGTTGTTGCTATTGGATCCTCTATTGTTGTTGTTGTAGTTGTTGTTTCGGGGTCCGTTGTTGTTGTTACGGTACCCGTTATTGTTGTTGTTGTTCCTTTGCCTTTGCTCTTCCTTCTTAGTTTGAGCCATCAAGAGCTCCTTCAATTGCTTCACGTCATTCTTCAACGACGTGAGTTGATTGTTGTTGGGTTGAGTCTCTTGAAAGTTAACTCTTTTGATTCCACCTTCAGCTCCTTGGTGGGTATATTTCTCCATGTGCAAGGCTTGCTTCTCAATGAAGTCCCAAGCCTCGTCAATCGCCATGTCCATGAAGGTACCGGTGGAGAGTAGTTGGAGATTGAACTGGGTGCTTCCGTCCAGCCCTTTGAAGTAGATCTCCAACAACTCGATCTTTGGAATCCCATGATGTGGGCAATCCAAAAGGATATCCTTGAACCGCTCCCAAGATTTGGACAAGCTTTCCTTGTCCTTCATGATGAAAGCATTGATCTTCCCTCTCATTTCAGCGGTCTTTGAGGGGGGAAAGAATTTGGTTAAGAATTCCGTAGTCATCTCCTCCCATGTGCTAATTTTTCCTGGAGGAAGAGATTGATACCAAGTAAGAGCTCTATCTTTTAAAGAAAAGTAAAAAGGTCTTAGCTTGTAGTTGTTATTCTCAATTCTGGAAGGTCGCAAGGTTTCCATCAAGATCTCGTAGTTTTGAAGATGTTGATGCGGCGACTCCTTCTCTAGCCCTCCGAATTGGCATTGGCGAATCATGGATAGAACTTGTGGTCGAAGTTCGTAGTCATGATCCGCTGGATCTCCTAGGTTCACCCCTGGACGCCTCAGCTGTTGATTCGGGTCCATCCTTTGACCTAGGGTTTGCGGGATCCCTGCAAGAAGAACATCTCGGACTGGCATCCGAGGTGGAAGTATCTCGGCCGGGGCGACAGGTACTGGAATCTGCCTCGGTCGAGGATCAACTACTGGATTCTGCATCGGTCGAGGATCAACAGGAGGATCTTCCCTCGGTCGAAGTAGAATCTGATCTCGTATGACTGCAATCTCAGCTTCGATTACTGTAGTCTTGGCACGATTCTCTTCTTTCTCTTGCCTTAGTTCTTCTTTACTGAGACGTAGCAGCTCCTGCGTCTCTTTCAATTGGGCCGCAAGATCGTGATCGTCTTGTTGGGCCATCTTCGCTTCTCTTAAGCGTCGCTTGTATGTCTTTTCTGGTTCGGGATCGTAAGGAACGATTTCCTTCCCAGCGCGGGTTCTTCGCATATACATAAGAAAGAACCTGCAAAAATCGTCACTCAAGTAGAGTGGTTAGATGAAACGGGGCAAGCGCCCCAAGAGCAAACCGTACCGGCTCGGTCTAGACCAAGTCCCCGGCAACGGCGCCAAAAACTTGTTCGCTCCAAACGGTGTGTGCAAGCTTTAAATTTATAACCCTAGACTTAAGCTTAAAACAAGGATGCGAACCCGCAGTGTACGGGTCAATCGTAGTAAAAGCAAGAAAATTCCAAGGGTCGATCACAGGGACTCGGTGAAACAAAGTCAATACGGTGTGCTTATGTCAATACTAACCACAAGAGAGATTAACACAATCAAAGATGAATAAGAAGTTAATAAAGCAAACATGAAATTCTAGGGATTAAAGCATCTAGTTGTGGTTCCAACTCAAGATCTATAGATAAGCGGACAAAGCTGAGATTTTTGCGTGGGGAAGGTGTTACTAAAGTGGAGTAGATCACCGGGTAAGTCTCACTACACACTAATCCTAAACCGTAACTCCTATTACCGGGTAAGTCTCAAGGAATCAAGATAAAGAACTATAACCTCAAACTAACATACCATCTAAGGGAATAGAATCAACCTTCACCGGGTAAGTCTCAGGCTAACTCACAAGGATGGGATGGAAGCACACTCAAACCCCAATAAAGGATAAACCTTTATTACCTACACTTATGATCGTTAATACACAAACTAAGGAATTACCGGGTAAGTCTCATCCTAAGCTTGCATTGAACCAGGAAGGTGTAATAAGAATAGGATTTAGCAAACTCTAACACTTAACTTTCTGTTTTAAGTCGGATAAGTCACCTCGGACAGAAGAATTCCACCCCGGCCGAGATGTTCATCAACCGAACGAGATGCTTAGGGTTAAGGTTAAAGACTCTAACTTTCAGGATCCTACTGGAATCTAAGATTATTCTATCATTGTTTTTCCCACAACCTTCAGCCAATCACCCTAGAATCACACAAGGAAATTAGCCACTCATCATCATAATGAAAGTATTAAAATATATGGGAAGAAAGTGAATATTTGAACAAAGAAGAATTTAATGAAAACACTTCAATAACTGAATCAAATATCACAACAAAGCGTTCCTTGGATAATAATCCAAAAAAGACAAGACAACAATTGAGGGAATTGAAGATAATCTTACAAAACCCTTCAGTAAAGCTATAAAAGCTATGGACTTCAATCTTCCTTCAACCTTCAAAAAGGTTCTTCGAAAACTCCCAAATTGGAGTATGCCGCTGCTGCTGCGTATGCGGGATCTTCTCGTAAGCAAGATATGGAATTGTGGGAAATCCGACCCTTTTTATAGGAAAATAACCCTCCAAAGATAATAAATCTTAGAAAGATATTTTCCCATAAAAATAGGTAAAATATATACTCTGCATATCTCCTTCCTTCCAGGAGCCAAGCCCAAAAATATAAGATCACTTTCCAAATTTAAAAGATCTCTTCCAAGAATAAAATATTCTCGCCGCGTCCTAGGTGTTCGCCTCGGTCGAGTCGGCGTCTCTGGATCACCTCGGTCGAGGTGAATCAATGGTCAACCGAGGTGACTCACGACAGAATGTGAAATCTCTCGAATCTGCTCCAAAGTAAACCTTTAATCCATGGCCATGCTCCCTGGATATAGCTCCATATGACTCATGATTCCTTTTGCTCCTTTTTGATGCAAAACGTACCATATTACCTGCAATTACAACGAAACTAGGTGTAGACCTCGATTCTCACAAAGGTAGATGAAATGGTAGTAAAATCACATAATGTACATACAAACATGCAGATTATGAAGGATAAAACGTCCAAACAAACCCTAAAATATAGACTATAATTCATGCTATCAGACCCCACAAGCGTGGAGAGGTTTTGACCTCCTCAAAGATATAAGAAGTTTGAAAGAAACTGCGACGTCAATATCTAAAGAATGGAAGCCTGTAGCAGGGTCAACAGAGTTTCATGAAGGCGATATTACCACTAACTCCAGTGAAGAAATGTGTATGGCAGAACGGCCTTGCAAGACTCGAGAGTCCAGGGTAACCCGAATTATCACGGAACCTAAGCCATCAACACAGACGGTCCATGCAAGAGGAACTGCACGTGGATGATCATTACGACCACAAGAATCGCAAAGACGCTTGCAAGCTATCGTGGAAAACTAGAAACGACTATTTATGTCAAATGAATGACACAACCGAACTAGAGAAATGGAGTTAGCCATAGGAAGCGGAAGGGTGGAAGATAGAACGAACTAAAGAAGTATAAAAGGATTAATCGAGTAGGTGATACTCACCAAAGAATTATGTTTGCCAGTAGAGGTATAAGAAGAGTAAGTTCGGGATACTGAGATGAGTCAACTATAAATTGACCGACGTCAGTTGAGGATGTGCAAGTGTTGTTTGGTATTGACGAGTTATGTACCGTTAAGAAAAGATAATTGCGACTGTGGATTTATAGGGTAGTTTTAACGACGCCTGGGAGGATTTCCTCAAGTATGCAACAACAATCTTCTTAGACAACTAAAGGTATAGAGAATCGTGTTAGAGGTTACTTCTTGGTTGGTTAAGATCAAACTCCGGTCGAGTCTGGTAGTGTGGATCCTTGTTAAAAGAATTAAGGAAGTAAACGGAAGATGGTTGTTTCCAATCACGATTTTATTTCAGGAAGACAAGTAAGGAAACTACTTGATACTTCATCTGGTTAATCATTTTGGACTCACAGAACACGTCCTTATGATTACGGGGTGACAACAAAATAATCAGAGTAGCGCAGCGGAAGTGTGGTGGGTCCTAACCCACAGAGCAAGAAACTCAAGGGTACTAATGATGGCGTGTCGAGTTTAAGATGATGGTAGTTGGTGAAATGCATTCCAGTTGGCAGGACCGTGAGAAAGGCTATGCGGAGTGACTGAAAATATTGTACGAGAACTTATGTGCATGTAGACGTAATAGAAGGAGACTGGTACCCAATTACGGATCCGAGGGATGAGTGAAGGCTTCGTTACATGTTGCCAGACAAGTAGTTTTGGAATTTTATACCTAACGAAGTACGTTAGAGTGAGTTTTCTTGATCGATTGAGAGAAGAATTAACGATGTAATAAAAGTATTGTGCATGGTCTACACTAGAAAGCTCAAATTGCGTAACCACCATTCTGAGTCGAAAGATACATAAGAAAGAGAAGCGGCAAGAGTATATTTGCAACCCAGTAACCGTACTTAAAGGAAGTATAATGTCGGAGTGGAGTACGTGGAATTTTGTATCGGAACTGAGCTGAGTTGAGTTTGCCGTTAGAGGAATATTCTCGGTCTGGTTAACATGGGGATATAAGAGTGCAATGTTGATGGTGTGTTAGTAGTTATTGAGTAGTTATGAGCAAGCGATGGTGATGTGAGATCACCTTGTGTCTAGTGTTGTCATTGCGGCCACATTCTATTTCACGTAAGATCCTGGATACTGCGTAAGAAGTTTGAGGTGAGCTAGAGATCTATAAAATAATATGATGATGTCGATAGAACACAAATATTGACCACCGGATTTTGATTGTTAAGTTATATCAAGTTTAAGACCAAAAATGAGCAAATGATGATTCTTTAATGGAGGAACCATATGACTGAGTCATATTAGGAGACAAGACCAAGTGAGTTGTGATACAACTAGCCTTAAGCACTTAGTAAAGTGTCGGGAGATGTATAAGGGGGATATCCTAGATCGGATACTCGAAACATTTTTAGAAGACCAGAAGGAAAGGAATTGGAATAAATTGCCGCAGGAAGGTCATCAAAGAATTTGGAGGTGAGTTCTGTAAGACAACCAGGTGAGATTTTGAAAAGCGGTTTAGGAGTGATTAATGGATTAGTTTTCCTCATTCCATCGGAAAGTGTGACCCTAGTTCATTAGATTGGAAGATCGGACAGTTGAGCCAGATGATACCGGTGAGATACCCAGTACACACTCTAGAACGTGGTAGCATGCGCTTTTGAGGTAATTACATGAAAAGACTATTGAGTCAGTGGTTTTATGAAAAGCCGACGAGGATACCTGAGATCTTGTGGATAGTATGAGACGTAACCTTTCAGAGATCTATACGAAGATAGTTGCGACCTTAGGACCGATGAGTTAGTACTCGGCCCTGTATCGGTGTGATATTGTGTGATATTGTGTGACTACTTGTTTGTTTCATGCTTGAGTGTTTTGTCAGAGATATGTATTTTATTGGTAAACTTTGATGTGCGGGATACTTAGATATAGAAACGACAAGACTTATTATGTAGTAATTAGGTACTCTAGGTTGTACCTTTATTTGTTCCTTGAAGACCGACCTTACGATTGACGTATATTAAGTTTCGGGGCGAAACTTATTTTATGGGAGGAATTAATGTAATATCCGAAATATTTTCTTTCGGCTATTTCAGAAACAAATAAGAACTCGACCGATTGTGACTTTTTCCGACGCTTTATTTCTTTGGTTGTGACTTTTTCCGGCGCTTTATTTCTTTTCTATAGACTCCGACTCTATGTTTACCTTCCCTTAAGTTTCAGGACGAAACTTATTTTAAGGGGAAAATGATGTAATAGCCGGATATTTTTACTCCCGATTATTTCCAATATAAACTGGAAGTCGACCGGTTTGAATCTTTTTCCTTTTTCTTTTGACTCCGAGTTTGCTATTATTATTTATTTTAGTTAAATATTCATACGGATCTAGCCTTACCGGATGTTTTCCGATTTAGATCTAACCGGACGGGCCCAACAAGTAGTAAATCCTTCCTATTTGAGCTTGACGGGCCCATCAAGCTGACGGGCCCATTAGAAGAAACTCCCTTCAGCAGCAGCTTGCCCTAACAGCAGGAAGGCCACGCCCTTGGACTAGATTGTTGTTGCCGCCTCCTCTGTAACATATCCTCACCTCTCCTCTCACACGCAAAATCTCATCCTTCCCTCCTTGCACGCAACACCACAGCAACCGGCATCCTCCTATCCTGACTCGGATCCGGTCGTCGGCCTTCAGCCTGTCACCACACCGGCTAACCATCTACGTCTTCATGCACCAAGCAGCAGCCATGGACCTTTTCTCTCTTTTGCACTGGATCGACAACAGCAGCGGAGACTCCCCGACGCCTCCTCCTCGAGCCAGCAAGCTTCCATGGGTCCGGTGCAGATGGCCATCATCTGGGCCTCGCAGACAACCACCGAGCCTTCATATGCGTCACGCAGCAGCTATCACATACGGAGACTCTTGTTGCAGCCGCCTCATCTATGTCGCGTGCACTAGCGCCTAGGTATGCTTATTTGCTTCTTCCTGTCGGTCTCAGTTGGAACTTGATTAACGAGACACCTTTCCTTCTCATCTCGAACAGATCCGGCAAGGACGACCTCCTCAAACCGTCTACGCTTCCTGGAGACAGTGTCCAAGCTTTCTCCTCCTGGTGGAGCACGCAAAATGCTCCTCTTTGATGGCACACGAGCAGCAAGGGAGGCCTTGGCATCTCCTCCTGGTGCAGCACGTAGAACGCCTCCTTGCTAGCCTCCAGTCGCGCCACAGACAGCAACGCCCAGGGCTGCTGAGCCTGCACCGCCCTATGGTTGCACTCAGGAGCTCACGCAGGCAGTCCTCGTGGGGTGAGCCTTGTAGATGAGTAAGACCACACTCCTTCTTCCTTACTTTACTTTAGCTATATATGTGCTTATTGTTGATGCCAAACCATCTAGCAGTCCATATAAATCAGCCAAAGGAACAACTGCAAGGAGCTGTAACAACTCTCAGTTTTCCAACATTGATGAACAGTCAACTTCGAGTTTAGGTCTGGGTAAGCTAGACTCATCCTTTGCTCCTAATTTTCGGATATGTTTTAGTCGATATTGTATAGTATAACATACTAAAATTTGGGAGGAATCCGAGCTACGGTTTCAGAGTTATTGTGTCCCAAAGTAGACGCCTCATGCAGTTTTTTATATATGTGCTGAGTGTTGGGGAAAACAGCAAGTGATGTTGTTTTGTGAAATGGTTTTGTATAAGCTCTTGATCTCCGTTGGGCTTTTGGATATGATATAGTTGACATATTTTTTTAGAACATATTAAAATTTGAGAGGAATTCAGCAAGTAGTTTGGGATTTATGATTTTTCAAAGATTGAGTCGTAAGCAGTTTTTCTGTTGTGTTGAAATTCGGTTTTGTGAGATAGTTTTAAATAGGATTTTGATCTCCTTTACGACTGAATTTTTGATATATTATAGATAAGATTTTATAGTAGAACATATCAAAATTTGGGATAAATCCGGCGAGTAGTTTAGGAGTTATGATTTTTCAAAGTTAAGATAGTGTGTTGTTTGTTAAGTGTTGTAACCAACTTTGGAAATTTTTGTAGAAGTGATGGTTGAACAGTTGTAGGAAATTCTTACTCCTAGGAGTAGATGAGATATCATAGATGATCTAGGGAATTATTTCGGAATTTTTATAAGACTATTCGAATTTTATATTTGAAGCCGAAGTTGGACCTTAACGATCTTCCCGAAAATAGGAAAATGGGTAAATTGTCAGTTTGTAACCAAACTCATCTTTAGGAGTTAGAATATGATTCTTTAGTCTCAAATAAGAGTTTAGGCATGAATTATGGAATTTTAAAAGTTTCGGGATCAAGGGTAAAATAGTCATTTTACCATAAATTGGTACTGTATTAAATTCTGTTCTAATAGGATCTTCAACCTTAGACGTCTTAGACTTCTAATTACCTAGGAAGTGTGCTGACACACCTGCCTCCTTTGACAGGCAACCGAGTTATACAGTTACAGATTGAGTTGTGATTACGAGAGTCGAGATCTAATTCAGGTAAGTCCACGGACTTACTTACCTGGCTTCTTGTATAAGTGTAATGTGTATGAGTGGTGTTTGTTAGTTATAATAAATAACGAAACCGGATTAGGCCGACTTTATTATTAACATAATTGACCCAAGTGTATGATAACGGGTCGTGACATCATCTGCCTAGCTCTTGCGAGAGTCTAGGAGGCTCCTTGCGACCAGCCCAGTCAGGTAGACGTTCAGATGCATTAGTACCATTCCGCGTTGGTAAACGGGGACAGGGGCGAGGTTTGGGAATCCCTCGTGTCACAAAATAAGTACCATTAGTAACGACCTATCACCTAATTAAAGATAATAAAAGGATTGAGTGTTGCATGTTGATTGTGTATGTTGTGTGTTTGTGCTTTTACCTTTATACTTATGCATAGAATGTTAGCTAACGGTTTTATACCGCTTGTAGATGCCTTGCAGGTTAAGACAGTTGTAGAGAGATCCGGAGGAAATGGTCAGCCGGGTCCACGTACTCATTTAGTTGGGGACGGGGATGTCTTTTGTTCTTCATATACGTAGTTTTAGTATATTTTCTTGTAAGGCTGATACATATTCTCCATGTATATATTGTTTATAGTTTTCAAATGTTTTAAATACTTTTGTGCCTTGTTGTAAGATCCAAGTAAAATTGTTGTCAAACTATGGTCGGGACCCATTGTGAGGTCCTAACCAGTAGCTCCCTGAGTTCTCAGAATTTGGGGTGTTACACTGAGTCACTCTCTACGATACCTCAACTGATCTCGCAGGGGAAGGGGGTGCGGGAGGTGGTGCTCCCGTCCTAAACGCCTCCTCGATCTGTTGAACATAGTCTCTAAACACGGAAGCTCCAATAGATGCTCCATCAATCCTACTAGATGGAGAAATTTGTGCCCCGGACCTCACAACAGTCCTATCCCTAGCCTCGGGAACGATACTCTCTGCGACTTCCTCTACGGAAACCTCAACTGCTGGCGGATCCGCAATTGGTGGGTTTGCAATGGGGATACGTCCCCGACCTCTCGCTCTTGGAGGTCTCCCTACTCGTCCTCGTCTCGTGGAGGTAGGAGGAAAAGGGGGTCTACCCTTTGCTGGTCCTACGTACGCGGTAGCTCTCGTGCGTGTCATCTGATAGCGTATGGTATTTATTTATATAAATATATATGACTTATGATCTCGGTATGGTAAAAACTGTAGAGAGTAACAATAAACATGAACCATATACAGCTAAGGCATATAAGGTCCAACATACTAAGCCCAGATATACATAAATATGTACATACAAATCAAAAAACGTCCCAAGTCCACATATATATTTATACATATACATATGTCAAATCCAATAACTACGTCGCCGAGGTCTGCGGAAGGAGTGGTGGCCCCGTACATTCTATCCCAAACCCGACTCATGCACATGATTTGAAAACAAAAAGTCAAAACCCTTGTGGGTTCCGTTTATTCCTCATTCGGCCTTTAGAAGATTGCGAGTGCCATTGTTGTCAACCTAGGGCTCTGATATCATATTGTAACACCCCAAATCCGCAGGTTTCGGGATGATAGGGCGGAGACCTCACAATGGGTCCCGACCCTTAGCTTGACAACAACTTCACCGGACCTTTCCAACAAGGTACAAATAAAGGCAAGTACGGAAAATTGTTTTTAATGTATGCGCGAAAATACTGAAACGTAACGTTCAAAGTGGAACCTCAGTTGAGTCCTCAAAACGACAAAAACTCCATAACGTAAAATACACAATCCTCAACATATCGGAAAAAAAAACCATTCCGTCCTATAATGTACGGAGAACCCGACTGTCCACTCCTCCACCTCACTCGGCGGCATCTGTAACCTGCAAGACATCTACACAATCGGTTTAAAACCGTTAGCTAATATTCAAGGCATTAGAATCATGGTGATGGCACAAACACACGTAAGACATCATAAACACACAACAGCTCCAAAGCACACAAGTCCGGTTTATTATATTTTATTAAGTCATTCCGTTACTAATTCAACTTAGGTTTGTGACACGAGAATCCCCAAAACTTGCCTCGGTCCCCACTTACCGGCAAGGAATGTTACTGATGCATCCGACCGTCTACCTGCACGGGCTAGTCGCCAAGAACCTCCTAACTCTACGCAAGAGCTAGACAAGTTGTCACCGCCCGTTATCATACACTTGGGCCAAAATATATATAGGTCGGTTATCCTATGTCCGGTTTTGTTGTTATAAAGCAATACTAAAACACACCCCACCAAACACACATCGAAGCTAATACAAAGAATACGAGCTAAGTAAGTCCGGAGACTTACCTTGTCCCAAACGCTAACTCACCCAACCACTCTCACTTCCCTTGGAAAGAAGCCCACAACCTGCTCATAACAAGATACGTATCAACAACTCGCTCATACTCAAGAAGTCTTAGACTTCCACTCTAATGATCTACGCAAGATCATCTAACTCTCAAGTTAGGACCGCATCCTAGAATCCATGATACCAATCTCACACTACACATGAAAGAATCTCACAACAGCCTACTCCCTCACATGATCATAAGCCATAACCAAGAAGGAAGACACTAGCTTAGGAGGTTCAACATGCTCATCACACTCGAATCCAACAAACCACAACAAGCCTTAATGGCTCCTAGGTTCACAACCACTAGATGGCATACAAAACTACCCTAGGTCCATCCTAGGCATGCTACTACCATGAAACAACCTCATAACTAAGGAAGGGAGAAGAAGATCCTATTGTTGAAGAAACGCAACTGCAAAAGCAAACTGGCGCGACTGTGCAGAAGCTGTTACCGCCCCTACAGGTCCTGGTGCCACCCCTGCGGTGATCGGAAGTCCCGGTGCCTCCCCTACGGTGGCCTGTCACCGCCCCTATGGTAGCCTGGGTCCGCCCCTGCGGCTCTGAAGATCTTCCCCCGCAGTCGAACTTTTGAAGCTCAACTTCTTCGTCTTCGATTGTGAATCTTGAAATTCAAGGGCCTCCTTCTCTTTCTAGGTCTTCTCCAAACATCAACCACAATACCTAAGCTTCTCTACGACCTAAACAAGCTAGGAACACATGCATGCAAAGGAATCAACAAGAAACCTCTTCCAAAGCTTCATCCACGACAATGGAGAAGGAGAGAAGAAGAAGAAGAAGAAGAAGAAGGAAATCAGCAGGGAAGAAGAAGAGAGGAAGAAGGAAAAGCTTACCAAACTGGATCCAATGCTCCTCTACTGCGGTCCACACTCAAAGAAATCCAAAGGAAAGGATGTTGTAGAAGGGAGCACAAGAGAGGAAGAGTGGAAAAAGAGAGTAACGTGAGGAGTGTGAGGGGAAGAGACATAAGGTTGCACAAGGGGAAGGGAAACAAGGGGTCAGCTGACCTCATTGTCCCTTGTGCTAGAAACGAAAGGTTCAAAGCAAAGTGGGAGAACGAGGGGTCGGAACGGGATTTAGGATAAATCCCGTTACTCAACACCTCGTTCATGCGGAAAGACTGAGCCATGCATGCAGAAAGGTCGAAACCCGCTCACTAACCGGAATAAAATTTCTGGACGTCATAGTAGCCTCAATGCTATGATTTAGTCAACTCTATTCTAGCCATAATAGCCTAGTTACTTCGCATAGTAACACACTCGAGTATAACACTATATAGATATGCCAATGAAGCTCTTGTGTTTATCTCACTCTAAGGAAGTAATCTAATGTAAGCTTCAGAGGAAGATAAACTTTTGGATCGATGAAGATGTTCTTGTATGATCGCTTAAAGACTTGGTTTCTTTCACTTGTAAGCACTTGTTCTTCATCTTCAATCGGCATCTTCATTTATAGTCTTCTACGGAGAACTTATTTTAGCCGTTGTCCCATAGCCATTGTAACGTCTTTATTTCTCCATAGAAATCGTTGCTTGGTTGAATGAGATCTTGTTTTAGAAGTAGCCGTTGCAAGATCTTCATCTTCAAAGTTGTCGCAAGTTGTTGAAGATCTTCAGTCCATAGATCTTCTCTTCTTCACTCTGAAGGTTGTTAGAGATCTTCACCGTAATCTTCTTTCAGCCGAGATCTTCTTTGCCGTTGCAGATCTTCCAAGAATCTTGACGAAATCTTCTTTCAAGCCATTGAAGATCTTCTCTTATCTTCAAACTCGTCCAGCCGAGATCTTCTCGTTGGTTGGATCGAATCTTTGAAAGATGTTGTCCGAGATCTTATCTCCTAGAACGTTGGTTAAGATGTTCGCCTTCCTTTTAAGATCTTCTCCTAGATTTTCTCTTGATTGTTGTAGGCATATGTATCTTGATCTTCCCTTGTAATGTTTTTCAAGACCTACACACACTTTAACACACAAATCAAGATACGCAATCTAGAAATATAATCGATATTTATTAGTTTATAAACCCGCATTTATATGTTAAGTCTTCCATCATTTAAATAAAACAATTCATAATCAAGGTGGAGTTATCAAATCTCCCCCTTGATGGAAGACAAACCAAATATCGTACCCCCATTCAATGTTAGATATATGCATGCAAATAAATATTTTGTAAATACAGAATGCAGTTTTGTCGGATCACATCACATATAATTTCTCCACCTTTATCTTTCAACAAGGGAGAAAAATAATAAAGTACGGGAGTTAAAATTAAAGACCCAAAAAAATTTTAAAAACAAATTTTTAAAAACATCCCACACACGCAGTTCAAGACCTTGAAATTAAAAACAAAGAAAATTAGAAGTGCATGTCAAGGCCTTGACATCCAGTTTGAAGGCCTTGAAATCGATTTCAAGGCTTTGAAATCTAGTCCTTGTAGAACTTCTTTCTCCACTTGGACTGTGTTGTACCCTTGCTTATGTCCCTTACTCTGCCTCTAGTCGCCTTTTCCTTTTTGCATTACGGTACTCCTTGAAAATAGCATACTCTGCGGTTGTCAAAATGGTTGGCTCGACATGAGTAGGGTGAAAGATAGGCTTGTTCTGCACACTGCGTTGACAATTCAGAAGAACATTTGTAGCCTTCTCCTGAGTATGTTGAGCTGCATCTTCAATCAATGACAAGATTTTTCCAGTGGCTGTGAAGGTTAGAGCATTTAGGAGAAACATTTGGTTAATCTTGGCATGCATCACAAATAAAACCTCATGGCTAGCATCCATCTTGCTGAGCATATCTAATTGAAAATCAGCCATTTCCCTGTTCAAAGTGTCCAATTCTAATTCCAGTCCATCCAACCTCGTCTCAAACACTGAAGGAGCTTTTGAAGAATATGTCACAACTAAAGCCTTCCCTTTCAATTTCCACTCTCAAGCAAGAGTTTGACGTTCCACACATTGTTCATCAATTTTCCAAATCGACCCTTGCTGGTCCTCGGTAGAGGTGTCGATGAAAAAATGAGAAAAGATTTTGGGGAGCAGATTTCCATAGGGTAAAGGTATGACTCTAGTGGAGTTAATGGTATGAACAATGTGGTTTAAGATAAAGTTGGGCAGGTCGACATCTAAACCAAACATAATCTGATAGATTAACTCCAGTGTTTGATCCCTCAATAGTTCTCTCGAATTGGCTTGGGGAATCACACATCTATCCAAAACAATAAAAATAATTTTGGCTTCTAGGATTAGGGAGGTGTGAGTAAGCTATCGAGAGGTGGAGTTGGGAATCAAAAACCGTTCCTTGGTCAACCTAATGCTTTCAGATCGAGATGGATGATTGAAGGAGGTAGTGGTGGAAAGCCCTAAAATTTCACATAAAACCCTTGGTGTGAGAATTATGGGAGTACCTTTTATCACTGTTTCAAGGGTTAGGGTTCCCCTATCCCTTATGGTTGAGAGATTCACATAGAACAGCCTGGTGAGTCTGGTGAATGCAACATCTCCCGGGTTAAGGACCTTCCAAACTGAGCAACTTTCTAGCAAAGAAATGCATGGTAACCGAAGAGTCTCAACATCTTCCTGAAACCCAGTGTCCTTGTAGAGAGGTCGATTGTGGAATCCATCCAGCCATGTCCTTGTAGCTTTAAAATTCCGAAACCTAGTTGTCGGCAACCCAGTGTGAGGCGAGATCTCAACATCTTCCTGAGTTGAAGGCTCTGTTGATGTTGAGGAGATGTGAGCCATAGTTTCTCTCTGAGTTGAAGCAAGACGGTTTGTTGGGAGCCATGGATGAGCGTTTGTGTGAGAAAGATTTTTGAAATTTGGAAGAGTAAAGCACAAATGGGTTTCTGTAAAGCGTTGAATAAAGGAAAAAAATAAGTGGGAAGGATGATTGCTTTTATAGGGGCATGTCAAATCAATTTAAGGCATATCAAGGTCTTGATAACCCAAATTTGATTTGCATGCTTTCCTAATAAAATAAAAAAAAATTTAAATAAAGATTTGAATTTTGAAAACAAAATCTTGGTGAAAATTTTTGAAATCATTTTAAAAATGATCTTCTTTGAAATGATTTAATAATCAATCATCTAAAAAGATAAAAATCATAAATCCGATCCGTGGTTATTGTTGTAGTCCTTGAAATCCGTTTCAAGACCTTATATTGCATTTCAAGGCCTTGAAATGGAAATGTGGACAGCATTATAAGGTGAAAATAAAATGATTTACTCCCCCTAAGATAATGCTTCTTTGTTCAACATACCAAGCTCCAATCTAATAAAATTGAATCGATCTTCATGTAGAGGCTTAGTGAATTTATCTGCAAGCTGCAAGTTAGTTGAAATAAAAGATCTCAATACGTTACATTTTTCAACATGATCACGTATGAAGTGATGTCTCACGTCGATATGCTTTGTTCTTGAATGCTGCACATGATTTTTAGTAATCGAAATAGCATTAGTATTATCACATTTAATAGGTATACCTTTGAGATCAAAACCAAGATCACGAAGTTGTTGAGCTATCCATAAAATTTGTGAACAACAGGCTCCAACAGCTATGTATTCGGCTTCAATTGTGGATAGGGCGACAAAATTTTTCTTCTTGGAGTGCGAACTAATTAGGAATGACCCTAAGAATTGGCAACATCCGGAAGTTCTCTTTGTATCAACCTTAGGTTACCAATATTTATGAAGAGACACCCCAACTAATTGGACCACATGTGTGACAAGTCGCGCCGCATTTGTGGGTTCATAAGAATGACTTCGGGCCCTTATACGGATTGAGTTGTGCTAACCACTCAAGCCTATCTATTTGGACCAGGTCAATCCACATTTTTAATGATGGACTGATTGATTTGGTCAACTAACATATCTCTCATTAATCCGTCGGATTGTGAGATGAGGAATCAAATGTTTGTGATTTGGGGCACTAAATGCGTCCGATATTGGACTTAAATGCATATCCGATCTTGGAATTAAATGCAAAGCGATAATACAAGGATTAAGTCTCACACATTCACTCGAGAATGTTCCACTAAATGCGTCCGATATTGGACTTAAATGCATATCCGATTTTGGTATTAAATGCAAAGCCATAATACAAGGATTAAGTCTTACACATTCACTCGAGGATGTTCCTCCTAAGCCCCTATAAAAAGGAATTTCTCTCCTCTCATTCTAAAGAGATATCAAAAACATTCTCTTCTCTTTTTCTTTTTATAATATCGAGTTTGAGAGTAGAACACAATCAATTCTTGTGTTTTCGGTTTTGATTACGCAAACCAGAACAATTAACATTTGTATCTTATGACTTGGATCGCCAATAGACAGTCCTAATATTAGGGTTGAAAAATTAATGAATCAGTGTCATGCCTCAACCATAATATATATATGTATCGTTTTTTCAATTAACAATTTTGGTATGTGCGATTTTTGCCTATAAATTTTCCCCTATATATGATTAATAAATCAATGTTACGGTCTTAGTTTTGAATTCAGTTTAGGCAACTAATCACACTCATGAAATTTTTAGACTTTTTTGCGAATTGCATCTTTTTTTTTTCTAATCTAGTTTATGCAAGCCCGAATCTAAGTTGAACAAATTTTGTTCTAACATTGTTTCTTCATGGACAAATAATCAGAAATTGTCATTTGACTTTTTCGGGAAAATAAATGTTTTCGAGTTTAATGAAAAAAATCTTCGGAAAAAATATATGTTTTGGATATAAAAACAAAGTTATGTTCTTGTACAAATTTATTCGAAACTTGTTTATGTTCTTTTGCAAATTTATCCATTTAAAATAAATTATAAACCTTTCAAAACTAATCTTTGGTTTGTATTTTTTTATTAGATTAACTATTTGTGAATGATCAAAATAATTAATGTCATTGAAAGTGATGATGAAGCCGATTTTGGTGATAGGCAAGTAGAACGAATCGGATCTAGTGTTAACTGATAGGCAAGTAGAACGAATCGGATCTAGTGTTAACTTGACCATCGTCCGCCTTATCCCCAACTGTTGCATATACCTCACGCTATAAGCGCAAATTTGGTACCAAGAAAGTTTGATGGGATAGATTTAAGAACCTAGCAACAAAAAATTACATGATTTATGACCACAGTGAACATGACAAATATCTAGAAGAAAATAAACGTGTGATATTACTTGATAACCTAACTTCCTACCTCCTAGCCAATGTTGAAGCGTGGATACATGTAGATTTTATGTGCAAAGGTTGTATCCAAAACAACTTGGTTGATCCATTGTACAAGATATATACAACAAGATCAAGACTTTAGAGGAACCATGGGTTGCGTTGGAGGAGAAATATATGTACAAGCCACTAACTATAATCTAGTCTCTAACTAAATATCTTGAATATCGTTCAACAGATAAGTACACTGAAGAACCGTTAGGTGAATAAAAAGGATATAGATACTCTAGAAGGGGGTTGAATAGAGTATGAGAACTTTTCGATAAAACCTATTTCAAGGCTTTGAAACTGATTTCAAAGGCCTTGATGTCGATTTGAGCTCTTTGTGACACACTTTGATTTTCAGGACTTTGAAACTGATTTCAAAGGCCTTGATGTCGATTTGAGCTCTTTGTGACACTTTGATTTTAAGGATTTTGAAACTGATTTAAAGGGCCTTGACTTTGTAAACCTGCAAAACAAAGTTAGTCACAATAAAGAAAGATATGGTGCGGAATTGAAAAGATCTACACGAGGATATGTTTATAAAGTTCGGCTCTAAATAGCCTACTCTCCATCCCAGGGTATAGCCGTAGGATCTAACTATCTATTATCAGCTTCAAAGAGTCCTAGATACAACCTAGAAAAAATCCCCTTCTTCTCTCACTGTAGTCAACGCTACGATCTAGCTCCAACTCTTAACCTAGCTATAATATCCTAGTTACTTCACAGAGTAACACACACTCGAGTATAACACTCTTTAGATATGACAATAGAACTCTCGAGTTTTATCTCTCTAGGGGTTAAAACTTTTGTAGAGAGAGAGAAAGAAAAATTTCTATGAACGAAGAAAGATGCTTTGGATCGCTTGAAAACTTTGGATAGTTCCGTGTAAGCTTTTGTGTCTTCTTCTTCAATCGACATCTTCATTTATAGTCTTCGATGGAGAGGTCTTCTAGCCATTGTGAATATGACCGTTGTGGAGGTTTCTTCTTCTCCATGGAAAACGATTCTTGGTTGAGATGAGATAGCCGTTGTAGATCTTCTTTATCTTCTTCATCTCCTTACAGCATGTTGATTCTTGGTCTCCGTAATCTTCTCAAGTTGTTGAAGATCTTTGTCTTTTGATCATCGAGATCTTCAATTCTTGTTGAGATTTGTTGGATGAAGATCTTCAAAATCTGATGAGAAGAAATCACGCGCTTTTGTTGAGGATCTTTGTGAGATCCTTTTTCTTGGAACGTTTCTTCCTTGGTCTAGATCTTCGTGTTGGCCGAATCTTGTTAGAAGATCTTCTTTGGATCCTTAGTTGATTTTGTTGGTAGAGATTTGAATTCCTATTCAGCTGATCTATCCTTTGAAACTTGTTTCAAGGCTTTTGCTCTTGATCCCTTGAAATGGCTTTCAAAGCCTCCATGTTTATCTTCTTCAAACTTTACGCTTGTCCCTTGTATTTGGTTTCAAGGCCTTGCTTATCCCTTGAAATGCTTTCCAAGGCCTGCATACATTTTAGTAAAACGCCAAAAATAAACCAAGCAAACTAGACATACAATCGATATGTTGGTAGTATAAAAACCGCTTTATTTGTGTTAAGTCTTCCATCACATATTCAAATATATACTCAAGGTGGAGTTTTCAGTCTCCCCATTGATGGAAGACAACACAAATATCGTGTAACACCCCAAATTCTGAGAACTCGGGAAGCTGCTGGTTAGGACCTCATAATTGGTCCCGACCATAGTTTGACAACAATTTTACTTGGATCTTACAACAAGGCATAAAAGTATATAAAACATTTGAAAACTGTAAACAATATATACATGGGGAATATGTATCAGCCTTACAAGGAAAGATACTAAAATGACGCATATGAAGAAAAGAAGATATCCCCGTCCCCAACTAAATGAGTACGCGGACCCAGCTGACCATTTCCTCCGGATCTCTCTACAACTGTCTTAACCTGCAAGGCATCTACAAGCGGTATAAAACCGTTAGCTAACATTCTATGCATAAGTATAAAGGTAAAAGCACAAACACACAACATACACAATCAATATGCAACACTCAATCCTTTTATTATCTTTAATTAGGTGATAGGTCATTCCTAATGATACTTATTTTATGACACGAGGGATTCCCAAACCTCGCCCCTGTCCCCGTTTACCAATGCGGAATGGTACTAATGCATCTGACCGTCTATCTGATTGGGCTGGTCGCAGGGTACCTCCTAGACTCTCGCAAGAGCTAGGCAAATGATGTCACGACCCGTTATCATACACTTGGGTCAATTACGTAAATAATAAAGTCGGCCTAATCCGGTTTCGTTATTTATTATAACTAACAAACACCACTCATACACATTACACTCATACAAGAACCCAGCTAAGTAAGTCCGTGAACTTACCTGAATCAAGTCAAAATCCCGAAACAATGTTACTACTTGATTCCGTAATAACAACAAATCAACCACCTGATTATGATAAGACAAACTTAGATCAACCACACATTCACCTCTTAGAAGTTCTTTAACTTCTAAATCTATAACATCATTTAAGAAAGAAACCCACTAGCCTTATTAGTATAAAGAAAACGGTAATACCCCTAAGCCCGGAAACCTCAAGATACTAATAAGAGTTAAACTCAACCATTCAACGACATCACTAACGTTTACTAAGCGAGTTACCGCTTAATCCATGCATACTAACACAAGGGAGATATGTCACTATATATATATATATACACACTGTTGATTCAAGGGCACTAAACTAACAATCTTAATCTATACCTAAACTAATAGTACTAATCTAGGCTAAACTAACAGTACTAATCCAAGCCTAAACTAACAGACCACACTAACTAACCACTATGAACAACACAACCTCTATACAAATTCCTAACCTTGAACAGATCAAACCTTGGCTTAGCAGTAACTTCCTACACCACTCGGCATAACTTACACGTCTTAACCACCCACTTCACTACCATGGCTACTCTACGATGGAACATGAAACTAAACCGAATGAGAGACTCACCGGAAGGCTTGATTCGATGTTGGGACGACAGCCTAGAGGAGTCCGTTCGATTTGCTGCGCACATGGTATGGACAGATCTCGACTCGCAACCGGTGACAGGCATGCTTTACGGTCGCCGTCGGTTGCGCACCAGGCCGAAGGTCTGCACGGTCCACTACACATCGCTATTCCATTAAGAAGCAAGGAATGACGAAGAAGGATAGAAAACAGGCCCGAAGACTAACCTTGATTCCGATAACAGGTTGTGAGGAAGACGAAGAGGCCTACTTCCGTGATGTTGTAACGTTCATTGAGGGAGCGAGTTCCTTTGCCGGCGCTTGTGTGTGAAAGTCTGAAACTCCCGTTACCGGCGTCTTGTGAAGGCTGGTGAAAGAGAGACGTGCAACGTGCTAGGGTTCTAGCGTGCAGAGGAACGCTCCAGAGTTGTTCAGGAAGGCGAGATATGCGGAGATAGGAGAGATGTGGATCCGTAGAGTGGGATAGAGGGTGGGTAAAAGTTGGAAGCTGCTCATGTGGAAGGGATTGGCCAAGCTGGCAAGGAAATGAAACATATGGGCCGCCAGGCCATCTTGAGGAAAGAAATAAGATTGCCCATCAACCAGCTGAATGAAATAAACGAAGATGTGTTGTAAGGCCGGTTCCGATCCGATGGAGATTGGCGACTCGATTCGACACGCTAATTTGTAATTCAGGTCGGATTTCTGAAATAAAGTTTTCTTCTTTCTTTCGGGTTTTATATCGACGTGACGAGCCCGGTAGATCGGAAGAACATCAAACCGGTCCAAGTCCGGTTGACTCAAAAATTATCGGAATAAAAATTTACAGATATTACATTAGTTCCCCCTTGAAATAACTTTCGTCCCGAAACTTAGAACAAGGTACTTAATCAAACGACTTCCATAATTAAACTTGTATATCCTAGTCTCACTAAATTTCTATTCATTTTCTAAACTTCTCTAACCCTATTAAAGCGTAACGAAAAAATCCGGTCGTTACATCCGATCCCCCTCCAAATAAGTTTCGTTCCGAAACTTAGGGTAAGACAATCCAGGTCGGCCTTTAAGGCACCAAATGGGTGTGTTTGATCACTACACAATATTCTCGTCGTTCCCACATCTAATATCCCGCACATCAAGGTTCCCACATCTAATATATTCGACTTTCTTCCCTTCGTTATGACCACTTGCTTACGGCCTTCTGAAGAGGTTATGACTACACAATCAGATCAAAGGTCTTGGACATCCACCAACCCTTACCAAGTGCTCAATGCTCTTCGTATCACGACCCACTTGGTCTTGTCTTTTAATATTACTCAGTCATCTTATTCCTCAGGTAAGGAATCGTCACCTTTACCCTTTTCAGGTCTAACACTCGAGACAACTATCACCATCTTAAACTCGACACGACATCCATCGGTACCCTTGAGCTTCTTGCTTTGTGGGTTAGGACCCACCACGCTTCCGCTGTGCTACTTTGATTATCCTATTGTCACTCATTAATCCTAAGGACCTTTTCTGTAAGTATAAAATGATTGACCCCAAAAATCTTTCTTCCAATTACACCATGAGTCTTATACGGATGAAGTACCAAGTACCTTCTTTACTTGTCTTAAGAAAATAAAACAACGATTGAAAAACAACTTCCTCCGCTTACTTTCTTAATTCTTCTACCATGGATCCAAACTCCCTGACTTGATCAGAGTTTGATCTTAACTAGCCAAGAAGTAACCCTTGAAACGTTTCTCTTTATACCTTTAATTCATCCAAGAAGGTTGTCGTTGCCTACTTAAGGAAATCCTCCAAGGCGTCGGTAAAGCTACTCCATAGATACACCGTCACAAATATCTCTTCTTAACGGCACATAACGCGTCAATACCAAACAATACTTGCACGTCCTTGGTTGACATCGGTCAGTCTATAATTGACTTTTCTCAATTTCATACCTCTACTAGCATTAAACTTTTGGTGTACATCACCTACTAGATTAATCCCTTTATCCTTCTTTAGTTCGTCTTATCTTTCACTTTACTGCTTCCTTTGGGACAACTCTCTTTCTCAAGTCTCATTATGCCATTCGCCTGACGTAAAAAGTCGTTCCTAACACTCCACGATAGATGGTAAGCGTCTTGTAGTTCCGATGACTTTTAATTACCTCCCAATTGTAGTCCCTTTACAGGGACCGTCTGTGTTGATGACCTATGTTCTGTTATAAATGGGGGTTACCCTGGACTCTTGGGTCCACCACACAATTCTCACAAGCACAGGTTCCTTAATAGGCGTTGTTTGTAATATTTCCTTCCAAATATTTGTTGACTATGTTACAGGGCTACGATCCTTTCGATACTGGTGTTGTGATTCTTCTTAGAATTCTTATCTTGAAGGAAGACAAAACGTCTCCAGGCTTGTGAAGTCTACCTTTCGCTCTTACATTAAGTTGTAAGTCTCCATTCCGTGTTAATTGTGATCTGTAAAAATTTCCTTAGCTAGTAGGTAAACAGTTGCTCACAACAATCCTTTTATACTTCTTTAGTTCGTTCTACCTTCCACCCTCCCGCTTCTTATGGGCTAACTCTATTTCTCTATTCCGATTGTGTCATTCATCTGGCATAAATAGTCGTTTCAAGTTTCCACAATAGCTTGCAAGCGTCTTTGAAATTCTTATGGCCGTAATGAGCATCCACTTGCAGTTCCTTTTGCATGGACCATCTGTGTTGATGGCTTAGGTCCCGTGATAATTAGGGTTACCTTGGACTCTCGAGTCTAGCAAGGCCGTTCTCTCATATAGATTTCTTCACTGGTGTTGGTGGTAATATCGTCTTCCTGAAACTCCGTTGACCCTGCTACAGGCTTCCATTCTTTGGATATCGGCGTCGCAGTTTCTTTCAAACTTCTTATATCTCTGAGGAGGTCAAAACCTCCCCATGCTTGTGGGGTCTGCCTTTTCGCTTTTACACTCAATTGTAGGTCTTCATTCCGTGTACCTTAGATTCTCACACCCGGATTGACACTTTGTCTCTTCTAGTTTCTCCTGCCCCTAGTGGTCTATGGGGTATCCACCTCGATTATAATGTCCTTGATTCTGAAATCTTGGTTGTACTCAATTCTACTTGTCCCGTTCAAATAGTGTTATCTCTACTCTGCACTCTTGTAGTCTCTTGCATGGTTCTTCTAATTCCGTCACTCGGCCTCGTATGCCCGAGTTCCTTGTACGACCTTCTATTCCTTCTAACTAAACTGACTTAGGAATTTCTTCCTCATTTGATTGTGCTTGTGGTGAAAATTTATCTTCACAACTTTACATACTTGTTCACTTGTTCTTTGGATTATTTGTAAGGATCACCAAGCGGCCCACCCAAGTATAATACACAATTCAAGGTCTGATTCCATTGCCTCGATTTGGTGACTCCTCAAGTCTGCTAATGATTTATCATGAGGCGATAATCGCTTCAACATATCACCACTAAAGGACATAAAATATCCTTTAGGATACTAACATACTACACATATACATATATATATATATATATCATATATTAATACACATCATAATAAGTCTATATACTAACTCATATCGATCCAAGTTGTAGAGATCCACGGAGAGCGATGGTGGTCCGACGTACTACTAACCCAACAACCCGACTATGCGCATGTGTAAAAACAGAAATTCATTTTGAAAGTCTTAGACCCCTTTCGGGTTCTAGTTATTTTATACATTCGGTCTTTCAGAAGATTTCAAGTGTCATTGTTGTCAACCTCGCTCTAATACCATATTGTAACACCCCAAATTCTGAGAACTCGAGGAGCTACTGGTTAGGACCTCACAATGGGTCCCGACCATAGTTTGACAACAATTTTACTTGGATCTTACAACAAGGCACAAAAGTATATAAAACATTTGAAAACTGTAAACAATATATACATGGAGAATATGTATCAGCCTTACAAGGAAAGATACTAAAACGACGCATATGAAGAACAGAAGACATCCCCGTCCCCAACTAAATGAGTACGTGGACCCGGCTGACCATTTCCTCCGGATCTCTCTACAACTGTCTCAACCTGCAAGGCATCTACAAGCGGTATAAAACCGTTAGCTAACATTCTATGCATAAGTATAAAGGTAAAAGCACAAACACACAACATACACAATCAACATGCAACAGTACTCAATCCTTTTATTATCTTTAATTAGGTGATAGGTCATTCCTAATGATACTTATTTTGTGACACGAGGGATTCCCAAACCTCGCCCCTGTCCCCGTTTACCAATGCGAAATGGTACTAATGCATCTGACTGTCTACCTGACTGGGCTGGTCGCAGGGAACCTCCTAGACTCTCGCAAGAGCTAGGCAAATGATGTCACGACCCATTATCATACACTTGGGTCAATTACGTAAATAATAAAGTCGGCCTAATCCGGTTTCGTTATTTATTATAACTAACAAACACCACTCATACACATTACACTCATACAAGAAGTCAGCTAAGTAAGTCCGTGGACTTATCTGAATCAAGTCAAAATCCCGAAACAATGTTACTACTTGATTCCGCAATAACAACAAATCAACCACCTGATTATGATAAGACAAACTTAGATCAACCACACATTCACCTCTTAGAAGTTCTTTAACTTCTAAATCCGTAACATCATTTAAGAAAGAAACCCACTAGCCTTATTAGTATAAAGAAAACGGTAATACCCCTAAGCCCGGAAAGCTCAAGATACTAATAAGAGTTAAACTCAAACACTCACCGACATCACTAACGTTTACTAAGCGAGTTACCGCTTAATCCATGCATACTAACACAAGAGAGAGATGTCACTATATATATATATATATATATATATATATATATATATATATATACACTGCTGATTCAAGGGCACTAAACTAACAATCTTAATCTAGACCTAAACTAATATTACTAATCTAGGCTAAACTAACATTACTAATCCAAGCCTAAACTAACAGACCACACTAACTAACCACTATGAACAACACAACCTCTATACAAATTCCTAACCTTGAACAGATCAAACCTTGGCTTAGTAGTAACTTCCTACACCACTCGGCATAACTTACACGTCTTAACCACCCACTTCACTACCATGGCTACTCTGCGACGGAACATGAAACTAAACCGAAGGAGAGACTCACCGGAAGGCTTGATTCGATGTTGGGACGATAGCCTAGAGGAGTCCGTTCGATTTGTTGCGCACCTGGTATGGACAGATCTCGACTCGCAACCGATGACAAGCATGCTTTACGGTCGCCGTCGGTTGCGCACCAGGCCGAAGGTCTGCACGGTCCACTACACGTCGCTATTCCATTAAGAAGCAAGGCATGACGAAGAAGGATAGAAAACAGGCCCAAAGACTAACCTTGATTCCGATAACAGGTTGTGAGGAAGACGAAGAGGCCTACTTCCGTGATGTTGTAACGTTCATTGAGGGAGCGAGTTCCTTTGCCGGCGCTTGTGTGTGAAAGTCTGAAACTCCCGTTACCGGCGTCTTGTGAAGGCTGGTGAAAGAGAGACGTGCAACGTGCTAGGGTTCTGGCGTGCAGAGGAACGCTCCAGAGTTGTTCAGGAAGGCGAGATATGGGGAGATAGGAGAGAGGTGGATCCGTAGAGTGGGATAGAGGGTGGGTAAAAGTTGGAAGTTGCTCATGTGGAAGAGATTGGCCCAGTTGGCAAGGAAATGAAACATATGGGCCACCAGGCCATCTTGAGGAAAGATATAAGATGACCATCAACCAGCTGAATGAAATAAACGAAGATGTGCTGTAAAGCCGGCTCCGATCTGATGGAGATTGCCGACTCGATTCGACACGCTAATTTGTAATTCAGGTCGGATTTCTGAAATAAAGTTTTCTTCTTTCTTTCGGGTTTTATATCGACGTGACGAGCCCGGTAGATCGGAAGAACATCAAACCGGTCCAAGTCCGGTTGACTCAAAAATTATCGGAATAAAAATTTACAAATATTACATATCGTACCTGCATTGTAGAGTTAGCGATGCATATATGAATATCAAAATAAACTTAAATGCAAAATGCAAAAATATCAAATTTTCGGATCATAAATTTCTCCCCCTTTGTCTTTCAACAAGGGAGAAAAGCAGTTAAAGCGGGAGTTTCAAAGCAATTACAAACCATAAAAGGTATTCCAAAAAACCACTGTAAAACGAAGTCTTTCAAGACATACATCAAGGCCTTGATATCAAAACCAAGGGGCTTTGAAATCAATATCAAGGGCCTTGAAATCCATGGTAAGGCGGAGAGTCTTCACTCGTGGTACCACCTCGGATTCAAACACCCTTTCCCGTAATATTCCTTCATGCACTTCTTTCTCCAACGGTTTGTAGCATTTTTTATGTCATGGTTCTTTAGGGACAAGTCTGTTCATCTTTGGTCTGTGGCATCTTTGTATTTCTTCATGACCCCAAACTCCTCGATTTGCAAAATGTTTGGATCCTCAGAAGTAGGATGACAAATAGGACGATCCTTGACAATATTGTAACATTGATTCATGACTAGTTCAGCATTTTGAGTGGTAGTTTGGCCATCCTCCTCTGTTAGTGGCTTAATGCTATTGGCAGTTGTGAGAGATAGAGCATTGACATGGAACATCTGATTGATCTCCTGATTTAGGATCCCAAGTAGATCTTGTGTCTCATCCAAACGATTAGTGATCTCATATCTAAAGTTCAGTAAATCATATCTCATAGAATTCAAGCCTCTTTCCACAACTTCTAGTCTTTGTAAAGTGGTAACTTCCCGTGCAGGTTGATCTTTCAAAATCCACTCACATGTTTGTGTTCTTTTAATGCTCATGCATTCAAAGAAAGATTCATCCAATTCTCCATCAATATAGACTTGTTCCTCATCAGTATAATCAACAGAAAAATACCGAAAAATCTTAGGAAGCAAGTTTGCATAGGGTAGAGGGGTATCACTTGGGGAGTTGATTGAGTGAAGCATATGATTCAAAATGATTTCAGGAAGGTCAACATCCAGCCCATTTAACACATGATACAAAAAGGAAAATAGCTGGTGTGTAAACACATCCCGATTGTTAATCCTAGGCACCATACATCTTACCGGAATAGCACACACTATTCTAGCTCAAGAGTCAGACAGATAACAATTGGTTGTGGCAGAGAGTTTGGTAGAAGAAATTTTTCTGTAGCCAGTTTAACAGTTCTAGACGGGGTTGGGTGGTCGAAAGAGTTAAAGGTATGAAGCCCTAAAGTCTGGGCAATAACTAGAGAGGAAACAACGAGTTTCTTACTTTTAACCACTGATTCCAGAAATAGTTCTCCTCGTACCCTTCGTGCTGTCAGATTGACAAAGAACAACCTTGTCAACCTTGGGTATGTTATCTCCCCCGGATTGAGAATCAGCCAGATTGAACTAGCTTGAAGCATGGTGAGATCAGGAAGGGCAAGTGAAACGAAGAGTTCTCGGTCGACTAACTCGCACATGCACAGTTCTCTTTCGTTGAAACCGTCAAGCCATTTTCTAACAGTAGTTTGGGTCCTGAACCAATGCGATGGAAGTCCTGTTTTGGTGCAGATGTCCACATCGTCCATGGGAAATGAGGAATCGGTGCTGGACTCAGAGTCTGATGAGAGGTGAACAATCTTTTGTTGTTTGGGAGTAGAGGAAGATGCTGCATTTGTGGAAGATCTCTTAGAAGCCATGGATAGTGTTTGAAAGAAGTTGAAATAGTGTTTGAAAACAAAAGAGTAAAGCAGAGGGTTTGCAAAGAGAAGTTGGAGAGGAAGAGATAAAGAAAGGAACCGGTGATGATGTGACTTCTCCCTTAAATACCACGATTCAAAGAATTTTCAAATTCAAAGAATTTTGAAAGTGGTTATAAAATTTATGGAAATAATTCTAATCAAAATTTGTTCTCCCAAGATTTTGATTCTTCCAAGATCCTAGTGAACCGGTGATGATGTGACTTCTCCCTTAAATACCACCTTTCTCCTTTCTTTATCTCTTCCGCTTCAACTTCTCTTTGCAAACCCTCTGCTTTATGGAAATAATTCTCCCTTAAATACCACGATTGGAATCGTGGTATTTAAGGGACCTTGAAATAATTCTCCCTTAATATCTAAAAGATATTAACCCCTAAATAGATCCGTGATATTTAATTTTTCCCTTGGATTCTATTTCAAGGCCATTGAATTGCATTTCAAGGACCTTGAAATTGAAAAGTGGGCTGCATACGAAGGAGAAAATAAGAAAAGTGGGCTGCATACGAAGGAGAAAATAAAACGATTTACTCCCCCTACATTAATGCTTCCTTGTTCAACATACCAAGCTCTAATCTAATAAAATTGAATTGATCTTCAGGTAGAGGCTTAGTAAAGATATCTGCAAGCTACAAGTCAGTTAATATAAAAGAAATCGAAACATCACCTTTCTCAACATGATCACGTATGAAGTGATGTCTTACATCAATATGATTTGTCCTTGAATGTTGTACAGGATTTTTAGTAATCGAAATAGCACTGGTATTATCACATTTTATCGGGATACCTTTCAAATCAAAGCCAAGATCATGAGGTTGTTGAGCTATCCATAGAATTTATGCGCAACAGGCTCCTGCAGGTATGTATTCGGCTTCAGCTATGGATAGGGCAACAAAATTTTGCTTCTTGGAGTGCAGACTGATCAAGGATGACCCTAAGAATTCGCAATATCCAGAAATACTTTTTCTATCAACCTTATAGCCTGCAAAGTCTGCATCTGAATAGCCAACGAGGTGAAACGAGCTTTGACGTGGGTACCATAACCCTAAATCTTTAGTGCCATTGAGATACCGAAATATCCTTTTCACAGCTATCAAGTGTAACTCTTTAGTATCAGCTTGAAATCTTGCACACATGCACACGCTAAACATAATGTCAGGTCGACTAGCGGTTAGATATAAATAACCGATCATACCTCAATACTCCTTTTGTACAACACTTTTGCCATCTTTGTCATGGTCAAGCAAAAGTGTAGAACTCATGGGAGTTTTTGCGACCTTGGATTGATCCATCTTATACTTCTTGAGCAAGTCCTTGGTATACTTGCTTTGATTGAAAAAAATTTCTTTCTTTGCTTGTGTAACTTGAAGTCCAAGGAAGAAATTTAACTCACCCATTAAGCTCATTTCGAATTCCCTCCACATAATATCTAAAAATTCCTTGCATAGGGAATCGTTAGTAACACCGAATAATATACCATCAACATAGATTGATATTACTAATATATCGTTGCCTTTGGTTTTGATAAATAAAGTTTTGTCAATCAAACCTCTTTTGAAATTGTTTTCAAGGAGGTATTTGGATAACCTTTCATACCAAGCTCGAGGAGCTTGCTTAAGACCATAAAGAGCCTTGTCGAATTTAAAAACATGATCCGAAAAATCATCATTTTCAAAACCAGGTGGTTGAGAAACGTAGACTTCTTCTAAGAAGCCGTTTAGAAAAGCACATTTTACATCCCTTTGAAATAACTTTATGCTCATGAAAGATGAAAATGCAAGCAGCATACGTATGGATTCTAACTTGGCAACCGGAGCAAAGGTCTCCTCATAATCAATATCTTCCTCTAGGTTATAGCCTTGAGCTATGAGTCGTGCTTTATTTCGAATGACTTTGCCATTTTCATCCAACTTGTTTCAAAAAACCCATTTCGTGCCAATGACGGATTGATGCTTTGGTCTTGTTGTAAGAGTCCAAACCTTGTTTCTCTCAAACTCATTTAGCTCATTTTGCATGGCAATGATCCAATCGGGTTCTTGAAGAGCTTGAGTATAATTCTTGGGCTCAATAAGAGAAACGAATGTCGAGAACGCACATAGGTTGTTAACTTTGGATCGAGTTTGAACTCCTGCGTTTAGATTTGAGATCACATTCTCTTGTGGATGGTATGAAGAATGTTGAAATTTTCTTTCATTTGTAGGATGGAACTGATCCTGAAGATTGGGGCTCATGAGCTTACCTGGATTCAGGTACCACTGGAGTGTTGCCCTTGGATCCTATATCAAGGCCTTGAAGTTGAGTTTCTAGGCCTTGAAACGGAGTTCTGACATCACAATTTTTTGTTTCAAGGTCTTGAAGATGCGTTTCAAGGTCTTGAAAAGATGTGTTTCAAGGTCTTGAGATTGTTCTCCGGTATCTTGAATCTTTTCTTGCATATTCTTTTCTTGAGCCTTAGGATCTTCCTCTTCATCAGAATTGTGATCTCCACGTTGATTCAGATTAAGGTAACCTTCTTTGGTTTGAATAAACCTCTTGTTTGTTTGCCTTGTGTACAAGCTTTACACAGTTCATCTACCTTGAAGTTTATATTTGGCAATCCATGTACCAAGTCCTTTGAAAGTAACTTATGCATTGTATGCATGCTTACATGACCAAGTCTTCTATGCCAAAGCCTTGCATCATCAGTCAAGGTCTTGAGACACTTTAGTTTAGTTCCTGAAACTTGGTTAGTACTCATAGAATAAACATTATTACATCTAGGAGCTGTAAGCACAATATCACTCGATGTCTTGTCTTGAACTTCACATTATTCTGAATCAAAAACTACTTTGTTGCCTTTATCACATATTTAAGAGATGCTAAGCAGGTTATACTTCAAACCGTCAACAAGATATACATCATCAATGAAGTTAGATGAATTATAACAAATTTTACCAATACCAATAATGTCACACTTTCCTTTATCACCAAGCGAAATGGTTCCAGATGATTGCTTATTTAGATTTGAGAATAATGAGTTTTTTCCACTCATATGTCTTGAGCAACCACTATCTAGTATCCATTTATGTTCTTTTACCTTGGTGATATCTTGCAAAACAGCAAACATCAACCTTTCCGGGTAACCCAAATGGCATATTTTGGTCCATATTCAGGCTCAATCATGTTTGGTGGTCTAGTACCTTTAGGAACTCATATTTGCTTAACCTATTTTCTTAAACATAGAGGATAAGTGTTTCTAATGATGTAAGGATCATTTCTTCTATATGGACATGTTGATTTAACATGGCCCTTTTTACAACAGTAGAAACATGTGGGCATATGAATACTTCCTTTAGCTTTGACAAAAGTGGTAGTTGTTTTTCTGGGAAAACTGACATGATAACCTATACCATTTTTGTTAAGTGAAGATTGTTGCTCACCCATCATCCTTTTGAGGTTAGCTTTCGAACGAGTGAATTGAATAAGTGCAGCCTTCTGGTCTTGACAAGTCACAGTTAGATCAACCTTTTCTTTCTCTAGATCGATATATTCTCGATGGAGAGAAGAGAGATTGCCCTTGAGAATCGCATTTTGTGATTCCAAGGCTTTGATATTGATATCAAGGTCTAACTTTTCAGTGTTAAGATTTTCAATCTCAAAAGACATATCACTTAACCTTTTCTCTTGTTTGAGAAGCTTTTCTCTCAAGGAACTTATCATTACCCTATGTTCTTTATCACATATGATAATGTCTGTAAGTAATTGTGTGAGGTCAGATTAAGGTTGGTACATAATGGTACTTACCACATTATCAACGTAGTGATCTGGAACTTCTTCATAAGCTGTCATAAGACAAAGGTTTGCTTGTTCTTTTTCGTCTTCTGATTCATTTGAAGAATCTGAATCACTTCATGAAGCTACCATAACTTTCTTCTTTCGATCATTCTTCCTAAGGTTGGTCCTCTTCTTTTGTGGACAATCCTTTACGAGATGATATGTTTGACCACATTCAAAACAAGTCGGAACTTTAGTTTTCTTGTAGAGTTAGAAAATTTATCTCGAGGTCTTGATGTTCACGGATATTCTTTATTTTTTGCAAACTGTTTCTTTATTATAAGAATCTTCACGAGACCCCTAAAGATCAACGCAATTGCATCTTCCTCATCTTCATCATACTATCTTCCTCCTTTGATGGTATCTCATCTTTCTTAGACCTTAGAGCCAGATTCTTTGTGTTGGATGGGAGATCTCCATCTTTTTCACCAAGAACCATCTTGTGTGTGATGAGTTTTCCAAGTAGGTCGTCAAGAGGAAGTGTTGTGAGATTTTGAGCTTCTTCGATTGCAGTCATTTTTTGTCCCCATTTAGCTTTAGGTAAGCTCCTTAGAACCTTCCTTACTTTCTCTTCATTTGTGAAGACTTTTCCAAGTGAGTCCAGGTTATTTACGATCTCAGTAAATCTTGTGAACATTTCTTTGACTGGTTCGTTTGGATTCATCTTGAATAGCTCATATTGTCTAAGGAAGATGTTGATCTTTGTTTTCTTGACTTGACTTGTTCCTTCGTATGTGACACCGAGTTTGTCCAATATTTCTTTTGCACTCTTGCATGATGAGATGTAGTTGAATTCATTTGCATCTAATCCACAATAGAGCAGGTTCATGGCCTTGTAGTTCTTTAAAACACTATCCAAGTCGGTTTGTGTGAAGTCAACTTCCTTCTTTTCGACTTAGACCCCTATAATTGTGGTAGTTGGGACTTTAAGGCCATTTTGAATAATGTTTCATAGTTCCATGTCCTGATCAATAATGAACATGCGCATTAGTGCTCTCCAATGGGCAAAGTTGTTGCCACAGAAGAGTGGTGGTCGAGATGAGGATCTGTTCGCCACTAAGCGTGCGTGCAATCAAGTCTTAAATTTATAAAACTAGAATAAAAGCAAGAGAACCCGCAGTGTACGGATCGGCGTAGATTAGCAAGTATTCCAAAGTATCGATCACAAGGATTTGGTGAAACTAAATCCAATTTCAGGTTATCGAGCAAATAAGATGTAAAGCTTTGCAAATATTGGGAAAACAGCAACCCTAAAGATCCAAGTATCAAATTATGGCAATCGATTCAAGATATACTATATATATAAGGACAGAGTTGAGAATTGCAAAGGTATGCTAAGGTAAGGTAATGTACGGTGAAGTTCCAAAACCTTATATGTCTAACCCAAAGAACTCTCTATAAAGGTTGTTGAGGCTTCAGTATAGAAAGGATCTAAGGACTAAAATTGATCTCAAATACCCAAACTTGCAACCCAAGGATCAAGATAAACTCAAACGGCTAAGGTTGTGACACTCGAAGCCGAAATAGAGGATGTTGAGTCTCACTACTACCTAGGAAAGTCAAGCCAAGGCTAGGTTAAAGCTAATCTTTAACTTTAGATTCAAAGTAAAAGCAAAGTTCGTAAACTGGGATGAATCACGGTCAGATCCTGAGAACCACGGCCGTGGACACCCAAGAACAGGCCGTGATTTAGGTTCGTCGACGAGATCTCTCTAACTCTCAGGGTCCAATCGATTTACGCTCGATCTATCATCATCTAAGCCACAACTATCAACCCTTCACCTTAGAATTGCTAAAGGGTTTTTAGCCAACAATCATTGTCATGATATCAATATTTGAATTAAAGAGAATAAAAGATGAAAACCCTCGAATACTCAATAAAACTTCAAAACCAATTCTCGAATCCAAAACACAAGAATCAAAGGTTAATGAATTCAGAATGTGTAACACAAAACCTCACAATAATCTTAGGCAAGAACAAAGAACGGGATGTCAATCCGTCTTCAATATCAAAACCTAAGAAAAAGGCTAAACCTTGGCGATCTTCAATCAACCCTAGGCGAGGATGCTCCAAGCAAGGTAAGCAGCCGTTCACGTCCGTCGGCGTCTCAACGGGATCAAACGCGAGTATTGCGAGATGCCCTCAAACTCTCTTCTCTGGCCTTTTTATATGTCCTCGGAAAGAATATCGTCCAAGCCAATTACGTAAATCATGTGGCCAGTAAAGACACGTCAAAAGATCGCCTAAATCACGGTCTCAGGGGTTTCCACGACCGTGGTTTAGAGCGTGGAATGGGATTACGGTGTCTTGTGATTTCCACGACCGTACTTTAAGCCGTGTAACTTACTAGAGTGCTCCACGTTCGTGACGCCAAGTTCCACGGCCGTGGTTTAGAGCGTGGACTCTTCTACGGCCGTAATTCAGGGCGTGGAAGTGTAAAACACTTGTGGTTTCCTTTGTGTCGTGACATTCTTCATTCTAGCTCCTTCCTTAGCTTCCTTGATGTGTTCCTAATCCTTAAATATGATCGATTACTCCCTTTTCCCTCTCAATTGCTCCTATTTAGCTCATTTTCACCTACAATCAACACAAAGCTAGTGTAGACATCCATATCGACAAAATAGACTAACAAGCTAACAATTGCTTCCAAACTTCATCCATGTACACAATAATAAGGGAAAAGTGACCAAAATAAGTGCCTAGAATATTGCAATATTTCATGCTAACAAAATACCCCATACTTGTCACTTGCTTGTCCCCAAGCAAGGTCTTTTAGAAGCTTAGAATACGAGTTAGAATGAAATATGCATGCAATCTCAAAAACAAAAACATCCTTTAGGTAAATGTGTTTCTAGTCAATAGATCATTCTCAAACCTTGCTTCATTCATCCTTGAAACGCTTATATACATAAACCAAAGAATGTAAAGCAAAGAAACATCATGAATCCCTTAAACTTTAAGACAAACATCATAACCTTCAAGTATTTTCAAAATCAAGCATAAGAAACTTCAATTTAGATCACCAAGTCAAATAACATTCTTTTGATCTTAAGGACTTTCAAGTAAGGTCTATAATGCGGAAGGGAGGGAAACTTATAAGGGATGTGGTGCATGAATCCGGGAAATATGGATAACCAACTCTTTTTCTTTTTATTTTGAATTGCAACACCATCAACTTTGAGCTTTGCTCTCTTTTTTTTCACATTATTTTTCGACTTTACTTTTTGAAAGATGGACAGAGGTGCACAAAAACCGAAGCCTAGGAGATTGGCGTTTCTCAATTTCGAGATGCCTCAAACCCTTGATGCACATACCATAATCCGTTAGGAATATCGCTCAATCATACTTTGGCAAGACACAAATACCCGGCTATGTGAATGGTGCCGAGTTACTCATCATCATGATTGACTTCCCCAAACCTATTTTTTTCTATTCTTTGAATGCAAATTTTTGCTTTCATGGCCCTCCCACATCAAACATGCCAATTATCAACTCCTCCAAATTCCCGGATAGGTAAGGGAAGCAATTACTTCTATTGTGGGGTTAAGTGATCAAAGAAAGAAAGAAAGAAAATCGAATCGCCTTAATCATTTCATAAAGAAGTATAAGAACTCATCATGTGATTTTAACTTCAATTTCTCAATATGATTTAGATAGAACTTTCACATTATAAAACTTGCAAGAAAGGATAATCAACACATTCAATTCATTTTCAACTCATTATTCCATTTAAGCATATAATTGTCATCAAAAACTCATTCCACAAGTAAGAGTTATCATAGAAGTCATCTCTAATTTTAGAAACACAAGAACTCTTTCAAAATTTTTCAAAATTTGCAAATTTTTATGGGTTTTTCAAACTTTTTCATGCAATGCAATATGAAACGTGTGACTATGAAAATGAAACATGCAAAGTGTTATGGATAGAAGCAAGCAAATGTAGTAGAGTTATTACAACACATAGTCACACCCCACCCCATACTTAGAACATACATTGTCCTCAATGTTCGAAAAAGAAATAAAGAAAAGAAGAAAAGAAAAATGAACTCACTAGAACGGTGGTGGGGCGGTTGAAACTGGCAATCCTCATGGCTCATCACTGTGGAGGTGGCGGTGGTGGAAACGGGGAGAAGTCAGGGTTATAGTACCGCCCAAACTGCTGGCGGTAAAAATGACTCATCATCTGATCATGCTCCCGGCTCCTAGTCTCCTGCGTGTTTCTATGAATCTCCAAGTCACCAACTCGCCTAGAAAGGTCGGTAGCCCAATCCGGTAGCTGCTCATACCAAGTCGGTGGCTGGCCGTACCATGCCGGTGCGTCCCGTGGAGTCGGTGTTGCTGGTGCTGCTGGTGCCTGACTGTACCAAGGTGGTGGAGCTCCTATCCACTCCGGTTGTGCTCCGTACCAAGCGGGAGGAGTATCAATCCATGTCGGCCTCTCACTCACACTAGCACGGCGAGAGGAAGAGGCTCCTGAAGGTCCAGCGAGTCGTGGTGAACGCCTAGGAGGGTCAAGGAAGTGTGCCGGCTGATCCGGGAAAGTGCCAAAGTCCTGCTCATCACCTCCTCCCTCAAAACTATCACCTCCTCCTACCTCCTCCTCAACATCTGCAGCCGGGACCTCATCGGGGACATAGGGAGGTGCCACTAGCCTATTCGCATGCATAGCAGCGAATGTCTACTTCCAATTATGGCGTCCAGCCATGATGGAATACTCAGGGAGCCACAGGATGCCTCTACCTCCTCTCTCCTCCCAAGGCATACCGGCGGTGGGTGGACCGCGATGCCTAGGGAAGATGATACCCCTCGTCATCAAGCTATTGAGACCCAATGGTCTCGCTGCAATCCTAGTACAAGCAAAAAAGTCAATCCCTAACTGCCTAGCAGTGTAGGTGACTATACCACCATATCCAATGTTGTCGGCTCTCTTATTCTTGAGCTTGCTCATGGTGGAGGCTAGGAGGGTAGCACAGTCAACAGGTCTATCGTAAAGCATAGAGTAAAGAAGAAACAGGTCATCAGTCTTAATCTCCTGAGGGGTCTCAGTCCTAGGGAAAAGGCACTCAGAAAGGACTCTATGGGATATCTTCAAGGCTAAGTGGTAGATGATCTTAGCCTTGGTGTCAGCTGGTTGCCAGCGGTCCTCGCTGGCATAGATCATGGCTATGTCCTCCCAGAAATCCTTAGCGTATACACCGCTAGGAAAACGACCATTGAAGGTCTCGTGGAACCCAAAGAAGGCTCCAAACTCCAAGATTGAGAACTCGTAGTTCTCCTCCATCAGCCTAAAGGAAACTGCCCTATCCATGGCACTGTGCTCAAAGGAAATCACAAACTCCCTAGTAATCTCCTCATATGCATCTTCCCTAATAGCGGAGAAGATGATCAAACCGGCTCTATCTAGAAGCCATGTCAAGTCAGTCACTACATTCAGCAGCTCTACCTTCTCAAGCACTAAGTAGCACGGTCCTATAACCGCCCTCTTCTCGATCCTTTCCAAGGCATAGAGATAATCTTCATGGATGGTTGGAATTCTAGGAGGTGGGGGTGATGGTGGTTCATTGGGAGGGTTTTGGGAGGAGGAGGAAGTATCACCTTTCCTATTCTTGCTTCTAGTAGACATTCTCCTTATCAAATCCATTTCAGAGGAGAAATCACGGTCTGTTCTACAGAAACCACGGCCGTGGAACCTACAGGGACCGTGGTTCGGCACTGTTTTGCTCAAATCTCAACAAATCAATCACCAAACTCAGCAAAGCCTGTCCTAGACTAATTTCAATCTCAATCCTATGCAATTCCTCTAAGTTCTTGCGAGAAATAGACCCGAATTGACAAAGTAGAGAAATAGAAGAAAAACCTAGGTTTTTGGATCTTTGAATCCAAATTCCGCCTTCTGTAGGGATTGTCCACTTGATTTGTTGATTGCGTCTTATAGATCATCGGAAATGCTTCACTTTAGCACCAAGAATTGCTCAAAACGGTTTCCGAACGAAGAAATGCGGGATGGGGAGGATATTCGGCCTTTAGGTCGTGGAAGAGGGGCGTGGAATTGGGGAATGGGTTGTTTTTGTGAAGGAAGGTTGTTTATATAATGGCCGTAAAAATCTTTGAAAATCACGGTCACTCGGGGTGTTCCACGGCCGTGGAATTGTACGGACCCGTGCTTTTTGGTGATTTTTCTCAGATTTTGAAGAATTACGGTCACTGTAGCTTCCACGACCGTGGTTTAGGGCGTGGAACTCTCTGTATTTTGTCAAAACCCAAGTTTCGTCAATTCCTTCTAGCTTTTCCTCCTTCCATTACCTATTACATTGCTCCTACATCCAAAAAACACAACATACCGGAAGGTATCGAGGGAAAAACAAAAACAAAAACGTCTAAACTAGTATAATCAAAGAACGAAAAACGAAAGTGCAATAGCTTGGGTTGCCTCCCAAGTAGCGCTTGTTTAAGGTCTGTAACTAGACCGTACCTGCGTCTATTCGAGTGCGGTAGGCGCGAACTCCTCAGCTTGGAGCTCCGGTGAATACTTCTTGAGTCGTTGACCGTTCACCGTAAAACTTCCGCCTTTCTCACCCCATACTTAAACTGCACCATGGGAAAAAACGTGTTTGATTAGATAAGGTCCGGTTCAACGAGATTTAAGCTTACCTGGAAAAAGCCGAAGTCTCGAATTGAAGAGGAGAACTTGATCTCCTTCCTTGAGGTCCTTTGGAATGATATGCTTATCATGTCAACGCTTTGCTCTCTCCTTATAGATCTTGGTGTTCTCGTAAGTGTTTAAGCGAAGTTTTTCAAGCTCGTTAAGGTCCAAGAGGCGCTTTTCGCCTGCTTCCTTCATGCTGAAGTTCAACCACTTTACCGCCCAATACGCCTTATGTTCCAGCTCTACCGGTAAGTGACAAGACTTCCCATACACAAGGTTGTATGGAGTCATTCCTATGGGAGTCTTGTATGCAGTCCGGTATGCCCATAATGCATCATCTAGCTTCAAAGACCAATCTTTCCTTGTCGTCAAAACTGTTTTTCTAGGATTCCTTTAATCTCCCGATTCAAAATCTCCACTTGTCCACTCGTTTGTGGATGATAAGGGGTGGAGATCTTGCGAGTCACCCCATACTTAGCTAGTAGCGCTTCGAATCGTCGGGCAATGAAGTGAGAGCCTCCATCACTAATGATAGTCCGTGGTATCCCAAACCTTGGGAATATAGTCTTGTTAAAGAACTTAACCACAACCATGGCATCATTAGTTGGAGAGGCAATTGCTTCAACCCATCTCGAAACATAATTCACGGCTAGAAGTATGTATTGGTTTCCACAAGATGATGAGAAAGGTCCCATGAAGTCTACTCCCCAAACGTCAAAGATCTCTACCTCTTGAATGTTGTTAAGAGGCATTTCGTTTCTCCTAGATATGTTCCCTGTTCTTTGACAAGCATCGCAGCAGGAAACAAAGGTTTGCACATCTTTAAATAAAGTAGGCCAAAAAAATCCAGATTGCAATACCTTAGCGCTAGTCTTGTTCAAGCTAGCGTGTCCTCCACAAGGTAGTGAATGACAATGACAGATGACGCTTTGCATCTCGTCTTCCGGCACATATCCTCGAATGATGCCGTTAGGACCTCTCTTGAAGAGTAGAGGTTCATTCTAAAAGTATTCCCGGACGTCCTTAAAGAACTTCTTCCTTTGTGCATAGGATAGTCGGGTGGTATTTCCTGACAAACCAAATAGTTAACAAAATCAGCAAACCATGGTTCATTACCTTTAGTTATCTTATCGATGCACTCCTCTATGATGTGTAAATGCTCGTCCGGAAAAGAGTCATCTATAGGTAGATCGTCGTCCTCTATATGTGGTAGACGACTCAAATGATCCGCAACAGAATTTTCCGAACCCTTCTTGTCACGGATCTCTAAATCGAACTCTTGTAGGAGAAGAAGCCATCTAATCATCCTTGGTTTCGCATTCTTCTTTGTAAGTAGATATCGGATCGCAGCATGATCCGTGTATACAATTACCTTTGCACCTACAAGATAAGAACGAAACTTTTCAAAGGCATAAACAATAGCTAGAAATTCCTTTTCAGTGGTGGCGTAGTTAAGTTGCGCTTCATCTAGCGTCTTACTAGCGTAATAGATTGCATGGGTTCGGCCTTCCTTCTTTTGCCCAAGCACAACTCCTATAGCTACGTCACTTGCATCACACATAACCTCGAATGGAAGATTCCAGTCCGGAGGTTGGATGATCGGGGATGAGATTAGAGCTTCCCGAATCTTATGAAACGCATCTAAACAATCCTGTGAGAAATCAAAAATTGCATCCTTTATCAATAGATTAGTAAGCGGTTTTGATATCTTGGAGAAATCCTTTATAAAACGTCTATAAAATCCAGCATGTCCTAGAAAGCTTCTTATCCCCTTCACCGAAGATGGGGGAGGGAGCTTTTCTATGGTCTCTATCTTAGCTTTATCTACCTCAATCCCTCTACTAGAGATCAAGTGTCCGAGTACAATGCCTTCCTTCACCATAAATTGACACTTCTCCCAATTAAGAACTAGGTTAGTGTCTTCACACCTTTGTAGCACAAGAGAAAGGTTAGAGAGACAATTATCGAAAGAGGAACCATAAACAGAAAAGTCATCCATGAAAACCTCCATGATCTCCTCTATGTATTCCGAGAAGATAGCCATCATGCACCTTTGGAAGGTGGTTGGGGCGTTGCAAAGCCCGGACAGCATTCTCCTATAAGCGAACATACCCCATGGGCACGTGAACGTGGTCTTCTCTTGATCATCCGGATGAATCGGAATCTGAAAAAAGCAACTATAGCCGTCAAGATAGCAAAAATGAGAGTGTTGTGCTAACCTTTCAAGCATTTGATCGATGAAGGGTAATGGGAAGTGATCCTTTCTAGTTGCATTGTTTAGCTTCCGGTAATCAATGCACATCCTCCATCCAGTCACAGTTCTTGTAGGAATGAGCTCATTGTTCTTGTTGGTGATAACCGTCATTCCTCCCTTCTTTGGAACAACTTGTACGGGACTCACCCACTTGTTATCGGAGATGGGGTAGATGATACCTGTATCAAGTAGTTTAAGAATTTCTTTCTTGACAACCTCCTTCATGGTCGGATTCAACCGCCTTTGAGGTTGTCGCGAAGGTCTAAAGTCTTCTTCCATTAGGATCTTATGCATGCACAATGAAGGCTTAATTCCCACTAGATCCTCTATAGTGTAACATAAGGCTTTCCTATGTTTCCTTAGAACAACCATAAGCTTACTATGTTCATCTTCGCTTAGATCGGAACTAACAATTACCGGAAAAGTAGAATTACTTCCTACAATGCGTACCTTAGATGCGTGGGAAGTGGCTTCAATTCCATCACTATTGGAGTCCCCAATGCTTCCTTAGAAGTCTCTAAGGGTATAGAAGTTGTTGAGGAAGGCTCAAGAGCATTGGTGGAGAGGACGTAATCTTTCTCGGAATTTCCCAAAATTACGGCACTACTGTTACTTCCACAGCCGTGGTTTTGGGCGTTGAAGTCAATTACGGCACCTCTGATAGTTTCACGGCCGTGGAATTGGCCGTGTAACTTACTAGAGTCCTCTGAATAGGTGATTACGGTCATGTTGGTGGAAACCACGGTCGTGGAATAGCACGACTGACCGTGATTCCTCACATCCTCTGACCCATCGTAGAGCTTTTCAAATTCTTCTTCATGCACTTCCTTTAGCTCCTCCAAAGCTTCAATTTCCTCATTACATTCCTCTTCCTCTCCTTTCTCCGTAATGCTCATAGTGGATCCTTGAATAGAATCGAGCTTACTTCCTCTCTAGATGCATCTTCGTCATGGATGTTGAACATATCTTCTTCAAGAGCTGGCTCTTTCACCAAAGTAGAAAGAACAAACTCTACTTTCTCCTCTCCTACGTCGAAGGCAAGTCTAGCATTCTTGCAATCTACCATACAACCGGAAGTTGCAAGAAATGGTCTTCCGAGTATGATCGGGACCGGACTATCTGCAGGAATGTCAAGCAGAACAAAATCTATTGGAACGTAGAACTTACCAAGCTTTACCGGGACGTCCTCAATGATACCGACGGGGCGAGTTATGGATCGATCCGCCATGTATAGCGTCATCTTCACCGGTTTAGGTTCACCTAAACCGATTTTCCTGCATAAGGCAAGCGGTATGATGCTAACGCTTGCTCCCAAGTCACATAATGCATCATATGTAGCTTCTCCCACGCCAATTGGGACACAAAATGACCCCGGATCATTCAGATTTGGGGGCATCTTTTCCTTCATTGTTTTGATGAGATCCGACGATTCTGAACTCATCTTGACTTCTCCAAAGTCTTCCAGCTTCCTCTTGTTAGAGAGGATCTCCTTTAAGAACTTCTCATAAGCGGGCATACCTACAATTGCATCAATGAAAGGTATATTAATGTGCAGTTTTCTCATGAGTTCAATGAACTTACCGAATTGCTTGTCTAGACGCGCTCTTGCTCTAGATTGCGGAAATGGTAGGGGCGGTTTGTAAGCTGGAGGAGGAATGTAGATGTTCTCCTTCTCCTTCCCCTTCTCCTTTTCCGTGTCGACGGGAACCTCAACAAACTTAGGTTGTGGGTCGGTAGTTGTTGTTCCGCTCCTAGTTGTGATAGCCATCACCCTTCCTTTCGGGTTATCATCCGTCTTTCCTGGAAGTTTTCCTTGATTTCTAGGAACTTCCTCAGCATTGCTAAACATTTGGTTTTCTAAAACCTTTTGAGCTTTATCAACCTTAGTGATGTGATTCTCCAGCCCTTGAAGCTTTCCCAAGATTGTTTCCAGCGTGAGATCGGGCTTCTCTTTCCCCAAAGTACTTCCACTATTAGATGTTTGCTCCTGGCTTTTCAAAGGAGTGGAAGAAGAAGATGGTGGAGTTAGTGAATTTCCTGAATTGGGATAAGAATTACCGGAATTTTGTTGTTGGTTGGAACGCCAATTGTTGTTGTTTGAACTCCTATTGTTGTTCCAATTGTTATTCCGGTTGTTGTTGTTCCAATTGTTCCGGTTGTTGTTCCGGCTGTTGCGATTGGTGTTCTCATTCCCTTTATGGTTATTGTTGTTTCCTAGATAACCAACATCTTGATCCTTAGGCTTTTGAAGGCCAGCTCTAATGACTTCCTTCAACTCCTTAATTTCGGTATTGAGGGAAAAAATCTTAGTTTGCGCAGCTTGTGTTAACTTCGCCCCTTGCTCTACTTGGTTAGCTTCCGTCTTCCGGTGAGAGTACTTCTCAATGACTCGGGCTTGCTTCTCAACGAAGTCCCAAGCATCATCTTCTCTCATGTCCATGAATGAGCCACATGAAAGGGATTGGAGCTTGAATTGTGTTTCCACATTCATACCCTTATAGTATATCTCCAACAACTCCAATTTGGAAATGTCATTGTGTGGGAAATCCAATAATAAATCCTGAAATCTTTCCCAAGACTGAAACAAACTTTCATTAGATCTCATAGAAAAGGCATTGATTTTACCTCTTAACTCCGCTGTCTTGGATGGCGAAAAGAACTTGGTTAGGAACTCCGAAGATAGATCCTCCCATGTATTGAGTCTTTCATTTGGAAGAGCTTGGTACCAAGATAAAGCCTTCCCTTTCAAGGAGAAGAAGAAGGGTTTGATCTTGTAATTGTTGGTGGTTGCATTCTTTGGCTTCATTGTCTCCATCAAAATCTCAAAATTCTGTAAATGTTGATGTGGAGATTCAACACTCGTTCCTCCAAACTGGCTTTGGCGAACGATGGTAATAACTTGTGGGTTGAAGCTAAACCCTTGAATATCGTCAACATCAAAGTTCACACCTAGACGGCATGGTTGCTGAATCGGATCCATCCTTTGGCCAAGAGTTCTTGGCTCTTCTTCTACACGGGCGGCTCTCGCATTCCCAGCTGGGACACGAGGAATGGCGGCTGGTATTGGATGAATCTGGACTGGATTAATCGTTGGATCAATCTCCTCTAGTGTTGGCATATCCGGATCGAATTCCTCATCATCCGATGATTCCACTCTAATTGACTTAGTTGGTTTCTTGACCCTTTTCTTCTTTTTAGAATCATTCAGCTCCAACTTCATGTCCAACATCATAGCCCTGAGTTCACCAATTTGGAATTGATGACTTGTTTCCGCATCTCTACGAGATTTTTCACTTAACTTAAGTTGACGTTGAGATTCATCCAACTCCGCTTGTAAATCCTTCTCTTTATTTTCAGCCATCTTTCTTTCCTTGGCTTTCTTCCTAAGAGTTTTCTCAAGTTCCGGATCGAAAGGTAAGAGGTCTTTGTTGGATCTAGACCTGCGCATATACCTAAAAGAACCTACAAATAAAACTCACAGGAGATATCAAATAACAAGAGCAAAGCTCCCAAGCTCGACAACAGAAAACCGAAGTTTGGTTTGGACCAAATCCCCGGCAACGGTGCCAAAAACTTGTTCGCCACTAAGCGTGCGTGCAATAAAGTCTTAAATTTATAAAACTAAAATAAAAGCAAGCGAACCCGCAGTGTACGGATCGGCGTAGATTAGCAAGTATTCCAGAGTATCGATCATAGGGATTTGGTGAAAACTAAATCCAATTTCAGATTATCGAGCAAATAAGATGTAAAGCTTTGCAAATATTGGGAAAACAGCAACCCTAAAGATCCAAGTATCAAATTGTGGCAATCGATTCAAGATATACTATATATATAAGGACGGAGTTAAGAATTGCTAAGGTAAGGTAATGTACAGTGAAGTTTCAAAACCTTATATGTCTAACCCAAAGAACTCTCTATAAAGGTTGTTGAGGCTTCATTATAGAAAGGATCTAAGGACTAAAATTGATCTCAAATACCCAAACTTGCAACCCAATGATCAAGATAAACTCAAACGGCTAAGGTTGTGACACTCGAAGTTGAAATAGAGGATGTTGAGTCTCACTACTACCTAGAAAAGGCAAGGCAAGGCTAGGTTAAAGCTAATCTTTAACTTTGGATTCAAAGTAAAAGCAAAGTTCGTAAACTGGGATGAATCACGGTCAGATCTTGAGAACCACGGTTGTGGACACCCAAGAACAGGTCGTGATTTAGGTTCGTCAACGAGATCTCTCTAACTCTCAGGGTCCAATCGATTTACGCTCGATCTATCATCATCTAAGCCACAACTATCAACCCTTCACCTTAGAATTGCTACAGGGTTTTTATCCAACAATCATTGTCATGATATCAATATTTGAATTAAAGAGAATAAAAGATGAAAACCCTCGAATACTCAATAAAACTTCAAAACCAATTCTCGAATCCGAAACACAAGAATCAATGGTTAATGGATTCAGAATGTGTAACACAAAACCTCACAATAATCTTAGGCAAGAACGAAGAACAGGATGTCAATCCGTCTTCAATATCAAAACCTAAGAAAAAGGCTAAACCTTGGCGATCTTCAATCAACCCTAGGCGAGGATGCTCCAAGCAAGGTAAGCGGCCGTTCACGTCCGTCGGCGTCTCAACGGGATCAAACGCGAGTATTGTGAGATGCCCTCAAACTCTCTTCTTTGGCCTTTTTATATGTCCCCGGAAAGAATATCGTCCAAGCCCATTACGTAAATCATGTGGCCAGTAAAGACACGTCAAAAGATCGCCTAAATCACGGTCTCAGGGGTTTCCACGACTGTAGTTTAGAGCGTGGAATGGGATTACGGTCTCTTGTGATTTCCACGACCGTACTTTAAGTCGTGTAACTTACTGGAGTGCTCCACGTTCGTGACGCCAAGTTCCACGGCCGTGGTTTAGAGTGTGGACTTTTCTACGGCCGTAATTCAGGGCGTGGAAGTGTAAAACACTTGTGGTTTCCTTTGTGTCGTGACATTCTTCATCCTAGCTCCTTCCTTAGCTTCCTTGATGTGTTCCTAATCCTTGAATATGATCGATTACTCCCTTTTCCCTCTCAATTGCTCCTATTTAGCTCCTTTTCACCTACAATGAACACAAAGCTAGTGTAGACAGCCATATCGACAAAATAGACTAACAAGCTAACAATTGCTTCCAAACTTCATCCATGTACACAATAATAAGGGAAAAGTGACCAAAATAAGTGCCTAGAATAGGATCTTCCTTGAGAAAATCCTTCATCATCTACAGAGCTCATGATTAGTCTCACTGATGGTTAAATCAATATATGTGAGTCTAGCTCTGATACCAATTGAATAACCGTTAGTTGAATATAAAGGATAAATATACTCTAGAAGGGGGGGGTGAATAGAGTATGGGAACTTTTCGCAAAAACCTATCTCAAGGCTTTGAAACTGATTTCAAAGGTCTTGATGTCGATTTGAGTTCTTTGTGACACACATTGATTTCAAGGACTTTGAAATTGATTTTAAGGGCCTTGACTTTGTAAACCTGCAAAACAAAGTTAGTCACAATAAATCAAGATATGGTGCGGAATTGAAAAGATCGACACGAGGATATGTTTACGAAGTTCGGCTCTAAATAGCCTACTCTCCGTCTCAAGGTATAGATGTAGTATCTAACTATCTATTATCAGCTTCAAAGAGTACTAGATACAACCTAGAAGAAATCCCCTTCTTCTCTCATTGTAGTCAACACTACGATCTAGCTCCAACTCTTAACCAGCTATAATAGCCTAGTTACTTCACAGAGTAACACACACTCGAGTATAACACTCTTTAGATATGCCAATGGAGCTCTCGAGTTTTATCTCTCTCTAGGGGATAAAGCTTTTGTAGAAAGAGAGAAAGAAAAACTTCTATGAACGAAGAAAGATGCTTTGCATCGCTTGAAGACTTTGGATAGTTCCGTGTAAGCTTGTGTCTCTTCTTCTTCAGTCGACATCTTTATTTATAGTCTTCGATGGAGAGGTCTTCTAGCCGTTGTGAAGATGACCGTTGTGGAGGTTTCTTCTTCTTCATGGAAAACGCTTCTTGGTTGAGATGAGATAGCCATTGTAGATCTTCTTTATCTTCTTCATCTTCTTAAAGCACGTTGATTCTTCTTATCCGTAATCTTCTCACATTGTTGAAGATCTTTGTCTTTTGATCATCGAGATCTTCAGTTCTTGTTGAGATTTGTTGGATGAAGATCTTCAAAATCAGTTGAGAAGAAATCTCGCGCTTTTGTTGAGGATCTTTGTGAGATCCTTTTTGTTGGACCGTATCTTCCTTGGTCTAGATCTTCTTGTTGGCCGAATCTTGTTAGAGGATCTTCTTTGGATCCTCGGTTGATTTTGTTGGTAGAGATTTGAATTCCTTTCAACCGATCTATGCTTTGAAACTTGTTTCAAGGCTTTGGCTCTTGATCCCTTGAAATGGCTTTCAAGGCCTCTGTGTTTATCTTCTTCAAACTCTGCGCTTGTCTCTTGTATCTGGTTTCAAGGCCTCGCTTATCTCTTGAAATATTTTCCAAGGCCTGCATACATTTTAGACAAACACCAAAAACAAACCAAGCAAACTAGACATACAATCGATATTTTGTTAGTATAAAACCTGTTTTATTTGTGTTAAATCTTTCGTCATCAAATATTCAAATATATACTCAAGGTGGAGCTTTAATACACAAATAGTATTCATTCAACTAATAACCAAATAGTTTTTTGAAACAACACCCATAAAATAGCGGGTGAGTAGGTTAAGTAGGCTTTTTTGTCTAATGTAGCATTAAGTATGTTATTTGTTTATTAAGTGACAAATTAGACCCCTTTATTTATTTTAAAAGTTTAATTGATAATTTCAATTTACAAGCCCAATCTCAATCTAGTTACACAAGCTCAATCTCAATCTAGTTATACGAGCTCAATCTCAATTTAGTTACACAAGCCCAAGGTCCGTCGGATTGCACAAACCCAATGCCACAAGCTCAAACCGAATCGAATTACACAAGCCCAAGGTCCGCCGGTTTACACAAGACCAATCGAATTGCACAAGCCCAAGGTTCGTCGGGTTACACAAGCTCAAACTCAATCGAATTACACAAGTCCAAAGCCCGTCATTTACACAAGGTTAGAAAATATAATCTTCTAGTTGGTGAATTTCGGTCCCTAGTTAGAGAATATCGAGTATGGACCGATTAGTTTTGTGTGCACATGAATACTTTATAAGGATATTGTTGTAATTGGAAGGACAAACTGAAGTATGTAAGGTTAAGTGGTGGACTTAGTTGATAGTTGTACAAGACGTAAGAAATTGTTAAGCATTAGGCCGAACAGGCTCTAAAGGTTTAGATCGGTCCATATAACAAAGTACATATGTCGAGCATAACGACCAAAACATGATGTCTTGGTTGATGATAGTGATATCCGAGAATTGAGTTGAAAGATGTACACCTAAATTTAAAAGTTTAAGTTGAGTTGTGAAGATATTTGAGTCATATATAGAGTTGTTGATTGTAAGTTTTTAAAGTTGGTATTATTCCGATCTATGACTTTAGTCGTAAAATCATAAAAGTGTATGTTTGATGTTAAGTAAATCCGACGGGGTTACAGAGATTTTCATAGCTAAGTACTGAATCGAGTTTAAATATCGAGTTTTTATAAATAAAAAAAGGGTTTCTTTTTAAAAAAATATCGGACAATTGTTTTTTTTTTGTTTGGATTTTCTAAGAAGTCAGATTTTAAAAATATTTTATAACAAGTATTTGCCACCAAAATCGTTAATGACAACGAAGTTATTGAGTTACCGTCTTAATAAGGTTAGTGTTGGTGATACCAATAGTTTATTGTTGATATACTTTATCCTTGTGTTATCAATAACTATTTGTTGGATTAGTGGCTTCTGGTGGGTAACACATACATTGTGGTATCACCAAATACAACTCAATTTTGTATCGGTGAAAATGTAATATTGGTGTCCCAACAAACAATTTTTTTGTTCATGCAAAATTTGTATTGTTCTCAACATCTTCACAAATTTTGGAGGGTGGCCCCAACAATTTTTGTTGATGACACTCTCGAAAGTGGAAATTAACTACTCACTTGACTCCCGAAGTAGAAATTACTCAGTTCCGCATATCATATTCCTAGTGAAAATTGACCGCGCACTTCCATTCTGGAGTACATGTACTTAATGGACTGAAATTTAATTACATAAATCTGATGTGTAGTCAAGGAAACGAATAATTTTTAGGTCAAATTAGCTAAGTAAGCCTTTTTGAGATTTCTCTCTAGTAACTAGGCTCATGGTATTAATATGTTTAGTAAATATACCCCTGATCAAACCCCTTACCTTCCAACTTCAATTTAATGAAAGTGCTAAAAATTGAAGGGTACACAAACCTAATGGAAATAGAAAAAGGCCTAGTTGGCCAAATTCTTTCTATTTATTTATATATATATATATATATATATATATATATATATATATATATATATATATATATGTAGGGTGCGGTTCCCATGAGAACAGGCTTATCGTGTAATCGTGAGAACAATCTTAGACCGTCGGATGGTGAGTATTAAGGGTCGAGATTTAGAGTAGATATCATAATTAATAATAACTACGAATAATAATAACTACGAATAATCCATTCAACCAATAATAACTACGAATAATCCATTCAATCAACAATAACTACGAATAATACATTAAATGATATGACACCTTCGTAACAAAACTAATAATAACTATGAATAATATATTAAACAATAAGGCATGTTCTCATGATTACACGATAAGTTTGTTCTCATATGATCTATAATATATATATGTGTGTGTGTGTGTGTGTTGGTTTAAAATCCCCTATATTATTTTTGGAGGACTATATGTTGGATGGATCACTACATGTTGTACCGAATAACATGATTATGAAAGAATCGGGTTAATAGGGGGCATATTTACTAAATGAGTTTATGATAAGGGTATTCTTAATAGAGTAATCTTGTATATAACTTACTAAAACTAAGGACACTAATGTCAGTGTCAAACGAGGGATCAATGTCACATCAGTTTTTGATAAAATATTTACTAAATTGTCATTGTTAATAAAAATTATATTTTAAATAGTTAAAAAGTTAATTTCTGCCCATATTTTTTTTAATGACGTTATTTACATCTAGAATTTGTAATCTGTTTAACAACAAAAACTATTTCAAATCTATTTAACTTACTAAAACTAAGGAGACTAATGTCACGGGTCAAGCAACGAGGGATGCCACATCAACTTTTGGTAAAATATTTACTAAATTATCATTATTATTAAAATTTAAAATTTAAATAATTAGAAAATTAATCTCTGCCCATATTTTTTTAATGACGTAATATACATCTAGATTTTTATCTAATTAACCTAACTAATCTACTTAAATTATAAATGAAAAATTAAAAGATTTGAAATTTGCATATGTCGTTGAGAAAAGTATAAGATTTTAAATTTAGGCGTGTAGTTGATAAAATTAAATATTTGTTTTCCTATGGGAAGTAAAGTCAATAGTTTACGCATCTCCGGCATATCGAAGTGATTACTACTTAACTCATTTTCTATTTGATAAATGAACGTTCAGATGCGGCAGACACCATTGACTCTCTTTTCCGTAAAAAAAAATTATTTTTATTTACTATAAACTTAAATTTCAAATCTTTTATTAATAAATACTTGTGCAAGGCACGGAAATAAACTAGTAAGGGTAAAAGGCCCTTTTGGTATTTTACCCGATGTTTATTTGATTGATTAAGGGGGAAAAAATGGTATTGGGCCCTTTTAGCCCAATAGACTAACCACCCAATGCGGCCCAAATCTGGAATCAAAAGATAGCGAAAAGCAAAGCCATCGCGATCGCCATAGCCACCGTTCTTCCATTTCTCTGACAGCAATGTCAACAATATCTTCGCTTCTCCTCAATCCACTCTCTACCGCCACAACAACCACCTCCACCGCCATACGAACTTCCTTTCTTTCGCCTCCTCTTCCCACCATCACCACCACTACCAAACCCCTACATAAATCCTCTTTTCCCAAAGCCTCCGCATTCAGCTACAATCGCAAGCCGCAGCTCGCCGGAACCACGCCTCGAGTCGTCGTTATCACCTCCGGCAAAGGAGGGGTAGGAAAAACCACCACTACCGCCAACATTGGCATCTCCCTCGCTCGCTATGGCTTCTCGGTAGTTGCAATCGACGCCGACGTCGGTCTCCGCAACCTTGATCTCCTCCTCGGCCTTGAGAATCGCGTCAACTACACGCTCGTGGAGGTCCTCAATGGAGATTGTCGCCTTGACCAGGCGCTCGTTCGCGACAAGCGATGGTCAAATTTTGAGCTCCTTTGTATCTCCAAAGCTAGATCTAAACTGCCCCTAGGGTTTGGCGGTAAAGCCCTAACGTGGCTCGTTGATGCTCTTAAGCACCGTAACGAGGGATCTCCGGATTTCATTCTCATTGATTGTCCGGCCGGGATTGATGCTGGATTTATCACTGCAATTACGCCGGCGAATGAGGCTGTGCTGGTGACGACTCCGGATATCACGAGTCTTCGCGATGCCGATAGGGTAACTGGATTGCTGGAATGTGACGGAATCAAAGAGATTAAGATGATGGTGAACCGGGTTCGGACTGATATGATTAAAGGGGAGGATATGATGTCTGTGTTGGACGTTCAGGAGATGTTAGGCTTGGCTTTGTTAGGTGTGATTCCTGAGGATACGGAGGTGATTCGTAGCACGAATAGAGGCTATCCTTTGGTGTTGAATAGGCCTCCTACCATTGCAGGATTGGCATTTGAGCAGGCTGCTTGGAGGCTTGTTGAACAGGACAGTATGAAGGCTGTTATGATGGAGGAAGCCCCCAAGAAACGCGGGTTTTTCTCATTTTTTGGAGGATGATGATGATTCGACTAGCAGTGGAGGAATCTAGTGATGAGTATTTGAGAGTTGGGAGTGATGAGTACTGATGTGCAGGAAGCTGATTGCTATGTACAGGTGATGGTGGGTAAGGGTTTCTATTTTTGCTGTCTTGTTTATTTATTTGTTGTAGGCAGAGCATTGGCACCAGGTTGGGAAAAAGCCTTCTCGTAGGGATTTATGAGCAATAATTGCTATTTTCTTTTGTTTTGCGCAAGGTTCTTTGCAAAGTCTAGTGAAGGTTTACGATGGTTTATGTGTTTGCTGATAATATCATTATCCTTGTTTTGGTTCAGCTGACTTGAAAGATATATTCCGGCCATAGCCTGTAGAAAGTTTAAGTTGTTTCAATCAGTTAGTTAAGATGTAGATACATGACCCTTTTTGTATTGTAGCATTTCAGAAGTTAAATTATTAAGTTGTTTGAATCAGTTAATTAAGATGTAGATACATGACCCTTTTTGTATTGTAGTATTTCAGAAGTTAAATTACTACGATTTTGAATGTGCTTCATGAAACATGTTGGTTTGCTCCTTTGTGAAGTAGCCAAGAAGCTTTTGTTCTATTCCTTGCTTGCGCTTAGGGATGGAATTTAGGGTACGTTTGGTTTAATCTCCGTAAACGAAAACGTAATGGAAACGAATCTAGTACTTACGTATATTCTTGTTCATGAAACGTTTTGGAATCATTTCTTGTGGTTTGAACTAATTGGTGTAGAATTTGATCCTTTTGCATTTTGCATGATCACAAGAAATGACCGTAAAAAAACTCAATGACGTAAAAAAATTCATGAACAAGGTACACATATGGACTAGATTCATTTTCATGTCGTTTCTGTTTCTGGAGTGACAAGCAAATGGTGCTTAGTGTTGTTAAATTATTAGCTTAGAGTTTATTTATAGTTGCACAAATAGAAACAGTGCTCTATGAGTCTATGCTGTTGCTACTTGTGTTGTTATCCCGTTTGCAAGTCGCGGTAATATAGGTAAATCCCCACTTCACTGCGGTGAATCTCCTTCGCCCGTCCTCCTTCTCTAGGATCAGTTTTTTTATCTGTTTTTTTTTTTTGCACTGGTATGCTGTTTCTTTCTTATCTCCATTACTTGGTCAAGGTATATGTACCTTCCATTGTAGGTGAACACTGAACCTTTTCTGTAACACCCTTCCTTTGTTATGTTTTTGTGTCTTGTTTGATTCGGTTCATCAACCTAATGCTACCTTATACACATTGCTGTTACTACTAGGGCATGGTTTGTTACTAGTAAAATTTACATCTATGGTCCTGCTTGGACTTTGAAGGGCCAAACTACCAAAAACGCCAGTGCTCGAGCCCTCTTCCATTTACGTTTTGGAGTTGGAATGTAAACTTTTAAAGCTTCCAAAGTGCTTATCAATGGTGTTAATCTGTCTGTTATTTAATATTTTGGAGTTAGAATGTAAACCCCTCTTCCATTTACGTTTTACAAGAAACACAGCTCACAGCCGAGTTGTATATCTACATTTTTTTCGATCTTCCCTTTCTTAGGGGAAAATATTTAATCTAAAAAAATAAAAATTGAAATGCTTGTTTCTCTTCTTCCTACTAAAAAAAATCAAGTTTTCTTGTACAATTTACTTCTTCTGTTAATCTCTTTCTCCAGTTCTTCAAGGCCTCCCACCTCTTCCAGCTCCTGAACCACAAACAAGTATGAAACAAAATTTTAAACAATTATTTTGACTTTTCTATATAATACAGTAAATAAAAAATAACAAAAAAAACAGAGAAAGAGACAAGAAATGCCCGACCTTTGGTCCCAAGAAGAGGCCGTATGGAACTCCCTTGAATTTTTCTGAATGATGCAGCTGAAAGACGCCAAACATAAAATTCAGTAAAGATTTCATCAACTCAAGTTTCGTGAATTGTAGCCATGTATTTAATATTTCATTTATGTTACTTTTCTTTTCAAATAAGCTAAATCCAAAAGAGCAAGGGGTTTCTCATATCATACACCAAGACATACCTAGTGAGGCAGTGAGCCACCGCGTTCTACGAATACAGTGAAAGCTTAATCGAAAATGAACTAACGTAGGAACCTAGAGTTCTAACACCTTCAATCTACATTGCGGGTTTGATGCATTGCCCTTTACTTGCATTGATTTTGACCTAATGTCGCATTGAGAACCCTGATATTTACGTAATTCCGAAATCCATGAACATAAAGACAAGTACGTAGCTAGGTAGAAGCCAGAAAGAGCCAGCTAGAGAATGAAAGGTTCTTTATGTGTGTTGGAGCTTACCTGATGAGCTGCAGCCACTCGTCTAAAGTACGGCACGTTGGCAATGGGCCCGACTGGGAACCTCCTGTGTACTAAACCATCATGCACAAACATATAGGCCATCCCAAACACCGTGATTCCTAGCCCCTTCACAGCCATTCAATATACACTTCATTTAATTTTCCCTTTTTAATGAAAACGCTATGATTTACGTGTTCTTGATACATACCGCACCAAAGCAGAGGCCAGGAACGAGGCCCCTGTGGTAGAAGCCATAGTCGAGGAGAGCAATGGCTGGGACCGCATTTATCACTGCAAAAACGTCGTTTAGCTCGAACGCTCCCTCTCTTGGTTTGTGGTGAGACTGAGAATTGGACATGTCAAGAAAGTATAATTAGTAAACGATTAAGATGATTACAAGATAATGACATATCTTAAGTGACACAAATTAGGTGCAAGAACTCGATAATGTACCTCGTGCATATGCCACAAAGAAGCATGCCATAAGGCCTCGTGCGCCCATCGTGCCCAAAACTCCATACCCACCTAAATCATCAACCATTTCAGACTCTAAAATATAAAAAATCATTAATTTAAATGTTATTTATTTGTCGTGAAGGTGTTCATAATCACCAAATGATAATAAAATTTATATTTTTTTGAATTAACAATTAACAAGAGATATGTCTACTTCATTACACGGTTTGCTCACATTTTGAATTTAAAAATGTCAATCATTTCCCTAATAATGCTCTAAGCATATAGTAAAAGAAACTACCTTATCAACATCATTTTTAATATATTTTTTTGTTGCTGAAATTATGAAGATTATCAAAAACAGAGTGTGGAAGAAAGAACTCACAGCAGCACCAACAGAAAGAGCAAATGTGCCAACCATTTCTGTAAGTGGAACCTCTCCACCCTAAATACACACAAAACAAAACCCACAAATTTACAAATTAACAAGGTAATTAAAAACTAATTAATCAATATATATTATACTTACATCCATCTGGCAATGAAATCTGTAGTAAACAGCCAACACAGCCATGGAACTAATCCCAAAGGTAGACATGACAGCCGCAACCAAATAAGTGAACCTTTCAGATTCCTTCCTGGCCAATTTCTCAGCCAAACGAACGGCCGAGATCTGTCTGTCAATGTCGTCGGGGCTCGGCACGGTGAGGCTATCAAGATTACCCAAGAGCCTAACCTCATCGTCTTTGGGTGACGGAGGTAGTGACACGTGGCCCAATCTCTTTTCCTCCAATACGAAGCAAATGGTGAAGCTCCTACGTTGCTGCCACGTCTGTCGCCGGAATTCGAGGGCTGGGCGGCGAAAGAGGGTGATTGGTGGCTTCTGAAGGCCGACTAAAGGGTTTCTGGTGGCGGAAGAGGAGGGTATTCCGGCCGCCATGAGAGGGAGGGTGAGGAGATTGAAGTGGCAGAAGAAATTGAAGTATGTCCACAAGTTCTTGGAGGGGTTATATACTACTTTTTGGGTGCTGTTCGGTCCTTGTCGTTTGTCAATTTATCGTTGTTCTTTTTCTCAAAACAAAATTTTCGGTCCAATATACTTTTAGGTAAATTATACAAAATTACCCATAAATTAATTTATCATCGAAACCCATCTGTAAATTTTTTTTATCTTAAAAATGTGAAAATTTACTTCAGTTATTAAAATTAAATCTACCGTAAATAATTTAACTAGAGTATATAAGGATAAAGTAATAATTTAACATTATTTAAATAATTTAAAATTTGTTGATATTTGATATAATACACTATTTTTGGTTAAGTTTTTGTTTAAACAATATATTTCACTTTGACTCCTTTCGCTTGAGCGATTGAAGAGGATTAAATCGACTTATTAGGACTTTAACCTCCATCTTGTTATTCGGTACCAAAAATGAACTGGACTCTTAGTTGAAGGAGCTAAAACGACGACTGATGAGGATTTATCTTTCCACCGACGGTGTCGGTTTAGCAAATGATTCATCATCTCCTCTCCTCATCTCTCCTTTACACCCTCGTCAAACTCTAAACAATTTTATGAGGGTTCTTCTTCATTTATTCAATAAATCTAAATATATTCTTGATTTTCTTGCCTTGTTACGTCTCCCAAAAACACTTACTCAAAAAGAAGGGGAAATTGTTGGTGTGCCCAAGAAGAAAAAAATAATTCATTACTCAGAATAAAAAGAAGCTCAAACCGCATTTCTTTACCGTCATTGTTAAGCGTGAACTTCAATTGCGCAAACCGGTACTTCATCATGACCTCCTTGATTACCTTTTTTTTTTTTTTATCTTTTTACAGTTATTTCATGATTGTAATGGTGATTTAATGTTATTACAGTCACCTCTCCCTTGGACTGTTAAATTTAGTAATCAAGTAACTGTTGAGTTTGAGAAATGAAACTTGTAGACAACATATTCGATAAAATTTCTAGTTATGGTACATAATGTTATAAATGGCATTGCTACTCGTCAAGTTCTTGATGTTCCTAGCCAATGTTTAAAATGTGGGTTTTTCTCGATGTAATTTAGCTTATTAGTTATTATAGTTTTGTTGTAATTTATTGTCCTTTGTCAAATTTGTAGCATCTTGTTCATCAAGTGTGAACATCAGCTCATTGGAGTACCCAATGCTTCATGATGAGTAGCGCTTGTAAACTTTGGAACAACCGTTTTTTGTTGTATTTACAAGTGGCATCGTGCGATGCCTTATTTTTATCTTTGTATCAATTTTCAATTGTAAGAGTGAATAAAATTTTTGCATATGAGTCAATTTTCTCTGTTTCGATTAAGAATAATCATGTTGTAATATGGTGTTGAATCAAGCGAGATCTTAAGTACCTTGAGTATCTTTTACTTTAGTAGTTGTGGGTTTGTATATATATTTTAAGAATTGTATCTTCATATCAATAGAATTATTCATTCAGAAGTCTTGTAGTTTCTTGGTGTGACAATTTTGGATATATTTCATTAATCTGTTAGCAGCTCGATCGAGGTATCTTGCTTATAGAGTTACAATGTTAACACTTGCCTTCATCTAGGATTTGCATTCTTGGTAGGGAGAGCTTTCTAATCTTGATCTAAGTTTTGTTTAGCAATCTAATTATGTGGCACTCATATTGTGGAAATATCCTGCATATGATTTTTTAATCTTGAGTCCATTTTGGTAATTTAACACATATTTCACCCCCTTTTATTGATCTTTTAAACGAACATCAAATCAAAATATTTCATTTCATCCCCTTCAACTTCATTTACATTTTTTAGTTTCAGCTTCATCCCAACAATTCTTGATCTATTGAACATGCCCTTTATCTCTCAAATATTAATTTCATTGTTTTTTCTATAGACATAGTGATAGTCAATGTGCATGTGTTGAGTTGTTTCAATATCGTAGTGTGTGGGAATTGGAGTTGAAATATGAAGATCCTTGAGTATATCTTTGAGCCAAACAATCTCACTATTGTCAGATGATATAACTCTATATTCACTTTCGGGACGAAGACTTATAGATTGTCTCTTGCTTCTTGCTCTTCCCATAAACGAGAGAAGATCCAAGGAAAATTTAGTGCACAATGGTGGAGCAACAAGTAAAGGTAAAAGAGCCCTCATCTGCATCGTTGTATGCAAGAAGAGAGAGTGCAAACTCAAATAAATAAGACAATTAATGGTGTTTTTGAGATAACGTAGGAGGTACAAAACAGCTGGCTTGCCAATGATGAAGACAAGGGAAAGCCAAGAATTGGCTTAATTGTTGGAGTGAGTGAGTTATAGATGATCTAGTAAGAGTGAGATAATGGAGATGACCAACTAAATGTTTGTAGAGCTCAAGATCTTTAAATAAGTTACCACAATCACGGTTATGCTTTGCTTGATAGTATGTTGTATAGGAAAGGATGGAACTTTGCACTCAAGCATGCTATTATCTTGTAGAATGTCAAGTATATGCATAGGTTGAGCAATTACCTTCCTCATTTATGTCACTTCCATTCCTAATAAACAACGGACCTTGAGGTTGAACTTGTGTAACTTGAGATTGTGTAAACGATGGACCTTGGGTTGGGTTTGTGTAACTCGATCATGTGTAAACGACCGACCTTGGGTTAGAGCTTGAGCTTGTGTAACTTGATTGAACTTTATTTTGAACTTACGTAACTTGATTGGGCTTATAATTCAAATTTACCAAATAACCCTTTAATTCATGTTTTTACCTAATTTGTCACATAATAAACAAATAATCCTATTAATAGGCAAAAAAAAAAAATTTTAGCGAACCAATTCACCTTTTAGAAACTCTTTATTAATCAATTTAACATTTTATTTTGATAAATATTATAATTTACTTTGTATATGAGTTCGTACTCTAGAGAAGAACCATACCATTAATTTCAAAATCAAATCAGACACTAGAGTTTAACTAGACCTCATCAATACAAGAATCAAATAGCAAATAACGAAAGTTATTATGCAAAGTTCATGCATAGATAAATTTGATTCTAAATCAAATCAAATATATATAAATATATATAATCACTTAAAAATTACGTATAATTCATTTATACATCGGATATCACGGTGGATAACACGTGTTATTTTATTATAACTTATCTTTATTATTTTTTATTTGATTATTTTAATTATATCTTTCATTAATTGAATCTAACTATTCTTACCATATATTAAATAATATTTTTATCTTCTAAATATATGTTTAATTTTGATAAACAAATTGTCTCTCATCTATTTATTACTAATGAAAGATATATTAAATAATATTTTTTAAACTATATAAAAAACACTTACAATGACATTTTAGGATATATATATATACTTAGTATCATAAACAAATCATAATCACACTAGTGTCATTGGTTGTCCGTCATGGACAAAGTAATATTTGTCCGTGACGGACAAAATCATGTTGTCCGTGATGGACAACCCATGACACTAGTCATATTACATATTTCTTTCAAACAAACCAAATTTTAGAACTTTAATCAACAAAGTAGTCATATTACATAGTTTACTCTGTCCGTCACGGACGGTGGCAAGTTGTCCGTCACGGACAAATTGAAGTTTTTTACTATGTAATGCCCATTTGTCCGAAAAAATATACTTTATTAGTTACCAAATTAGTATTACCACCGGGATTTAAAAATATTTGCTAGATTAAAATTTAGTGTAATAGGTTATAGTTTGTATTAATCTAACTACACTATAATTTTAACTTACTGTAATAATAGATGTATAATGTAAGAGGTCTTATTTATAGGATTTTTTTTATAATTTTATAAATCATAATTTAGTTGACTATATTTTTATAGGCAAACGGTTTATATTTTCTCATTTATTTTATATTACAGGAAAATAAATTGTATGACATGATAACCAAATAATTATTTGTGTTTAATGATCGTTATTTAAAATTATGATAGTAACACTTTTAAATGTGAAAATTATTTCTATTTTCTATTTTTTAAAAAATTGAATGCATTAAAAAATTACTAAAAAAACTGGTGTGAAAACGAAGAAGTTAATTGTTCAAAATAAAATGTCATAGTTTAAGAACAAACAACAAAATTATGATAGTCCCTTCTCTTGGAGGGTCTGGGTTGTCTGGTTGGCAACGACAAGAGCATTGATGCGACTTCGGCCCGTTGGATCCCATCTGCGCACGGTTTTATTCGGCCGTCTATTCTTCCTGGTGTGGGAAACGACATCGCTGTCTCCGAATTCATCGACCCTGACTCTCACGAGTGGGACTCAGCTGCCCTCGCTGCTATTTTTCAACCTCTGGACATGGTCAAAATCCTTAGTATCCCACAGCTTCAGCCGAATGAGGATGATACAATAATTTGGGCATCTTCCCTATTAGGATACTTCACTATTAAATCAGCTTACTGGCTCGGAAAGATGGGAATTTTGCCGGTTACTCACCCTCCAATCTGGTCCTTACTATGGAAGTGCAACCTTCCTCCCAAGGTCCTTCACTTCGCCTGGCGTCTTTGCAATGGTTATCTCAGTGTTGCTTCCACATTGCACCTGAAGCATGTAATTCCCAACTCAACTTGCTCGAGGTGCAATCTCGAGCAGGAGTCCTACTGGCATGCCCTCATTCTTTACCCCTACATTGTCGTGGTATGGTTTGACTCTACCTTACTTCCAACTTTCATGGCCTCCTGCAAGGGGCATCCTTCCGATGTCCTTCTTCATATCAAAAACTCTTCTGGATGTGATGGGGTATATGACTTTATCACGCGCTGCTGGATCGCATGGACCTTCCGCAACAAGTCTCTTTTCGACCCTTCTCCTCCTTCATGTGATCTCCTACGTGACAGCTACATTCGCATGGTCTCTGATTTCAGGCTCTGAAATACAACGCAACAACCCCAACGACCGGCTCCTCTGTCCGTCTCCTCCTGGGTTAAGCCACCTACGAGAACTTTGAAGCTTAACACAGACGCTGCTCTTCTTGGTGGTTCGGTGTGCCTTGGGGCGGCTCTCAGGGACTCAACGGGTCGTCTGTTGCTTGTCGCTGCTAAACGCTTCACCGGGTCCACCACTTCGGCAACTGCTGAAGCATTGACAGTCCACTTTGGCATCTCCTCCGTCAAGGAGTTCTTGCACTCCCCTTTGATCATCGAATCAGATGCATAAGCCATCTTCAACATCTTTGCTAACAGGAATGTGGTCCAGACGCTATCGTACACGTCCACTATTTGCAATCTTGCAGGTTCTCTAATTCCAGATATAGCTATTGTTTCGTTTCATCATGTACGACGTAGTGCCAATTATGTGGCTCACCACATCGCTAGACTTCCTTTGGACAATTCCTCTTGTATTTGGCTTGATCACTTCCCGCAATGTATCTCTAACATCGCGGAAATTGATTTATATTAATACAACACAATAGTTATTTCAAAAAAAAAAAAACAACAAATTTAATTTGCAGGCCTCTCTATTTATGCTTTTGTTCATGCGAAATAATTTGTATTTTCCATAACGAATGATAAATTATTACATTAAAATAACATTCTTGAAAATTTTGAGAAAATATAAATTAATTTTAATCCAATAGTTATATTTTATCATGTAAAGTTACTAGAAGGGTAGCACGAGTTTGAAATTGATTATGGTGTTGGATGAACACATATATAAATTGGCATAGACCTAATAAATGATAGGACTTGTAGCGGTTATGCAAGTAGTCATGTGTTCTTCTATAGGTCCAAACACCAAAATGAACCATGCAGTTCCATATGATTGGGTAATCAATCGGGTATACAAACATGTAACTTTATCAAATTACCACCCGACCCGTATAATTGGGTCAACAAACCTGAATTTAGATTCAAGTCAACTCTTACCCGTTCAACTATTTTACGTATACAAATATACCAGAAAATACCCAATTTCCTTAGTGAGTTGAAAATATAAATTAGAAAACAATAAATCAAGTTATGAACTTTGGCATTTAAATAATGGGTTGATTCAAGAAACATGTTTTTTCGAAACGAATCAGAGAGTGATGAACTGTAACTTCGTAAAATATAAACAACTATTTACCAGAAAATTGGTTTGTTGTTTTTGTTAGACATGAATTAGAATAATTATGTTTGAAGGACGATTGATCGTTGAATTTGTTGAATATAATGGTGATTTAATTGATTTTTTTTCCGTTAGGGTTTGAGTTTTAAATGGTGTTTAGTTGTATTAATTGATTTGTTTAAGAAATGGATAAATTTATTATTCGGACGAAAAACGACCATTGTCGAGTATTGATTCGACCTCCATTCCTCAAGAACCACGAAATTTTGATAATGTAAATGTGAATGGTGTCGATGATGTTGCTAGATATGAGGTTGTGAGAAATGATGTTGTTAGAGATAATACTAGAGATGATAATGCTAGTGAGAGTATTCATAGATAATTTTTATCGATAAATTTTTTTGCCCCCCTTTTAGAAATCCTGCGGCCGTCACTGACGACGACCTCCGTATATTCGAACCGGAAGATCTCTGTACACGAACCTTTCTTTAAATAGCCGGTTTTAGATCTATATTTACAAAAATAAAATCATAAAAAAATCTAATAAAGAATTTGTAATATCTATTCAAAGAATATACATTGTTAGATAGAATAATAATAATATTAATCATATAATATGATATCAGAACATAATATTTGGTTAGTATTATTTATTTTGAAGTTAATTTGTATTAAATATATTTAATTTATCATACCTTTAATATTTTGTTTTTAATAATTATTTATAATTCTATAATTAGAATCTAATAACATCCATGTAAAGTGGGGTTCTTGTAACCCGAGCATTATCATACATGATTGCGATTAGTCAGACTAAAAAACTAAAAGGGGTGTATTAAATCTTGACTTTTAAAGATTTTGACGGATTCTTAATAATCATAGGATTTGCAAATTCTGTGGGATATTTTAATTCTATATAAAGTCAATATAGATTGTGTGGAAATCTTATGTGTTGAGGGGAGATTTTTATGGAGTTTAGGTATGTATAAAAGTAATGAAGAATCCTACAAAATCAATAAAATAATAGATTTTTTTAAAATTCACAAACTTTTAAATATCATAGGAATTTTATGGAAAATTTTAAATCATAATTAAATAACTAAATATTTATATGAACTTTTAAAAATATATATTCAATACCCATAAACTTTTAAACTCCAAAAAATTTCTATAAACTCTTAATTAAATATACCCCAAATTTCCAATTTGTTTCGTACAATAAAGAAAGAAATGCAATAGGGTTAAATTAATTGATTTATTAAGAGGATAAAATTAGCATTTTATAAAATCTTGAAAGTAAGATTAGGTGGAGCGTTATGAATGCAACGCATATTCGAGGTTTGTCGGATTGGTGATTTGTGGGTCCAATTAGGTGTTAGACACGTACTCCTACCTTTCGGTGCTAATCTTTTCACGTGTTCGCTTCACAATACTCTCCATTCGTCCACGTCACTACCATTATAATGGGTATCTTTTATAATATGCAATTTATATAAGAGATTTAATTTCCACAAATTTTTTTTATCCGACCAATCTATTTCAAATAATATAGGTCATGGGTTGTGATATTTTCAGCGAGATGTTTTTCGGGAACAATAAAATGGTGTTTATGTGCTCTTGCATTCTACAATGGTCCTTCATACGTGCCGCTTTGATCGAAAAATTAGTGTCAACCGATAGATATTCATTTTCTCGGGATTTTTTGAGCCATACATGAGCTCCAACTATGAACTCTAGAGGTCTGCGCCTCTTATCCACGTAAAACTTCTAGCGACTCTGTGCTGTCAACATCCGCTTTCAAAATCATTGCTACTTGAGCCATATCGTCTTGTATCTGCTTAGGTGCTACTTCGCTAGCACTACTCGGCTCGTCCCAACACCGCGGAGTACGACATCTCTGTTCGTATAAAGCCTCATAAGGAGTCATCTTGATCGATGCGTGTCAACTGTTGTTATACGAAAACTCCACTAAGGAAAGGTGATCTGGCCATACCTGTCCCCATCTAACACGTAGGCTCTCAACATATCCTCCAGAGTCTGGATGGTCCACTACGATTGACCATTGGTCTGAGGATGATAAGTAGTCGTGATTGTAGACTCGTACCTAGGGCGGCATGCACTTGCAGCCAAAACCTCGAGGTGAATCGTCCGTCTCTGTCAAAGACTATAGTCCTAGGTACTTCATGCAATCGCACTATCTATCTCTTGAAATCCTCTGCTAATTGACTTACCGGCCACGTTTCTTCGATAGGAATGAAATGCACGGTCTTCGTCAATCGATCTACTATAATCCAGTTAGCATCAAAACCTTGATTCGGTCTCAGACCGGTGACAAAATCCATCGAGATGTCCTCCCACTTCCACTGAGGGACAGGAAGTGGGTGAAACTCTCCTCCTGATTGATGATGCTCGATCTTGACCTGTTGACAAGTCGCACACTTAGCTACATATCTCGCCACATTTGGCTTCAGACCTCCCCACCAGAAGGAGCGTCTGATATCCTGATACATTTTACTCGCACCGAGATGCACTGAGTAAGATGTAGAGTGAGCCTCCTGTAGGATCCGTTGTCTCAGCTCTCAATCCGAGGGTACACATACTCGCTCCCGACATCTCGAAACTCCATCAACACCGACTGCATACCGAGGTGCCTCTTCTCAAGACATCTTATCTCGGATCCGTGTCAAAGCTGGGCAACTCTCCTACTTTTGTCGGATTTCTACCAACAGATCAGGTAATACCTCTAAGGTGGACAAATGGTTTTCGGAATCCGGAAAGTGGATATCCATCTCTATCCATGTCAAGTCTATTGTAACTGAGGCTGAGCTGTCAGCCGAGTGATCGCCATCTCTTGGGGAGTCTTCCTATTGAGGGCATCAACTACCACGTTCGCCTTTCCCAAGTGGTATAAGATCCTCAATTCGAAGTCCTTGATCAACTCCAACCATCTCCTTTGGCGGTTATTCAACTCTCGCTGAGTGAATATGTACTTCAGACTCTTATGGTCTATGAATATCTGACACGTAGCTCCTTACAGATAATGCCTCAAAATCTTCAAAGCGTGAACAACAACAGGTAACTGGAGATCATGGGTAGGGTAGTTCTCCTCATACGTTTTCAGCTATCTCGACGCGTATGCTATAACCTTACCTCTTTGTATCAGAACTCATCCCAAGCCGAGCTTGGATGCGTCGCTATAAAACAAAAAGTCCTCAATGCCCTCTAGCTGAACTAAGATAGGAGCGGAGGTCAACCACCTCTTCAGCTCCTCGAAACTCTGCAGGAACGGCTCGGACCATACAAATCTCGTAGACTTCCTTAGCAAGGAAGTGAGTGGTCGGGTGATCACTAAAAAGCCCTCCACAAAACGACGGTAGTGGCCCACCAATCCTAGGAAGCTGCATACCTCCTTGACGTTCCTAGGAGGTGGCCATGATGCTACAACCTCGATCTTTGCCGGATCTACCTTGATCCCTTTGGCGGAAACGATGTGACCAAGGAATGCCACCTCAAACATCCAAGTGTAATGCTCTATATCCTGCGGGACTTGGAGTACGATCCTTAAGTGTCCTGCATGCTCCTCTCTGCTGCGAGAGTATACCAGAATATCTTCGATGAAGACCATACCGAACTGGTCTAGGAAGTCGATGAAGATGTTGTTCATCAACTCCATGAACACGGCGTACGCATTCGTAAGCCCGAAAGGCATCACTAAAAACTTGTAGTGCCCGTATCTGGTCCAAAATGTCGTCTTAGCTATGCTCTGCTCTCTCACTCTCAACTGGTGATATCCGGATCTCAGATCGATTCGAGAAAACACTGAAGCTCCGTCTAGCTGGTCCAACAGATCGTCGATATGGGGCAATGGGTACTTGTTCTTGATTGTCACCTTGTTAAGCTCTCGGTAGTCAATACATAACCTCATCGACCCGTCTTTTTTCCTGACGAAGAGTACTTGTGCGCACCAAGGAGAAAGCACTCCTCTGTAGAGTTAAATCTGATGGCTCTCCAAAAACGTTGGATCGTATGCTACCGGAATCTCCTCCAAAGATGGACTCGTACTATCCTTTATGGCATAGCACCAAAAAGCCTCACAACCCTGGCCGATAAGTCTTGCAGCTCGCACTGCATTGATGATTGTACCGGTCTTCTGGAGTCCCATCCTCGGAAAATCTCTACATGGCCTGACTCCGTAATTACCGTCACCGTCCTCTTGCCGATGTCCAGAACTGCCTGATGTCGATCCATCCAATCCATGCCCAGAACTTCTTCATGTACTAAGTACATGACGAAGAAGTCAGTTGGCCAATCGCGACCTCCCAATCTAATAGGGCAAGCACAAACCTCTCGTGTACCTCTAATCTTACCCCATCGGGTAATCCTATAAAGAAGGGTCTCCCCCTACTGTAACTAAGGCAAATCTATCTACATATGCATCAGATATAAAAGAATGCGTAGTACCGGTATCGAAAATAACTTTGACAAGAAAACCATTAATATGAATGGTACTTGTGGTCACTGAAGCTGCTGGCTCCACTGCACCCCTCAGCTCATAAACTTTGGCTGAAGCATCTCTGGTGTCTGATGTACCACCAACTCGTGCTCTACCTCTCCCCTGTCCTTGGACGGAACCCTGAGGAGCGGTAAAACTAGGTGCTCGTTGTTGTTGGTGATGATACTGAGGCAACCTCTGCCAACCTCCGACAACGCTGGCAGGTGTAGATCCCTGCTGAGATGGTGCCTTGCCCTAACAGAAAAACGCATCTCTGTGTTCTAGCTTGCCACATGAAAAGCAAGTCACTGCAGTCTTCTTACAATCAGCTTGAATGTGTGTGACACCTCCATAGTTATGATACTGTCGTCCTCTGTTGGAACTCTGCATTGTCTGTTGGAAACCAGAGCGTCCTAGCATCTGACTACGCCCGAACCTAGCTGCTGCAGCTCCCGAACTAGCTGGCCCATTCCTCTATTGGAACTATGTGAATGGTGCCGAGTTACTCATTATCATGATTGACTTCCCCAAACCTATTTATTACTTTCTAACACTTTCACTTCCAGCCAACTTCTCAACTTTTCTTTCACTTGCTTTTCACTTCCTTGCTTCCAAATTCCTGGATAGGTAAAGGGAGGCAAATATGTATATGAGGGGCTAAGCATGATCAAGAAGAAGAAGAGAAAAGAATGAATTGCCTTGGTCTTTCCAGGAAGAAAGTGAGAGAACTCATAATGTGGTGTCAACCTTCAAATTCAACATAATTTCGATAAGGACAAAGTATTAAACATGCCGAAAATTTCAAACAAAGCATTTAGCAACTTAAACATATCATAAAACCTTTCAAACATATAAAGATTTCAAAACCAGTCAGCAAACAAAGTCTTCACTGAGGTCATATCCAGATAAGAAGCACAAAAATCGTTTCGGAAACTTTCAGTTAAACCACCTCGGTCGAGATGTTCTAAGTCAACTGAGGTGAAGCACCTCGTTTGCCCAGAATCACTTCGGTCGAGGTCAATTTTTTTTTCATTCCAGTTTTTGACGTTTTTCTCAATCAAATAACCTGTATGCATGCATGAAATCTCAGATAAGCAAATAGAGCATAATAAGATCATAAATGTACGTCATAGTAGCATACAATCATCCATAGTCAAATAATACATCAAACACCCCATACTTGGGACACATTGTCCCAATGGGTCAAAATAAGTCTAGAGATCTAAAATACTCACCGGACATAGCTGAGCTGCATACTAAAGAAAGAAAGAAAATCCTGCAAGCTCTCAATAATCAACATCCGGTGGTGGTGGTGGTGGCACATACGGGTGCTGAGATGGGTCAAAAGGGTAGCCCATGACATGCTGAAACTGAATCTCAGCCATCACGTGCTGGTAGTGTAGTCTCTCCTGCATCTCTCGGATCTCTAGGGACATGGCAGCATAGGAATCAATCATCTGATCCGTCAGATCGTTGATCCGACGGTGAGCAAGTGGATCCCTCTGCCGGCGTACCCTACGCCTAGCGGGACGTGCTGGTGCTGCAGCCGGCTCCTCCTCAGTCTCGTCATCATCCAAATCGATGACCGGCGCACTAGTCCTAGCTGTATCCGTGCCCGTATCCATAGGAACACCACCATCCTCAGCAATATCATCATCATCATCAGCCTCGTCCTCCTCCGTTGGTCCTTGAGCTGCTGCAGCTGCTGCCTCTCTAGCATCCTCCATCAGTGGAATCCACGTAGTCTGCCAGTAGTGTGGATCAAACACGGAGAACTGAGCTGACCATCTGATCCCCTGTGGTGTAGTCGGCTCCCATGGCATCGCCACATATGACGTAGTAAGTCCTCGGGGAACCAGTATCCTCCGAGTGATCATCTCCTAAAGTCCAAGCGGCTTGGCAACCGCCACCATGGTACAAGCACTGAGGTCCATATCCATGTAACTCGCTATATGAGTCACAATACCTCCACAACAGATGTCGCCCTTCCCCTTTGCCTTGATCTTATGCAGATCCTCTGCCAACATCAACCCAAAATCTGGGACTCCTCTAGTCACCATGTAGTATAAACTCAGAAGCTCGCCCTGTCTAACCTTCTGGGGCGTCTCAGTACGCGCCAGAAGAGTCTCACTAAAAATCCTGTGGGCTAGTCTAAAAGCAAGATGGAATATAATCCTCTCCTTGGAATCTCCAGGTCTCCATTTGTCAGCATGCTCAACCACGTGAGCTATCTGTCCCCAGAACTCCCTAGCTACAACCCGGGAGGGAAAATCAACAACAATCGGGATCGGGAAGCCAAAGATATCCCGCAAGTGATCTAAAGGAACCAAGTAGTTCCGGTTCATCAACCGGTACTTCACGACGCGCTCGGTAGGCAAGTAGGTAAAGGAGCTGACAAACTCCAAGGTCGGCTCTAGATAGGCCGGAGCTCTGATCTCTGTGAACTGCTCTAGCCCCACAGCAGAGATCATACGCCTCAAATCATCATCGACATGGAGGCAATTAAAAGCAGATATGTCCAGGAAGCGGGGTGCAATCACTGGACGGGCCGCTATGCGGTCATAATCGACCTGATGTCTCTCGTGGATCACCAGTCTAGTGCGGTGGGAAGCAGAAGAAGGGGAAAGAGAAGATCTGTCCCTCAGGACCAACTGCCTGTAGAACTCATAATTTCTGTGACCTGTCAGACCACCTCGGTTGCCCTGACAACTCTGTAGAACACCTCGGCCGAGGCACATGCCGACTGCACCGAGGCGAAAAACTGTTCAATCGATTCCCTCAAAAATCCAGTTCTTTTCCCCCAAAATCACTACCAAAGGTTCCTATGGGGTACTTAATCCTTTTCTCAGAAAATGCAGGGGCAACCAAAGCCCAAATCGAAAGGAAACAGTGGAAAAGAGGAGGGTTAGGGTTTTTTCGATTTTTACCCCGATTCGGTCGATTCGATTCGTTCTTTCTGCAGATTGGTGCTTGCAATGTGATCCTCTACCCTTTCCTTGTAGTTTGGAAGCGAGAATCGTCGAAAATGAGCGAAGAACGGAGGAGCGAGGTGGAAAACGTGCCGCGGTCGAGAAGAGGGTAAAGAGAAGAGAGAGAAATGTCAGCCCCCTTTTATACCCTTTTCTGGAACTGCTGTCACCTCGGTCGAGATGGTCTCGACTGGGCCGAGGTGTACGGACCGAGGTGGATCTTCAGAAACGCTAATCGTCTCGGTTGCTCAAGAATCATCTCGGTCGAGGTGCTGTGACAGCAACCGAGATGTGTCTCAGTCAAACTCCGTCTTCTGAAATTCTCGAATTTCTGTCCTTCTAGTTGTGCTCCTGGGTTGTATTCCTTCCTTAGATGTCACCAGTTGTCTGTCTAGGACGCCAAAAACAAAACCAAGCAAAGCAAAAGCAAACTATCTAAAACTAGACAAGAAAAAGGGAAAAGAAAGCAATACCTTGGGTTGCCTCCCAAGAAGCGCTTGATTTAAGGTCGCTAGCTGGACCGTACGGCATCTCTATGCGTGATGGGAGGTTTCCTCACCCCATACTTCACCTTCATCATGGGGTGAGATAAGTAAGTCTATCAAACGCTCCAACAAGTGCAAGTGCTCATCGGGGAATGAATTGTCTATGGGTGGGTCGTCCTTCTTGCGTGAAGATGGAGGTAGCCGGCTGAGGTGATCCGCAACAGAATTTTCGGATCCCTTCTTATTGCGGATCTCTAGGTCAAACTCTCGAAGCAAGAGAAACCATCGAATAAGGCGTGGCTTGGCATCTTTCTTAGCAAGCAAGTAACGGATGACTGCATGGTCGGTGTAGACAATGACTTTTGCTCCTACTAAGTAAGAACGAAACTTCTCGAAAGCATATACAACCGCCAATAGCTCCTTCTCGGTGGTAGCGTAGTTACGCTGGGCTTCATCTAGCGTCTTGCTAGCATAGTAAATGGCGGTGGTCCGGCCATCCTTTTTTTGTCCAAGCACCGCTCCTACTGCTACATCACTAGCATCACACATGATCTCAAAGGGCAAGGTCCAATCCGGAGGTTGGATAATGGGAGCGGAGATCAACGCTTCCTTAATCTTGTAAAATGCATCAAGACACTCCTGCGAAAACTCAAAAACAACATCTTTATTCAAGAGGTTAGTTAGAGATTTAGAAATCTTAGAGAAGTCCTTGATGAATCTCCTGTAGAAACCTGCATGCCCGAGAAAACTCCTCACACCTTTAACAGAACAAGGGGGAGGGAGTTTCTCAATAGTCTCGATCTTAGCGCGATCGACCTCAATACCTCGATTAGAAACGAGGTGTCCTAGCACAATGCCTTCATTAACCATAAAATGACACTTCTCCCAATTCAAGACAAGATTAGTGTCTTCACATCTTTGTAGCACTAGAGAAAGGTTAGATAGGCAATCATCGAAAGAGGAACCATATACTGAAAAATCGTCCATAAATATGTTACGCCTAGGAATGGTGTACGCAAAAGCTTTAAATTTATAACTCGATATATTTCTCCTAACTCCTAGCGAACCCGCAGTGTACGGGACGTTTTGTAGTAGGGATAGTATTCCGAGGTCGAACACAAAGACTGAGGTGAGATCGAATCGATTAGTGACTAAGGATAGTGAAGATCTAGGCTAAGAAAAGAGAAAGAAACAAATAAATGAAAATCTCAATATTTTTAGGTTTGGTTTTGTGTGATGATCAATCAAGGATCACAATGATATAATATAGCAAAACAAACTAAGGATCAAGCTAAAACACAAACAAACAAAGCAAACACGAAATATGTGACCAAAGAGAGAAAAGCGGATTCTAGGGGTTGGAAATTCCGGTTATGGCATTGGACTCAAGCTATCTAATCATTCCTTGGATCAACTATAGTATGTTGGGAGTGAGCGTTTCTAGATTGGGATCAATCACCGAGTAGGTCTCATGGTCCACTAGTCCGTTCCTAAGGTCTCATCACCGGGTAAGTCTCAAAGAGCCTAAGGATAGGAATTATACACAAACCGGATGGTTATCTAGGGATCTAACCTCTCCTTACCGGGTAAGTCTCGGAAAGGCAAGTCCTAAGCATCAATCCTAGCACACTCAGTCCAATAGCGGCTTATGAGGCTCACTACTACCTAGAGTTCGTCATCGTTGGTATCTAAGAGCAAAAATCACCGGGTAGGTCTCTTCTAACTCGTAGTTGCAAACACTAGGTCACCCTAGGATAGATTTAGCTCAACTAACACTAGGATTTCAACAAATCAACAACCTAACACTTAGATTTATCAATACAAGCAAGTTAATCAAAATTACGGGGTGTTCATCCCTTTCCACGGCCGTGGAAAGGCAAGATCCAACCGTGGTTTTAAACAGTGACTAGGTTAAATCAAGCGAATCATCCAAGTATTCATTTAAGTCTATTCTATCATAGTCCAAGCCATAACCATCTTTTCCTTACCCTAGAATCGCATCTATTTAGCCTACAACATGCATCTTAACAATCAAACTCAACAAGCATAAAATCATAGAATCCATGGCAAGAAGATGAAATGAAAGATGGATTAAGCAAATGAAACAAGTAAAACAAGTTAAATCAAGGTTCAAGAAGGACTTACAACCCTTCAAAAGAAGGTTCGAATCGTTTCTTACAAATCCTTGCAAAACGTTTCACAAAAGCTCACTCAAAATCGCTCAAAAAGACTATGGAACTATGAACTAGTGTGCTTCTTCTTCTTCTCCAATGGAAGCCTTTCTTCTTCTCCAATGGTAGCTCCAATCCAATCTTCCAATGAGAGAATATTGTTGTTGAGAGTGTGGGAGAGAATGGGAGTGAGGGTCTGTCCATAATAGCCTTGCAGGACCACCTTTTATCCTCCAAATTTGCAAGAGTCGGCCATAAAGATCGTGGGACAGCTGTCACAGCTGTCTGGCCAAAACCACGGCCCATTTCCACGCCCGTGGAAGTCCCAGTGGCCGTGGTTTTGGTGCTTCTGCATTCTATGGATCATTAAGCCACAATTCGGTGCATGACATGCACCAATAAGGTCCCATGTGTCCTCCTTAACCTCTAGCTTGCATCCCAATGAGTCCGAAGGTGTGTCATCTCGAGGAACGATCCTCGAATGTATCGATTAAGCTCCTAAATCTCCCAAGATACCTACAAAGCATGCAAAAGTCCGTGTAGACGTCTATCTCGACAAAATACATGAATTGAGTGCAAACGTCGTGAACTAGTGTTAAACCATGCATGAATGAGCGGAAAAACTATCTAAATGAGCGCCTAAACCTAAGTCATAAATCGTGTTATCAAAAATACCCCATACTTAAGGTTTGCTCGTCCCTGAGCAAGTCCCCAACTATAGACTAAGAGATGACATGATTTATGCATGCAGAAAAACAACAAAATCTTTTTGGAGTTGTGCTTCTAATATTGGATCACCTTCATAGTCATGTTTCATGGCAATGGACAAGCGATCATGCATCAAATAAATGAAGGCATGGAAAGACAATTATACTTAACTCGAAGGCATGCATGAAATGTAAAAATGAAGAAGTCAAGATGATCATGAGAATATTCAATCTAGATCACTAAGTCTTACACACATGCAAATAGGTCACAAGGGCTTGTGAAATAAAAGGCCAAAAAATGTTGTGATTAGGTGGGAATTTTTCTAGGCTATGTGATGCCAATCCGGGAATGGAACTAACTTCACAACTTCACATTTTTATCAACTTCCAACAAGTGTATATTTTCTCCATTTTTTTCTTTCTTTTCTTTTCTTTTTCTTTCACTTATTTTTGAGACAATGGCATTGGTGTACAAAAGCCGAAACCTTGGTGATTAGCCGTCCTCGGGTTTTTTTATTTTTCGAGGTGCATCCATACCGGACACACATACCAAAGCTCGTTAGGAATATCGGTTTATTTGACTTTGGCAAGGCACAAACACCCGATTATGTGAATGGTGCCGAGTTACTCGTCATTTAAACCAACGTCCCCAAACCTATATTTTTGTCTACACTTTTCACAACAAATTCAACACTTTATTCATAACATTCATCCATCAACAACTTCACCCCACACTTGCTTTTCACACACTCAACACACTAACATGCTCCTATTCCCGGATGGGTCAAAAGAGGTCAAATTTATATCAATTGAGGTGCTCAAACAACATGATCAAGATGAGAAGTAGAGAAAGATGAATTGCCTTAATCACTCCTAGATGATATGCAAGAACTAGCATGTAATTTCGACTTTCAATCCTCAATCCAATCAAGACAAATATCATGATCACAATCATTCATGGGATTCAAGATAAGTACTTCAAGTCCACATATGCATTCATCAATTCAACACACAAGGCCATCCATAGCCAATTCACAAGACAATTTCATCATAAGGGTCATTCCCAAGCTTAGAAGCACTAATTTTTTTTTTAAAATTTTTCTGATTTTTTTTTGAATTTTTCGAAAAATGTATGTACAATGCAAAACATGTGACAATAATAAACTATCCTAGATGCTAATCATGCAAGTGATCATGGAAACCCCACCCCATACTTAGAAACACATTGTCCCCAATGTGTAAATGAAGTAAAGAAGAGTGAAAGAGGGTTCTCACAATGTAAAAATGGTTTGCTTCGGTATTTGGGATTACTCAAAGGGAGTGATGGCGGATGATCCTATCAACGATGGTAGAGAGATCAAAGTGTTCGTTATGGCGTCGGGATCCGCGCTAGGCGCCGCTAGCCGTCCAAGTCCCTCGTCCGCTCCACCCACAATTGATGAGGGACTCATCATCATCATCCACATGCCATGCAAGGCTTCTATGCTACCAAGACTCTAGCACACACACAAAGCACACCAAACACACAAAAACAAAAAAATCAAAACAAAACAAAAACGAAAAGGGAAAAACGTCTACCAATGGGTTGCCTCCCATCAAGCGCTTCTTTAAGGTCATTAGCTTGACCAAATTCGGGGGCGTCTCACTCTAGGTGAAGTGGGGCAATCATATCCACCGGAGCTCCCGGGATATACTTCTTCAACCGATGCCCATTCACCTTAAAATCTCCACAATGCTCCCCTCCTATCTCAACCGCTCCATGGGGAAAGAACTTCTTCACCACATAAGGGCCCGTCCATCTTGACTTTAGCTTTCCAGGGAAGAGCCGCAGCCTTGAGTTGAAGAGAAGGACAAGGTCGCCTTCACTCAACTCCTTAGGTATGAGACGCTTGTCATGCCAACGTTTGGTCTTTTCCTTGTAGATCCGGGCGTTTTCATAGGCATCCAACCGGATCTCCTCAAGAGCATTCATGTCTAGCAACCTTTTCTCTCCGGCCTCCTTGAGGTCAAAATTCAGCCACTTTATAGCCCAATATACTCTATGCTCCATCTCTACCGGAAGGTGGCAAGACTTGCCATAGACTAGCTTGTAGGGAGTGGTGCCAATCGGTGTCTTGAAAGCGGTTCTATAAGCCCACAAGGCATCATCGAGCTTCATAGCCCAATCCTTTCTCGTCCTTGAAACCGTCTTCTTAAGAATTCCCTTTATCTCCCGGTTGGAGATCTCCACTTGGCCACTAGTTTGGGGATGGTAAGGTGTTGCCACCTTATGAGTCACCCCATACTTAGCCAAAAGTGCCCCAAAATTCCTATTAGTGAAGTGCTTCCCTCCATCACTTATGATCACCCTTGGTGTTCCAGACCTAGGGAAGATCACTCGGTTGAAGAACCGCACCACAACCTTGGCATCATTTGTAGGAGATGCGATTGCCTCTACCCATCTCGAAACATAGTCTACCGGCAATAGGATGTAGAGGTTGCCACAAGAAGAGGAGAATGGTCCCATGAAGTCCACACCCCACACATCAAATATCTCCACCTCTTGTATGTTGTTCAAGGGCATCTCGTTCCTCCTTGAGATGTTGCCCATCCTTTGGCAAGCATCACAAGCTACCACAAAATTCTGCACATCCTTGAACAAACTCGGCCAAAAGAAACCCGATTGCAACACCTTAGCACATGTCTTGTGTGAGCTAGCATGACCTCCACATGGCAAGGAGTGACAATGGCGGATCACACTCTCCACCTCATCCTCCGGTATGCACCTCCTAAAGACTCCATCCGGCCATCTTTTGAACAAAAGCGGTTCACTCCAATAGTAATGCCTCACATCCTTGAAGAACTTTTTCCGCTGGGCATATGACAAACCGGGAGGCACTTCCTCGCACACAAGGTAGTTCACAATGTCGGCATACCATGGCTCATTACCCCTTGACACTTGAAACAAGCACTCCTCCACCATTTGCAATTGCTCATCCCGGAATGAGTCATCAATCGGGATGTCATATCTCTCAAGCTCCAATGGTGGGAGTCTACTAAGGTGATCCGTCATAGAATTTTCGGACCCTTTCTTATCCCGGATTTCCAAGTCAAACTCTTGAAGAAGAAGGATCCACCGAATCAACCGAGGCTTGACATCCTTCTTTGTAAGGAGATAACGGATCGCAACATGATCCGTATACACAATGACCTTCGCTCCAACAAGATACGAGCGGAACTTCTCAAATGCGTACACAACCGCTAACAACTCCTTCTCGGTGGTAGCATAATTGAGTTGGGCATCATCTAGCGTCTTGCTAGCATAATAAATGGCATGTGTACGCCCATCTTTCCTTTGCCCCAAAACAGCCCCAACGGCTACATCACTCGCGTCACACATGATCTCAAATGGTAGACTCCAATCCGGAGGTTGCATGATAGGTGCGGAGACCAAAGCATTCTTCAACCTACAAAAAGCCTCAAGGCAATCCTTGGAGAAAACAAACTCAACATCTTTCATTAGTAGGTTAGTAAGAGGCTTAGAAATCTTAGAGAAATCTTTAATAAATCTCCGGTAAAAACCGGCATGCCCTAGAAAACTCCTTACCCCCTTCACCGAGGTAGGTGGTGGCAACTTCTCTATTGTCTCTATCTTAGCCCTATCAACCTCAATGCCTCGGTTGGACACCAAGTGTCCCAACACAATACCTTCACTTACCATGAAGTGGCATTTCTCCCAATTCAAGACTAGATTAGTCTCCTCACATCTCTTAAGCACTAAAGACAAGTTAGCTAAGCAATCATCAAAGGAAGATCCATAAACAAAAAAATCATCCATAAACACTTCCATGATGTTTTCAATATACTCAGAAAAGATAGCCATCATACACCTTTGAAAGGTGGCGGGTGCATTACACAACCCAAATGGCATTCTCCTATATGCAAATGTACCCCAAGGACATGTAAATATGGTTTTCTCTTGATCATCGGGGTGAATAGGGATTTGGAAGAATCCACTATAACCATCTAAGTAGCAAAAGTGAGAATGTTGAGCTAATCTCTCTAGCATTTGGTCAATAAAGGGAAGAGGGAAGTGATCTTTCCTAGATGCCACATTTAGTTTCCTATAGTCAATACACATTCTCCATCACGTAACCGTCCTAGTTGGGATTAGTTCATTATTCTCATTGGTTACTACGGTCATCCCACCCTTCTTAGGAACCACATGCACGGGACTAACCCACTTACTATCTGAAATCGGGAAAATGATTCCCGCATCTAGCAATTTAAGGATTTCTTTCTTGACTACTTCCTTCATGATAGGGTTTAGTCTTCTTTGAGGTTCAATTGAAGGTTTATGATTATCTTCCATTAAGATCTTATGCATGCACAAAGAAGGTTTAATGCCAACTAAATCATCAATGGTATAGCCAATGGCTTTTCTATGCAATCTCAACTCATGCAACAATCTAGTAAGTTCATCATCATTCAAGCATGCATTCACACTAACCGGATATGTAGAATTCTCACCAAGAAAAGCATACTTCAAATGAGAGGGGAGGGGTTTGAGTTCAAGTTTAGGAGGAACTTTATCGAGTGGGGACGATCCATATAATGTTGGTTGAGATGAATCCAAAGCCATGGAAGACTCCTCAAGGCTCCTTGAAGCTTGATCAACAACCAATGCAGTTTCTAGGGAAACCACGGGCAAAATTACGGGCTCTGGCACAACCACGGCCGTGGAACTTGCAAATCTAGCACTTCGGAGCACTCCAGTAGGTTCCACGGGTAAAACCACGGGCGTGGTTCTTCCCCCCAGGCCGTGGTTCCTACAGGAATTCAGCACACCTTCGTGTGCTTCAAATTCAGCTCTTCTCTCCTTTTCCAATGCTTCCAAAGCCTTGATTTCTTCATTGCAGGCCTCCTCAACTCCTTCCTCCATCAAACTTAAGCTAAGAACCTTCTCCAAAGGGTCCTTGATCAAGATCGAGCTCACAATCTCTCTACAATCCTCTTGCTCGATAATGTTAAACACATCTTCTCCAAGGGCTGGCCCTTTCATCATTGTGGATAATTTGAACTTGATATTCTCTTCTCCAATGTTGAAGGAGAGAATTCCATTTTTGTAATCCACCAAACATCCGGAAGTGGCTAGGAAAGGTCTCCCCAAGATGATAGGAACCGGATAGTCCGCCGGGATGTCCAAGACAACGAAGTCTATGGGCACATAGAACTTCCCTAGTTGCACCGGTATGTCTTCTAATATTCCAACCGGGTGAGTGATTGAACGGTCCGCCATGTAAAGAGTCATCTTGACCGGATTTGGCTCCCCTAGCCCAACCTTGTTGCAAAGTGCAAGCGGTATGATGCTTACACTTGCCCCAAGATCACATAAAGCTTCATATTTCACTTCTCCCACTCCAATTGACACACAAAAGGATCCCGGATCTCTTAGCTTAGGAGGCATCTCCTCCTTCATAGTTTGAATAAACTCCGAGGACCTCTTTGTCATCCTCACTTCTCCATACTCCTCCAACTTCCTTTTGTTGGAGAGTATCTCCTTCAAGAACTTGCCATATGCCGGCATACCTAGAATAGCATCCATGAACGGAATGTTAATATGCAATTTAGACATGAGTTCAAGGAATTTACCGAAGTGTTTGTCCAAGCGAGCTCTTGCTCGTGATTGTGGGAATGGTAGTGGTGGCTTGTATGGAGGTGGTGCCACATATGTTGGCTCATCATCTTTGCTCTTGCCTCCTTCTTCTTGCAATATCTATTCCTCTATCACCACTTGCTTTCCCTTAGCATTCTCCTTAGGCAAGGGGTCCTTCATGCTCAACCCGCTCCTTGTTGTGATGGCCAACACTTGGCCTCTCGGGTTATCTTCGGTTCTTCCGGGAAGCTTTCCCGGATCTCCATGAGCTTCACCCGCCTTTTGGAACACTTGTGCTTCTAACACCTTTTGAGCTTTAGAAATGGAAGTCACCGTGCTCTCAAGACCACTCAACCTTCCAAGCAATTGCTCAAACATCATCTCGGTTCTATCCTTTGGAGGTTGAGTGAATCCGGGTGGAGGTTCTTGTGAAGCCTTTGGTTGAGGAGCTGCGCTTGTGGAAGCGGGAGGGTTCAAGGCACCATCCGGGTTAGAATAGGAAAACCCGGGATGGTTGTGATTAGGCCGGTAATTGTTGAATTGCTGGTTGTTCTTGAAGTTCCTTGGGCCTTGATAGTTGTTGTAATTGCCCCTTCCCATGTAGTTCACATCTTCCTCCTTGGAAGACAAATTTGCTTGCACTTGCACTTGAGGGGTTGCTTGATTCTTCAAAGTTGTAGCACACAACTCCCTCAAAGATTTCAGCTCATTGTTGATTGCATCAAGCTTGAAGTTACTCATGGTGAATTCACTCACCTCATATGCTCCCGCTTTCCTCCCATCACTCTTCCTATGGGAGTACTTCTCAATCACCAAAGCTTGTTTCTCTACAAACTCCCAAGCTTCATCCACATTCTTTTCCATGAAAGTCCCACCGGAAAGAGATTGAAGCTTGAATTGGCTATCTTCATCAAGTCCCTTGAAGTAGATCTCCAAAAGCTCTATTTTCGGTATACCATGGTGCGGACAATCTAGGAGAAGGTCTTTGAACCTCTCCCAAGACTTGAATAGGATTTCTCTATCCTTCATCACGAAGGCATTGATCTTCCCTCTTAACTCGGTAGTCTTGGAAGGTGGGAAGAACTTTGTCAAAAACTCGGTTGTCATCTCCTCCCAAGTACTCACTCGCCCTTGTGGAATAGATTGATACCAAGCCAAGACTTTATCCTTAAGTGAGAAGGAGAAAGCCCTAAGCTTATGGTTGTTGCTCTCCAATCTAGGCGGTCTTAGAGTCTTCATTAAGATCTCATAGTTCATTAAGTGTTGATGAGGAGACTCTCCTTCCATCCCTCCAAATTGATTATGCCGGATCATTTGTAGAACTTGAGGGCGGAGCTCGTAATTATGGGTTGCGGGATCTCCTAAGTTCACACCTGAACGGTGTGCTCTTTGAGCCGGATCCATACGTCTCCCTAACGTTTGTGGCTCTTCAATAGCAATGGGCATAACCCGAATATTAACCGCCTCCGGCTGCGGTTGTGGTGGAGGTGGAGGAGGTTGTTGACGATTAAGCTCTCTTTGCACAAGAGCTTGCCTAATCTCTTCAATCTCCCTCCTAGTTGCTTCTTGCCTCTCATTGGCAAGTCTCCTTTCATTCTCCAAGGCTTCATCCCTTAGCCTAATTTGCTCTAAAGCCTCATCCAACTCAGCTTGGAGATCTCTTCAGGCCATCTCTTTTCCCTTTCTAATGCTCTTGGATCTTGATCTAAGGGTTTTCTCCGGTTCGGGATCGAATGGAGCTAAATCCTTGCCACGAGATCTTTGCATACACCTAAAGAGTAGAGATGTCCTGAAAAGCAAAGACACAAACCAAAGGAGATCAAAAGCAACAAGAAAGACCTACACTATAAACAATCACAAACAATGACTCAATCTTAACCTAGTCCCCGACAACGGCGCCAAAAACTTGTTACGCTAAGAATGTATGCACGCAAAAGTCTTAAATTTATAACTCGATATATCTCTCCTAAATCCTAGCGAACCCGCAGTGTACGGGTTGTTTTGTAGTAGGGATAGTATTCCGAGGTCGAACACAAAGACTGAGGTAAGATTGAATCGATTAGTGACTAAGGATAGTGAAGATCTAGGCTAAGAAAAGAGAAAGAAACAAATAAATGAAAATCTCAATATTTTTGGGTTTGGTTTTGTGTGATGATCAATCAAGGATCACAATAATATAATATAGCAAAACAAACTAAGGATCAAGCTAAAATACAAATAAACAAAGCAAACACAAAATATGTGACCAAAGAGAGAAAAGCGGATTCTAGGGGTTGGAAATTCCGGTTATGGCATTGGACTCAAGCTATCTAATCATTCCTTGGATCAACTATAGTATGTTGGGAGTGAGCGTTTCTAGATTGGGATCAATCACCGGGTAGGTCTCATGGTCCACTAGTCCGTTCCTAAGGTCTCATCACCGGGTAAGTCTCAAAGAGCCTAAGGATAGGAATTCTACACAAACCGGATGGTTATCTAGGGATCTAACCTCTCCTTACCGGGCAAGTCTCGGAAAGGCAAGTCCTAAACATCAATCCTAGCACACTCAGTCCAATAGCGGCTTATGAGGCTCACTACTACTTAGAGTTCGTCATCGTTGGTATCTAAGAGCAAGAATCACCGGATAGGTCTCTTCTAACTCGTAGTTGCTAACACTAGGTCACCCTAGGATAGATTTAGCTCAACTAACACTAGGATTTCAACAAATCAACAACCTAACACTTAGATTTATCAATACAAGCAAGTTAATTAAAATTACGGGGTGTTCATCCCTTTTCACGGCCGTGGAAAGGCAAAATCCAACCGTGGTTTTAAACAAAGTGACTAGGTTAAATCAAGCGAATCATCCAAGTATTCATTTAAGTCTATTCTATCATAGTCCAAGCCATAACCATCTTTTCCTTACCCTAGAATCACATCTATTTAGCCTACAACATGCATCTTAACAATCAAACTCAACAAGCATAAAATCATAGAATCCATGGAAAGAAGATGAAATGAAAGATGGATTAAGCAAATGAAACAAGTAAAACAAGCTAAATCAAGGTTCAAGAAGGACTTACAATCCTTCAAAAGAAGGTTCGAATCGTTTCTTACAAATCCTTGCAAAACGTTTCACAAAGCTCACTCAAAATCGCTCAAAAAGACTATGGAACTATGAACTAGTGTGCTTCTTCTTCTTCTCCAATGGAAGCCTTTCTTCTTCTCCAATGGTAGCTCCAATCCAATCTTCCAATGAGAGAATATTGTTGTTGAGAGTGTGAAAGAGAATGGGAGTGAGGGGTCTGTCCATAACAGCCTTCCAGGACCACCTTTTATCCTCCAAATTTGCAAGAGTCGGCCATGAAGATCGTGGGATAGCTGTCACAACTGTCTGGCCAAAACCACGGCCCATTTCTACGCCCGTGGAAGTCCCAGTGGCCGTGGTTTTGGTGCTTCTGCATTCTATGGATCATTAAGCCACAATTCGGTGCATGGCATGCACCAATAAGGTCCCATGTGTCCTCCTTAGCCCCTAGCTTGCATCCCAATGAGTCCGAAGGTGTGTCATCTCGAGGAACGATCCTCGAATGTATCGATTAAGCTCCTAAATCTCCCAAAATACCTACAAAGCATGCAAAAGTCCGTGTAGACGTCTATCTCGACAAAATACATGAATTGAGTGCAAACGTCGTGAACTAGTGCTAAACCATGCATGAATGAGCGGAAAAACTATCTAAATGAGTGCCTAAACGTAATTCATAAATCGTGTTATCAAAATACCTCCATGATTTCCTCTATATACTCGGAAAAGATCGCCATCATGTATCGCTGGAAGGTAGTGGGTGCATTGCATAATCCAAATGGCATCCTCCTATAAGCGAATGTTCCCCATGGACAAGTGAAAGTGGTCTTCTCTTGATCATCCGGATGGATAGGAATCTGGAAGAAACCACTATAGCCGTCTAAATAGCAGAAGTGTGAATGTTGGGCCAACCGCTCGAGCATTTGATCAATGAAGGGAAGTGGAAAGTGGTCCTTCCGAGTGGCCACGTTCAGCTTCCTATAGTCGATGCAAACCCTCCAGCCCGTGACGGTCATGGTTGGGATTAACTCGTTGTTCTTATTCGTCACAACGGTCATCCCTCCTTTCTTCAGAACTACATGTAATAGGCTAACCCATTTGCTGTCCGAGATAGGATATATTATACCTGCATCCAACAACTTAAGAATTTCTTTCTTCATAACCTCTTTCATGATCGGATTTAACCGTCTTTGAGGTTCCCGTGAAGTCTTATGATCGTCCTCCATTAGAATTCTATGCATGCAGAAAGAAGGCTTAATGCCAATAAGATCATCTATAGTATAACCCAAAGCCTTTTGATGCTTTCTCAAGACATGCATTAGTTTAGACAATTCAGATTCAGAGAGGGAAGCACTAACAATAACGGGATAAGTAGAATCCGTCATGTACAATCTTATCTTCACTGGCTTGGGCTCTCCAAGTCCGATCCTAACACATAGCTCCAGCGGAATGATGCTCACGCTGGCTCCTAGATCACATAAGGCTTCACAAGTGACATCCCCAACTTGAATGGGAATGCAAAATGATCCGGGATCTCTTAACTTGGGTGGCATCTTCTCCTTCATGATTTGAATAAGCTCCGAGGATTTAAATGGCATCCTTACTTCACCAAAGTCTTCCAGCTTCCTCTTCCTTGATAGAATCTCTTTCAAGAACTTCCCATAGGCAGGCATCCCTAGAATAGCATCAAGGAAAGGAATATTAATGTGTAGTTTATTCATCAAGTCAAGGAACTTACCAAAATGCTTGTCTTGATGTGCACTGGCCCTTGACTGGGGGAATGGAAGTGGTGGTTTATATGCAGGAGGTGGAATATAAACATCAGTTTTCTCCTCCACTTTCTGTGGCTCCACCTCGGTTGGCATCTCGGCCGAAGTGTTCTTCGACTGCATCTGGACCGAGGTGGTCTTCTTCTGTACTGGCATCAACCGAGGCACTGGATCTGCAGTCTTCAGTCCACTCCTCGTCGTTATGGCCATAATCTGGCCCTTAGGGTTGCTTTCCGTTCTTGGTGGAAGCTTCCCTGGATCTCTTGGCGCTTCATTCGCCTTGTTGAAGAATTGTTGTTCTAAGGCTTTTTGTGCCTTCGAAAATGAAGTCATGGATGTCTCCATAGAGCTTAGCTTGATTAAGATGGCCTCCAGCACTGCGTCTTTCTTTTCTGGCTGGGACGAACTCGATCCTTGCTCCTGGCTCTTTAAGGGAGTAGAAGAAGAAGAGGAAGAGAGGAAAGGATTAGAGGAATCGTTCGAATTGGAGTTAGAATGATTGTTACCCGAATTTTGGTTGTTTGCCCTCCAATTATTGCTGTTGGATCCTCTATTGTTGTTGTAGTTGTTGTTCCGGGAACCGTTGTTGTTGTTACGGTATCCATTGTTGTTCCTTGATCCTTGATCTTCCTTCTTGGTTTGAGCAACTAAGAGTTCCTTCAATCGTTGTAATTGTAGGTAAAATGACACATTTTGGACTAAAATGGAGCTAAGGAGCTAAGGAGTCATTGGAGCTACATTTTGGAGCTTAAGGAAGAACTCAGGAAGCCTGGAATTAATGAAGAAGATTTACTTTAGACCAGATTCGAGATATTTCACATTCAGTTGAGAGTCACCTCGTAAGCTACAGTGTCACCTCGACCGAGGTGATATTGAGGAGCGCCTCGAACGATGCGAACACCCTGTCGCCGGCGAGATCATATTTTTTTGGTTGAGATCTTTTATTTTTGGAAAGAAGATATCTTATATTTTGGGTTGGATTTGTGGAAGGAAGATCTTAATTTTAGGAGATCTATTTTAGAGATATGGATATCTTTTATAGAAAATTATCTTTTTAAGATATTATTATCTTTGGAAGATAATTCTCCTATATAAATGGTTGGATTTTCCACAATTCAACCATCTTTTGATCAGCCATCTTCGACACACCCAATAATCTGCGGATTAGAGAGATTTTCTGGAAGTTTGGAAGGAAGGATTGAAGTTGAAGGAAGGAAGATTCATAGTCCTGAGATAGCTTTTGAGGGAGTTTTGTAAGACTTTCTTAGATTTCCTTTTTGGTTTATTGTCTTGTTCGACTTGTGATTTGAGGAACGTTGATTTGTTATTAATTGATTCAGTCATTGAGACCTTTTTCTTAAGGTTTATTTGTTCAAATATTCATTCCTTTCCCTTTTATTCAATTATTGTTTTCATGATGATGAGTGACAAAATTTCTTGTGCGATTCTAGGGTGATTGGCTGAAAGTTGTGGAAAAGACGATGATAGAACGATCTTAATCCCAACAGGACCCTGAAAGCTCGAGTCTTTAACCTTAACCCTAGAGTACCTCGCTTAGTCGATGAACATCTCGGCCGGGGTTGAATTTGACTGAACGAGGTGATTTTTTCTGATCCGAAACTAAGAGTTAAGAGTTCTAATTTTCCAAATCCTATTCTTATTACACCTTTCCTGGTTCAATGCAAGCCTAGGATGAGACTTACCCGGTGATTCCTTTGCTTGTATACCTAAGATCATGAGTGTAGGTAATAAAAGTTTATCCTTTATTGGGGTTTGAGTGTGCCTTCATCCCATCTTTGTGAGTTAGCCTGAGACTTACCCGGTTAAGGTTGATTCTATTCCCTTGGGTGGTGTGTTAGTTTGAGATTATAGTTCCTTTCCTTAGTACCTTGAGACTTACCCGGTAATAGGAGCTTTGGTTTGGGATAGTGAGTAGTGAGACTTATCCGGTGATCTATTCCCACCTTAGAAACACCTTCCCTTAGCAAAATCTCAACTTTGTTCGCTTATCTTTAGAAGTCTCGAGTCGGAACCACAACTAGATGCTTTAATCCCTAGAATCTGCATTTCCCCTTAATTGACTTTTACATCATCTTTGATTACTTTAAATTGCTTTGGTTAGTTGCAATATTTGACAACCAATTCTATGCCTAGTTTCACCTAAGTCCCTGTGATCGATGTTAGCATGAAATATGACGATATTTTAGGAACTTGTTTTAGTTGTTTTTCCCTCATTATTGTGTACATGTATACGGTTTTGAAGCAATAGTGAGCTTGTTCACCTATTTTGTCGATATAGAGATCTACACTATCTTTGTTTTGTTTATAGGTGAATAAGAGCTTGAAAAGGAGCAAATGATGGAAGAGAAGGAGTATTTAATCATGTTCGAGGACAAAGAGATGCATTAGGGAAGCTAAGGAAGGATTATGGATGGAAGATTGCACGAAACAAAGGCAAAGGGAGAAGTTTAGCAAGTCCACGCCCTGAATTACGGCCGTGGAGAAGGGAATTCAAGTCCACGCTCTAAACCACGGCCGTGGACTAGGCATCATGAACGTGGAAGAGAGTTTGGATCATTCCAGAGAGTTACACGCTATAAATCACGGCCGTGGAAATCATATGACACCGTAATTGGTTCCACGCTCTAAATTACAGCCGTGGAAAGTACTACATGACCATGATCTTGGCGAATATTATGACGTATCTTATTTGCCACATCATCAAAGTAAATGGGATTTTATCGTAACCCTTCCTCGCTCTATAAAAGGAGTAGGGAACGGAGTTTTCGGCATCCACGCTTACCCCGCTTACCTCGTGCTTAGCCGCGCTTATCCTGATTTAGGGTTATTTTGGACGCCGCTTAGAGGGTTGGAGACGACGGCGAGGAGTGAAGATCGGAGTTTACTTGCGGCGGAAGTTTGGTGATTTCTTAGGTTTTGATTCCGGAAACGATTGAAAACCGTTTTCCGTTGCTTGCCTGAGATTATTTGTGAGATTCTTATTCCATATTCTAAATCCATTTGAACATATTGCTTTGTTATTTGGATTTGACATTGATCTTAAGTTTTTATCGAGTTTTCGAGGGTTTTCATATTTCTCTCTTTCTAAATTGAATATTGAATCAATGACAATGATTGTTGGCTAAAACCCTTTAGCAATTCTAAGGTGAAGGGTTGATAATTGTGGCTTAGATGATGATAGATCGATCGTAAATAGATTGGACCCTGAGAGTGTGAGAAACTCGTCGACAAACTTAAATCACGGCCTGTTCTTGAGGTTCCACGGCCGTGGAACTCAAGATCCTGCCATAATTTTTCCCGATCTATGACCTTTGCTTTTACTTTAATCTGAAGTTAAAGATTTGCTTTAACCTAGCTTTGGCTTGCATTTCCTAGGTAGTAGTGAGACTCAACATCCTCTATTTCGGTTTCGAGTATCACAACCTTAACCGTTTGAGTTTATTTTGATCCTTTGGGTTTGGGCATGGGTATTTGAGATTAATTCTTACCTTTAGATCCTTTTTATACTGCAACCTCAACAACCTTTATAGAGAGTGTCCTTGGGTGAGTTATATAGGGTTTTGGAACTTCACCGTACATTACCTTATCTTAGTATACCTTTGCAAACCTCAACTCTATCCATATATCTATAGTATATCTTGAATCGATTGCCACAATTTGATACCTGGATCTTTAGGGTTGCTGTTTTCCCCAATATTTGCAAAGCTTTACACTTTTACTTGCTTGATTACTTGAGACTGAAATTTGACTCACCAAATCCTTGAGTTCGATACTCTGGAATACTTGCTAATCTACGCCGATCCGTACAAGGCGGGTTCGCTTGCTTTTATTCTAGTTTTATAAATATAAAGCTTATTTGCACGCACATTTTCGGGCGAACAAGTTTTTGGCGCCGTTGCCGGGGATTTGGTCTAGACCAAACTTCGGTTCTTGGTTGTCGAGCTTGGAAGCTTTGCTCTTGTTATTTGATATCTCTTTTGAGTGTTCTTCGCAGGTTCTTCTAGGTATATGCGCAGGTCTAGATCCATCAAAGACCTCGTACCCTTTGATCCGGAACTTGAAAAGACTTTAAGGAAAAAGGCTAAAGAAAGAAAGATGGCCGAAAACAAAGACAGAAATTTCCAAGCGAAGTTGGAGGAATCTCAAGCTCAATTTAGGTTGAGTGAAAAGGTTCGTTTGAAAGAAGCGGCGCGTCATCAATTCCAAATTGATGAACTCAAAGCTATGATGATGGATATGAAGTTGGAGATGACTAACTTCAAGAAGAAGAAGAAAGCCAAACCAGCTAGATCCATTAGAGCTGAATCATCCGACGATGAGGATGATGATGATATGCCACCACTAGAGAGGATTGATCCATTGATCAATCCAGTCCGGAATGATCCAAGACCACTGATAGGTGATGGAATCACTATCTTATTAAGGTAGTTTAAGTATGTTTTTAGAGTCAAATGGTTGTATTTTGTTGCCAACTGTGTAAATCTAGCTGAAGAACTAAGCAATGAAGAAATCAAAAGATTTAGCAACAGTTGGAAGAAGAACGGAAGCAAAGAGAAGTCCAGTGAAACCCTGTCACGGCACCCGTGGTGACACTGTCCGCCCCCGTGGCGACACTGAATCCAGAGGAACCCTGTCACGGCACTCGCGGCGACACTGTTCCGCCCCGCGGCGACACTAGCTCTAGAGGAACCCTGTCACCGCCCCCGCGGCGACACTGTCCCGCCCCGCGACGACACTGACTTCAGAGAAACCCTATCACCGCCCCCGCGGCGACACTGTCCCGCCCCCGCGGCGACACTGTGCCCCCCGCGGTTTGACACCAAAAAGGTTAAGAAGATCAACAGTCAGCCGTTCCAAAGCATTAATGACCCGCCCCCGCGGCTCAGTTGAAGATGAAGCGTTTTGAACTAAACCGCCCCCGCAGCTCCTAGATCCGCCCCCACGGTTATTCAACAATTGTAATAAATTTGGCAGTTTAGACTGTCACTTTATGACATTTAAAGTGACGGTTTAGGCTGCCTATTTACTACAATTTAGTGTCCTAATTAGTATAAATAGAGATGTTAGGATAGTGTTAGAATCATCTCATTTCCACATCATCACATCGAAAACACTTTTATTTTCTTTGTTTTGTTTTGTTTTCTATGGAGGGCTAAGCACTTTTAGTTGTGCTTGACATTGGAAGCTCTCAACATAGATCTGGTTGTAAGTTTGATAATTGAAGTTGTTATTCCATAATGATTTGTGTTATGTTCTTGTGCTTAACTTCTTGATTGTATCTCACCCTTTATCTAGCTTGATCATCTAGGTACTTGGGTCTTATCCAATGTGCTAGGAATTGTGGTTCCGGTTTCGGGTCATCTTTCTAGTAGCAAACACGTTTACATAAGCGGGTTGCAAGTGTAATTCGTGAGTGGAACATAACCACATGGTTTTAATTAGTAACGGGTTGTTTCTAAATCTCATGTGTCTCTTTATCTTTATTTGAATGCTATTGTTAAAATCTAATTCTATAGGTTTACGAATTAGGATTAAAAATAAGTAATATCGGGGCTGGTTGAACCGGTATTTCAATACGATCGAGCTGAGAACAAACTTTTGAATAAACTTCATGAAAACAATGATCAACCATATCTTATGTTCAAGCGGATAATTGTCAAGTGCAACGTTTTCTTGAAATCATTGAAATCAACTTCTTGTTTGCTTTGCCTATTTGTCACTTTAACAATCACAAACCCCCCTTGGTTACATATAGTTGATAGTTTAATCACATTTGTGCTTTAATTACTCTCTATCTCTCTTGGGTTCGACCCTTACTTAATCACTATACTTGTTTTAGTATTGAGTTCGGAAATTACTTTGATAGGATATAAACAACCTAAGGAAATATCCTTGTCAACCACCCGTAAATCCTCGTATCCCAGCTGGGGGTGCGAGAGCCGCTCATGTCGATGAGGAGCCACAAACTCTTGGATAAAGGATGGATCCGATTCAGCAACCACGCCGTCTAGGTGTGAATTTTGAAGCTGAGGATATTCAGGAATTCAGCTTTAGTCCACAAGTGATCACCATGGTTCGCCAAAATCAATTTGGTGGAACAAGTGTTGAATCTCCACACCAACATTTACAGAATTTTGAGATTCTAATGGAGACAATGAAGCCGAAGAAGACGACCACCAACAACTACAAGATCAAGCCATTCTTCTTCTCTTTGAAAGACAAAGACTTGTCTTGGTATCAAGCTCTTCCAAATGGAAGACTTAACACATGGAAGGATCTATCTTCGGAGTTTTTAACCAAGTTCTTTCCGCCATCCAAAACTGCGGAGTTAAGAGGTAAGATTAATGCATTCATTATGAAGCCTAACAAAAGTTTGTTTCAATCTTGGGAAAGGTTTCAGGATATATATTTGGATTGCCCACACCATGGCATTTCAAAGCTAGAATTGTTGGAGATATATTACAAGGGGCTTGATGTAGAAACACAATTCAAGCTCCAATCCCTTTCATGTGGTACATTCATGGACATGAGGGAAGATGATGCTTGAGACTTCATTGAGAAGCAAGCCCAAGTGATTGAGAAGTATTCTCACCGGAAGGTGGAACCTAGCCATCAAAATAGAGGAGATTCTGGAGCTAAGTTATCACAAGCTGCACAAACTCAAATCTTTTCCCTCACCACCGAAATCAAGGAGTTGAAGGAAGTCATTAGAGCTGGCTTTCAAAAGCCAAAGGAGAAAGATGTTGGATACTTAGGAAACAACAACAACTATCAAGGAAATGAGAATACCAACAGAAATAACCGGAACAATTGGAACAACAACAACAACAACAACCGAAATTCGAACTGGAACAACAATCGAAATTCAAACAACAATTGACGTTCTAACCAACAACAAAATTCCGGTAATCATTATTCCTATTCAGGAAATTCACTAACACCTCCCTCTTCTTCTTCTTCTTCTACTCCTTTGAAAAGCCAGGGACAATCATCAAATAATACAAGCAGCTCGGGGAAGGAGAAACCCGATCCCATGTTGGAAACAATCATGAGAAAGCTTCAGAGACTGGAGAGTTTCGTTACTAAGGTTGATAAAGCTCAAAAGACTTTAGAAAACCAAATGTTCAGCAAGGCCGAGGAAGTTCCTAGAGATCAAGGAAAGCTTCCCGGAAAGACGGAGGATAACCCGAAGGGAAGGGTGATGGTTATCACAACTAGGAGCGGAGTGACAACTACCGATCCGCAGCCCAAGTTTGTGGAAGTTCCAGCTGAAAAGGAGAAAGAAAAGGGGAAGGAGAAGGAAGACATCTAAATTCCTCCTCCAGCTTATAAACCTCCCCTACCATTCCCGCAATCTAGAGCGAGAGCGCGTCTAGACAAGCAGTTCGGTAAGTTCATTGAACTCATGAGTAAACTGCACATTAATATACCTTTCATTGATGCAATTATAGGTATGCTTGCTTACGGGAAGTTCTTAAAGGAGATCCTCTCTAACAAGAGGAAGCTGGAAGACTTTGGAGAAGTCAAGATGAGTTCGGAATCATCGGAGCTCATCAAAATAATGAAGGAAAAGATGCCCCCAAAGCTGAAGGATCCGGGGTCATTTTGCATTCCAATTGGAGTAGGAGAAGTCACTTATGACGCTTTATGTGACTTGGAGCAAGCGTTAGCATTATCCCACTCACTTTATGTAGGAAGATCGGTTTAGGTGAACCTAAACCGGTGAAGATGACGTTATACATGGCGGATCGATCCATAACTCGTCCCGTCGGTATTATTGAAGACGTCTCAGTCAAGCTCGGTAAGTTTTACATTCCAATAGATTTCGTTGTGCTTGACATTCCTGCAGATTGTCCGGTCCCGATCATACTCGGAAGACCATTTCTTGCAACATCCAGATGTATGGTGGATTACAAGAATGCTAGACTCGCCTTCGACATAGGAGAAGAGAAGGTTGAGTTTGTTCTTTCAGCATTGGTGAAAGAGCCAGCTCTTGGAGAGGACATGTTCAACATCTATGACGAAGAGGCATCTAGGGAGGAAGTAAGCTCGATTCTATTCAAGGATCCATTGCAAAAGGTTATCACCATGAGCATCATGGAGAAAGGAGAAGAAGAGGATTGCAATGATGAGATTGAAGCCTTGGAGGAGCTAAAGGAAGTGCAAGAAGAAGAGTTTGAAAAACTCTACGATGGGTCAGAAAACGTGAGGAATCACGGTCAGTCATGCTATTCCACGGCCGTGGTTTCATCCATGATGAACGTAACCAGTTATTTTGAGCAATCCAGTAAGTTATACGGCCAAAACCACGGCCGTGGAACCACCAGTGATGCCGTAATTGACTTCCATGCCCTAACCACGGCCGTGGAAGTAACAGTGGTGCCGTAATTCAAGGAATTTCTGAGAATGATTACGTTCTTTCCACAAATGCTCTTGAATCTTCTTCAACCACTCCTACACCCTTAAAGACTTCTAAGGAAGCATTGGACACTCCTCAAGACTCATCAAACACATCAATAGCAATGGAGTTAAAGCCACTTCCCACACATCTTCGGTATGCATTTCTTGGAACTAATTCTACTTTTCCCGTAATTGTTAGTTCTGATTTAAATGAAGATGAACATGATAGACTTATGACCGTTTTAAAGAAGCATAAAAAGGCTTTAGGATACACCATAGAGGATCTTGTAGGAATTAAACCGTCATTATGCATGCATAAGATCCTAATGGAGGAAGATTTTAAACCTTCGCGACAACCTCAACGACGGTTAAATCCGTTCATGAAGGAGGTTGTCAAGAAGGAGATTCTTAAGTTACTTGATACAGGTATCATCTATCCTATCTCCGATAGCAAGTGGGTGAGCCCTGTTCAAGTAGTCCCAAAGAAAGGAGGAATGACGGTTATCACTAACAAGAACAATGAGCTCATTCCTACACGAACCGTAACGGGATGGAGGATGTGCATTGACTACCGCAAGCTAAACAATGCAACGAGGAAGGATCACTTCCCGCTACCATTCATAGACCAAATGCTTGAGAGGTTAGCACAACACTCCTACTCTTTTTTTATCTTGATGGTTATAGTGGTTTCTTCCAGATTCTGATCCATCCGGACGATCAAGAGAAGACCAAATTCACGTGCCCATGGGGTACGTTTGCATATAGACGGATGCCATTCGGGCTTTGCAACGCCCCAACCACCTTTCAAAGGTGCATGATGGCCATCTTCTTAGAGTACGTTGAGGAAATCATGGAGGTTTTTATGGATGACTTTTCTGTTTATGGTTCCTCTTTCGATAAATGTCTTTCTAACCTATCTCTTGTGTTACAAAGGTGTGAAGACACTAACCTAGTTCTTAATTGGGAGAAGTGTAAATTCATGGTTAGAGAAGACATTGTGTTAGGACACTTGGTCTCTAATAGAGGGATTGAGGTAGACAAGGCGAAGATTGAGACTATAGAAAAACTTCCTCCTCTATCTTCGGTGAAGGGGATACGAAGTTTTCTAGGACATGTTGGATTTTATAGGAGATTTATCAAAGACTTTTATAAGATTTCAAACCCGCTAACTAATCTCTTGATGAAGGATGCAGTTTTTGAATTTTCGCAGGATTGTTTAGATACTTTCCACAAGATCCGAGAAGCTCTAATCTCAGCCCCAATTATCCAACCTCGGGACTGGAATCTTCCGTTCGAGGTTATGTGTGACGCAAGTGACGTAGCTGTAAGTGCGGTAATAGGACAAAAGAAGGAAGGTCGCACTCATGCCATCTACTATGCTAGCAAGACGCTAGACGAAGCGCAGCTCAACTACGCAACAACTGAAAAGGAATTCTTAGCTATTGTATATGCCTTTGAAAAGTTTTGTTCTTATCTTGTAGGTGCGAAGGTGATTGTATACACGGACCATTCTGCGATCCGGTATCTACTTTTCAAGAAGGATGTGAAACCAAGGCTGATTAGATGGATTATTCTCCTACAAGAATTCGATCTAGAGATCCGTGACAAGAAAGGTTCAGAAAATTCTGTTACGGATCATTTCAGTCGTCTACCACACATAGAATACGACGATCTACCTATAGATGACTCCTTTCCGGACGAGCATTTACACATCATTGAGGAGTGCATCGACACGATAACAAGAGTAATGAACCATGGTTTGCTGATTTTGATAACTATTTGGTTTGTCAGGAAATACCTCCCGGACTATCCTACGCACAAAGGAAGAAGTTCTTTAAGGACGTCCGGCAATACTATTGGAATGAACCTCTACTCTTCAAGAGGGGTCCTGACGGCATCATTAGGAGATGTGTGCCGGAAGACGATATGCAAAGTGTCTTTCGTCATTGTCATTCACTACCTTGTGGAGGACACGCTAGTTCCCATAAAACTAGCGCTAAGGTATTGCAATCCGGTTTCTTTTGGCCTACTTTATTTAAGGATGTGCAAACCTTTGTTTCCTGCTGCGATGCTTGTCAAAGAACAGGGAACATATCTAGGAGAAACGAAATGCCTCTCAACAACATTCAGGAGGTGGAATTCTTTGACGTTTGTGAGGTAGACTTCATGGGACCTTTCCCATCATCTTGTGGAAACCAATACATACTTCTAGCTGTGGATTATGTTTCGAGATGGGTTGAAGCTATTGCCTCTCCAACTAATGATGCCATGGTTGTTGTCAAGTTCTTTAATAGAACTATTTCCCCAAGGTTTTGGACACCACGGACTATCATTAGTGACGGAGGTTCACTTCATTGCCCGACGACTCGAAGCTCTACTAGCTAAGTATGGGGTAACTCACAAGATCGCCACTCCCTACCATCCACAAACGAGTGGACAAGTGGAGATTTTAAATAGAGAGATTAAGGGCATCTTAGAGAAAACAGTTTTAAAGACAAGGAAGGATTAGTCTTTGAAGCTAGACGATGCATTATGGGCATATATGACTGCGTACAAGACACCCATAGGAACAACACCATACAACCTTGTGTATGGGAAGTCTTGTCACTTACCGGTGGAGCTGGAACACAAGGCGTATTGGGCTGTAAAGTGGTTGAACTTCAGCATGAAAGAAGCAGGCGAGAAGCGCCTCTTAGACCTTAATGAGCTTGAAGAACTCCGCTTGAACGCTTATGAGAACGCCAAGATTTACAAGGAAAGGGCGAAGCGTTGGCATGATAAGCATATCATTTCAAAGGACCTCAAAGAAGGAGATCAAGTTCTCCTCTTCAATTCGAGACCTCGACTCTTTCCAGGTAAGCTTAAATCTTGATGGACTGGACCTTTTTTAATCAAACGTGATTTTCCCCATGGCGCAGTTGAAGTATGGGGTGAAAAGAGCGGAAGTTTCAAGGTGAACGGTCAACGACTTAAGAAGTACTCACCGGAACTCCAAGCTGAGGAATTCGCGCCAACTACACTCGAATAAACTCAGGTACGGTCTAGCTACGGACCTAAAACAAGCGCTTCTTGGGAGGCAACCCAAGGTATTGCACTTTCGTTATGTTTTGGTTTCTTAGTTTAGCTTAGTTTAGTTGCTTTTCTTTTGTTTTTCCCCCTCGATACCTTCCGGTATGTCATGTTTTTGGATGGAAAGAAAGAAAAAGTTGGAAGGAATTGACGAAACTTGGATTTTGGCACACAACAGAGAGTTCCACACCCTAAACCACGGTTGTGGAAGCTACAATGACTGTAATTTCCCAAAATCTGAGAAGAATCAAGCAAAACCTTGGGTCCGTAAAATTCCACGGCCGTGGAAACCCCCGAGTGACCGTGATTTTCCAAAAAATTACGGGCACTATATAAACCCCCTTCCGTCACAAAAACATCACAAAATCCCAACTCCACGCCCCCTTTCCACGCCCAAATCGCCGAATCCCTTCTTCATCTCCCAAATCTTCGTTTGAAGTCCGATTCGAACGATTCTTTAGCCTAAAGTGAAGCATTTTCAATCCTCTACACGATCCAAGCAACGAATCAAGCAAACAATCCACTCAGAAGAAGGAATTTGGATTTTAAAGATCCAAAACCTAGGTTTTTCTCCTCTTTCTCTACTTTGTCAATTCGGCTCTATTTTTCGCAAGAATTTAGAAGAACTTAATAGAATTGGAATTAGTCTAGGACTGTGACTGCTGAATTTGGTGTGGATTTGTTGAGATTTGAATGAAACAGAGGGAAACCACGTTCCCTGTAGGTTTCACGGCCGTAGAAAAGGAAGAACATGCCGTGATTTTTTCTGTCGAGAGGAAAAATGTTTAGGAGAAAGTCTAGCAGGAATAAGAAGCAAATGGGAGATAGTTCTTCCTCTTCCCAACCCCCTCCTAACCAACCACCATCACCACCCTCTCCAAAAATCCCAACTATCCATGAGGATTACTTAGGAGCTTTAGAGAGGATCGAGAAGAGGCCGGTCATAGGTCCTCGTTACCTTGTCTTAGAGGAGCTTGAACCACTCAACATAGTGAGTGACTTGACATGGCTTTTGGATAGATCCGGTTTGATCATCTTCTCTACTATTAGAGTGGACGCTTATGAGGAGATTACTAGGGAGTTTGTCACCTACTTCGAGCATAGCGCCGTCAACAGGACGGTTTCTTTTAGGTTGATGGAGGAGAACTATGAGTTCTCGATCATTCAGTTTGGAGTCTTCTTTGGGTTCCATAAGACCTTCAATGGTCGGTTTCCTAGCGGAGTATACGCTAAGGACTTTTGGGAGGATATTGCTATGATTTATGCTAGTGAGGATCGTTGGCAACTGGCCGACACCAAGGCTAAACTCATCTACCACTTAGCTTTGAAAGTAGCTCATAGGGTCCTTTCCGAGTGTCTCTTCCCTAGGACCGAGACCCCACAGAAAATCAAAACCGATGAGCTTTTCCTCCTCTACTGCATGCTTACCGGTAGACCCGCTGATTGTGCCATTCTCCTAGCCTCCACCATGAGTAAACTGAAAAATAAGAGGTCCGGGAACATAGGATATGGAGGCATGGTTACTCACATAGCCACGCAGCTTGGGATGGACTATTCCGCTTGCACTAGGATAGCGGCGAGACCTTTGGGTCTCAATAGTCTCATGACTAGAGGTCTTATCTTCCCCCGCAACCGAGCTCCACCAACCGCAGCCATGCCATGGGAGGATAGAGGTGGTAGAGGTATTCCTTGGCTTCCCGAGTACTCCATTATGGCCAGACGCCATTACTGGAAGGCGACATTCGCAGCTATGCATGCGAATAGACTAATAGCCCCTCCTTATGTGCCAGATGAGGTCCCGGCTACGGATGTTTATGAGGAGATGAGAGGAGGTAAGGATCATGAGGGAGGAGGTGATGAGCACGACTTTCGTACATTTCCGGATCAGCCGGACGCCTTCCCTGACCCACCTAGACGTTCTCCCCACCCTTCTAGACCATCCGGTGCCTCTTCTTCACGCCGTGCTAGCATGAGTAAGAGACCTACTTGGATGGATGCACCTCCCACTTTGTATGGAGAGAAGCCATCATGGATGGAAGCTCCTCCTCCTTGGTACGAGTAGGCACCGACAACACCGACTCCCCAGGACGCACCAACATGGTATGGACAGCCGCCGGCTTGGTATGAGCAACTTCCGGCATGGGCTACCGATCTTTCCAAGAGGGTAGGAGACTTGGAGATTCATAGGGACACTCATGATGTACGGGCTGAGGAGCATGATCGGATGATGAGAGACATATACCGCCAGCAGTTTGGGCGGAATTTCAGAAACTGACTTCCGTCCATTTCCTCCACCGCCAGCAGTAGGGAACGGAGTTTTCGGCATCCACGCTTACCTCGCTTACCTCGTGCTTAACCGTGCTTATCCCGATTTAGGGTTATTTTGGACGCCGCTTAGAGGGTCGGAGATGACGCCGAGGAGTGAAGATCGGAGTTTACTTGCGGCGGAAGTTTGGTGATTTCTTAGGTTTTGATTCCGGAAACGATTGACAACCGTTTTCCGTTGCTTGCCTGAGATTATTTGTGAGATTCTTATTCCATATTATTAATCCATTTGAACATATTGCTTTGTTATTTGGATTTGACATTGATCTTAAGTTTTTATCGAGTTTTCGAGGGATTTCATATTTCTCTCTTTCTAAATTGAATATTGAATCAATGACAATGATTATTGGCTAAAACCCTTTAGCAATTCTAAGGTGAAGGGTTGATAGTTGTGGCTTAGATGATGATAGATCGATCGTAAACAGATTGGACCCTGAGAGTGTGAGAAACTCGTCGACGAACCTAAATCACGGGCTGTTCTTGAGGTTCCACGGCCGTGGAACTCAAGATCTTGCCATAATTTTTCCCGATCTATGACCTTTGCTTTTGCTTTAATTTGAAGTTAAAGATTTTCTTTAACCTAGCTTTGGCTTGCCTTTCCTAGGTAGTAGTGAGACTCAACATCCTCTATTTCGGTTTCGAGTGTCACAACCTTAACCGTTTGAGTTTATCTTGATCCTTTGGGTTTGGGCATGGGTATTTGAGATGAATTCTTACCTTTAGATCCTTTCTATACTGCAGCCTCAACAACCTTTATAGAGAGTGTCCTTGGGTGAGTTATATAGGGTTTTGGAACTTCACCATACTTTACCTTACTTTAGTATATCTTTGCAAACCTCAACTCTGTCCTTATATCGATAGTATATCTTGAATCGATTGCCACAATTTGATACCTGGATCTTTAGGGTTGTTGTTTTCCCCAATATTTGCAAAGCTTTACACTTTTACTTTCTTGATTACTTGAGACTGAAATTTGACTCACCAAATCCCTGAGTTCGATACTCTGGAATACTTGCTAATCTACGCCGATCTGTACACTGCGGTTCACTTGCTTTTATTCTAGTTTTATAAATATAAAGCTTATTTGCACGCACGTTTTCGGGCGAACAATCGATCCCTAGAATTCTTTCTTTTTATTACAATCGATCCGTACACTGCGGGTTCGCATCCTTGTTTTAAGCATACTTCTTGGGTTATAAATTTAAAGCTTGCACACACCGTTTGGAGCGAGCAAGTTTTTGGCATCGTTGTTGGGGACTTGGTCTAGACCAAGTCGGTTTCGGTTGTCTTTCAGGGCAATTGCCCTTGTTTTTATTAACTACTGTACTTTATGCGAAGAACCCGTGCTGGAAAGGAAATCGTTCCTTACTATCCCGAACCCGTGTTGGGAAGGAAATCGTTCCTTACGATCCCGAATTGAAGGAGGCGCTGGAACAGCTGCGCCTCAACAAGGAAGAACTGCAGCAAGAAAGGGAGCATACTCGCAGAAGAACTGCAAAAATTGAAGCAGATATGGCCGATCTAAGAGCCCAGATTCTGCATCGACCGATTCCAGATCATCGACCGAGGCAGGACCCCGTCCCAGATGCCGCGGCCGAGATATACGCACCTCGGATGCATGTCCGAGATGTTCTTTTTGTTGGAGTTCCACAAACCCTAGGACAGAGGATGGACCCTAATCAGCAAGTGAGGCGTCCAGGAGTCAACCTAGGAGATCCATGTAACACCCCAAATTCTGAGAACTCGGGGAGCTACTGGTTAGAACCTCACAATGGGTCCCGACCATAGTTTGACAACAATTTTACTTGGATCTTACAACAAGGCACAAAAGTATTTAAAACATTTGAAAACTGTAAACAATATATACATGGAGAATATGTATCAGCCTTACAAGAAACGCTACTAAAATGATGCATATGAAGAACAAAAGACATCCCTGCCCCCAACTAAATGAGTACGTGGACCCGGCTGACCATTTCCTCCGGATCTCTCTACAACTGTCTTAACCTGCAAGGCATCTACAAGCGGTATAAAACCGTTAGCTAACATTCTATGCATAAGTATATAGGTAAAAGCGCAAACACACAACATATACAATCAACATGCAACACTCAATCCTTTTATTATCTTTAATTAGGTGATAGGTTATTACTAATGATACTTATTTTGTGACACGAGGGATTCCCAAACCTCGCCCCTGTCCCCGTTTACCAACGCGGAATGGTACTAATGCATTTGACCGTCTACCGGACTGGGCTGATCGCAGGGAACCTCCTAGACTCTCGCAAGAGCTAGGGAGATGATGTCACGACCCGTTATCATACACTTGGGTCAATTACGTAAATAATAAAGTCGGCCTAATCCGGTTTCGTTATTTATTATAACTAACATACACCACTCTTACACATTACACTCATACAAGAAGCCAGCTAAGTAAGTCCGTAGACTTACCTGAATCAGTTCTCAACTCTCTTAATCACAACTCAATCTGTAACTGTATAACTCGGTTGCCTGTCAAAGGAGGCAAGTGTGTCAGCACACTTTCTAGGTAATTAGAAGTCTAAGACTTCTAAGATAGTAGGTCGTAATAGAACGGAATTGATTACAGTATTAATTTATGGTAAATTGACTCTTTTACCCTTGGTCCCGAAACTTCTAAAAATCCATAATTTATGTCTAAACTCTTATTTGAGACTAAAAAGTCATATTCTAACTCCTAAAGATGAGTTTGGTTACAAACTGGCAATTTACCAATTTCCCTATTTTCGGAAGGATCGTTAAGGTCCAACTTCGCCTTCAAATATAAAATTCGAATAATCTAATAAAAATTCCGAAATAATTCCCTAGATCATCTATGATATCTCATCTACTCCTAGGAGCAAGAATTTCTTAAAACTGTTCAACCATCGCTTCTACAAAAATTTCTAAAGTTGGTTACAACACTCAACACACATCACATTGTCTTAACTTTGAAAAATCATAATTCCTAAACTACTCGCTGGATTTATCCCAAATTTTGATACGTTCTACTATAAAATCTTATCTATAATATATCCAAAATTCAGCCGTAAATGAGATCAAAATCCTATTTATACTATCTCACAAAACCGAATTTCAGCACAACAGAAAAACTGCTTACGACTTCATCTTTGAAAAATCATAAATCCCAAACCACTTGCTGGATTCCTCTCAAATTTAAATATGTTCTACAATACTATCCCAAACATATCATATAAAAATTTTAGCCAGAAAGGATGAGTTTTGCATACCTAAATCTGGTTCTAAAGTTGGTTGCTAGACACAGTCTTAAAATTCAGAAAACTGAAAAGATGCCTACTGTTTGTCCTAGCTGCTGAGCAAGGCTGGGAAGAGTGAAATTCATCAGCCATCAATATTTATAAGGGAGGTAAGAAGAAGGAGAATTACTTAGTCACTAACCCGACAACGTGAAAGAGAAGCGTTGATTTGGTTTCCTAGCGTGAAAAGGCGACGATGTGCAGGAGAGGCGGGCTGCTGTTTATCTGGCTGGACTGATACAACTGCAAGGACTCAAATCCGCTGTAGGTGTGCGCCAGAGGGAAGAACAACGACATATGTGCACAAGAAAAGCTCCTGACTGCTGGTCGACAAAAGACGGAGAGAAGCCGTGGCCGCTGTTTGCTTCCTGTGTGCGAGGGGGCTGCTGTCTGTGTTGCCCATGTGCAGAGGGAGGTCAGCCTGTGGCTGCTGTGTAGAGAAGGAGGCCACTCGGTCTGCTTGTGTTGGCTTGCTTTTGCGTGAAGAAGACGCAAAGGAAGATCCCTGGCTCGATGTCCTTATGTGTGCACGACAGGAAGGAGGAAGGGCAATGCTGCGTTGCTGATTGTGCACCCCATGCTGTTGTGAACATGGTGTTGCTTGCTGCACATGAAGATGAAGGAAGGAGATGATAAGGCCATGGTGTAGAGGGGGAAAGGCTGCTGCGTGAATGTCCACGTGCAGAAAGGGAGAGTTGGGCTGTGTATAACTATCCCTAGTTCACTGTTGTGTTTTGTGTGAAAACAATTCGGATGAAGGAGATGTGAGGAGGGGCTGTTTCAATTAGCAGCTGTTACGTATAGAAAGGAGGGAGAGGGAAGGCCGGCTGTTACGTATAGAAAGGAGGGAGAGGAAAGGCCGGCTGTTCCAATCAGCTTCATAGCTGCGAGGTAATTAAGGAGCAGCAGGCCCGTCTTTTCCTTGGGCTGCTGAAGGCGGGCTGGCTAGGCAACAGTGGGTCCGGTGTGGGCTGGAGCAAGGCTAGAAGATGGGCTGAAGCTGCTGGGTCAAGCAGAAACTGAAGCAATCCGGGCTGGGCTGCAATAAAATAAGAGAGAAAGATGGGCTGAAATAAGAGTCAAAATTATGTGGGCTGAGTTTGTCAAAACTTGTCAAAAACTCGTCATGGCTTTGTCAGGCCCATGCATGACTTCGTCACAGAGTTGTCGGGCTTCGTCATGACCTCGTCTCAGCTCTGTCATGGTCTCGTCACAGCTTTGTCACATTCTTGTCTCAGCCTTGTCATGATCTCGTCTAAAGTCGTCGTTTAGGATTAATTATAAGAATTAGGGTTTTATATAATTCTATCATTTTATGTGAATTAAATTCTACATAAAATGATAAATAATTATAAGAATTAAGGTTTGATATAATTCTATCATTTTATGTGAATTAAATTGAACATAAAATGATAAAATTTGTGAAGAAAGAAATACTAGATAGAATGGGAAACCGTCAACGGCTCGAAGTCCGATTTGATTCGGAATTAAACGGAATAAAAATTCCGGATATTACAATCCAGCTGAGCATGATTACGAACTTCGACTGCAAGTTCTATCCATGATCCGCCAATGCCAGTTTGGAGGTTTAGAGAGGGAATCTCCGCATCAGCATTTGCAAAACTACGAGATCCCGATGGAGACTTTGAGACCTTCAAGGCTAGAAAACAACAACTACAAGCTAAGGCCTTTTTACTTTTCTTTGAAAGACAGGGCGCTTACTTGGTGTTAATCTCTTCCACCCAGAAAGATCAACACTTAAGAAGAGATGACGACAGAGTTTCTAACAAAATTCTTTCCCCCCTCCAAAACCGCTGAAATGAGAGGGAAGATTAATGCATTTATCATGAAGGACAAAGAGAGTTTGTCCAAGTCATGGGAGAGATTTAAAGATTTTCTATTGGATTGCCCACATCATGGGATTCCAAAGATAGAGTTGCTGGAGATATACTTCAAGGGATTGGATGGAGCTACTCAATTCAATCTTAAGCTACTTTCAGCCGGCACATTCATGGATATGCCGATAGACGAAGCTTGGGAGTTCATTGAAAAGCAAGCTTTGCATATGGAGAAGTACTCCCATCAAGGAGCTGAAAATGGATTTAAGAGGGTTAATTTCCAGGACACTTCATCAAATGATAATCAACTCATCTCCCTTAAGAACGATGTGAACCAACTGAAGGACCTTTTGGTGGCTCACACGAAGAAGGAAGATGGAGGATATCAAGGACGGAACAACAACAACAAAGGGTCACGGAATAACAATTACAACAACAATAGAGGCTCCAACAACAACAATTGGAGATCTAATCAACAAAAACCGGGTAACCCTTATTCTAATTCTAATAATTCTTTTGACCCCTCTTCTTCTTCTTCTACTCCATTAAAGAGCCAGGAGCCTGGATCAAGTTCGTCCCAGCCAGAGAAGAAAGATGATGTGTTGGAGGCCATCTTGATCAAGCTCAACGCTATGGAGATGTCCATGACTTCATTTTCGAAGGCACAAAAAGCCTTGGAGCAACAATTCTTTAATAAGGCGAATGAAGCGCCAAGAGATCCAGGGAAGCTCCCAGCAAGGACAGAGAGCAACCCTAAAGGACATATTATGGCAATAACGACGAGAAGTGGACTAAAAATTGCAGATCCAGTACCTCGGTCGGTGCTAGTGCAGACGAAGGACACCTCGGTCCAGGTGCAGACGAGGAACACTTCGGTCGAGGTGCCACCCGAGGTGGAGTCTCACAAAGCGAAGGAGAAATCTGACGTTTATGTTCCACCTCCTGCTTATAAACCACCACTTCCATTCCCTCAGTCAAGAGCCAAAGCGCATCTAGACAAGCATTTTGGTAAGTTCCTTAACTTGATGAATAAACTACACATTAACATCCCTTTCCTTGATGCTATTCTAGGGATGCCCACCTATGGGAAGTTCTTGAAAGAGATTCTATCAAGGAAGAGGAAGCTGGAAGACTTTGGAGAAGTCAGGATGACATCTAAATCCTCGGAACTCATTCAAATCATGAAGGAGAAGATGCAACGTAAGTTGAGAGATCCCGGCTCATTCTGCATTCCCATTCAATTTGGGGATGTAACTTATGAGGCGTTATGTGATCTAGGAGCCAGCGTGAGCATCATCCCGCTGGAGCTATGTGAGAGGATCGGACTTGGAGAGCCCAAGCCAGTGAAGATAAGATTGTACATGACGGATCGCTCCATTACCCATCCCATGGGCATTTTGGAAGACGTTCCCGTCAAGCAAGGTAACTTCTATTTACCTATAGATTTTGTTGTACTTGACATACCCGTAGATTATCCCGTTCCCATCATTCTCGAGAGACCATTTCTAGCAATTTCGGGTTGCAATGTGGATTGTAAGAACGCCAAGTTGAAATTCAACATTGGCGGTGATCAAGTGAAATTTGCATTTCTTGCTGCAATGAAAGGAGAGCCGTTGGAGGATGACATCTTCAACATCTATGATGAAGAAGAATCAACAGAATTGGTGAGCTTTATCCTTATTAATGACCCTCTTAAAAGAGTTATTAGTTTTAGCTTAATGGAGGAAGGTATAGATGTTTCTTGTGATGCAGATATACGGAGCTTAAAGGCATTGGAAGCAGATCCATGAGCTAAAATTGAGAAACTAATCCAAGAGAGGAGAAGTTTGAGCTTCGGTCCTAGTTCCAGTACCTCGACCGAGGCACTTTCTGGACCAAGCGAGGTGTTCTTATCTGAAGAACATCTCAGTCACTCACCTCGTTCACCGACCGAGACAACAAGCGAGATGTTGTCCACTGAGAACAACAAACTTCCTACACCCTTTTATGAGACTCATTTACAGTTGGTGAAGCACTGGCTCCACCAAGCTTTTGATAAGAAAGAACCTTGGTATGTTGATATTGTTAATTATCTTGTTTGCCAGGAAATACCGCCCGGATTGACGTACGCTCAAAGGAAGAAATTTTTCAAGGATGTACGCCACTATTACTGGGATGAACCTCTATTGTTTAAGAGAGGTCCGGATGGGATGCTTCGATGATGCATTCCGGAAGATGAGGTTACTATTGTTATACGGCATTGCCACTCGCTTCCTTGTGGAGGACATGTTAGCGCTCACAAAACGTGCACTAAGGTATTACGTTGTGGTTTCTTTTGGCCTACATTATTAAAGGATGTGCAAACGTTTGTTGTTTCTTGTGATGCATGCCAAAGAACAGGGAACTTGTCTAGAAGGAACGGGATGCCACTCAACAATATTCAAGAGGTTGAGATTTTTTATGTATGGGGAGTTGATTTCATGGGACCTTTCCCATCATCCGCAGAGAACCTCTACATTCTCCTAGCTGTTGATTATGTCTCTAGATGGGTAGAAGCCATTGCCTCTCCCACTAATGACGTCATGGTGGTTGTGAGGTTCTTCAGTCGGACTATCTTTCCACGTTTTGGGACATCACGCATCATCATCAGTGATGGAGGGACACATATCATCAACCGGAAGTTAAGGCACTTCTATCGAAGTATAGGGTAACCAACAAGGTAGCAACCCCTTATAATCCTCAAACTAGTGGACATGTCAAAATCTCGAATAGAGAAATCAAAGCAATTTTGGAGAAGACCATCTCTAGGACGAGGAAGGATTGGTCCACGAAGTTGGATGACGCTCTTTGGGCTTATAGGATCGCATTCAAGACTTCCATTGGTACCACCCCTTACAATTTGGTATATGGAAAGTCTTGCCATCTACCCGTTGAGTTAGAGCACAAGACGTATTGGGCAATCAAGTGGTTGAATTTCGATATCAAGGAAGCCGGAGAAAAGAGGCTATTGGACATCAACGAGTTGGAAGAGTTGCGCTTGAACTCTTATGAGAATGCCAAGATCTACAAGGAAAGAACGAAGAGATGACATGACAAGCATATCCTTCCTAAGGAATTCAAAGAAGGAGATTTAGCTCTACTCTTCAACTCCCGCCTTTGCCTCTTTCCAGGTAAGTTGAAATCTAGATGGACAGGTACTTACGTTGTGAAACATGTGTTTCCTTATGGTGCAGTTGAGATTGGGGAGAAACAAGCGGAAGCTTCAAGGTCAATGGTCATAGGCTTAAGAAGTACCAACCGGAGGTCCAGGTTGAGGAGATTGCACCACTATACCTCGTTTAGGGATGACGTACGGTCCAGCTAGCGACCTTAAGTCAAGCGCATCTTGGGAGGCAACCCAAGGTATTGCTTTCTTTTCACTTTTCTAGCTTAGTTTTAGATAGTTTGCTTTTGCTTTGCTTTGTTTTGTTTTTGGCGTCCTAGAAAGAAACCAGGTACTCTCTAAGGAAGGATTACAACTCAGGAGCAACACTGGAAGGACAGAAGTTCGAGAAATTGAGAAGACGGAATTTGACTGAGACACATCTCGGTTGATGTTGTCACAATGCCTCGATCGAGATGATTCTTAAGGGAACCGAGGCGACTAGGTCTGACAATCCAGTTAGCCACCTCGGTCCGGTCGGGACCACCTCGACCGAGGTGATATCAAAATCGGCGAGGGGTATAAAAGGAGAATAAATGTCTCTCTCTTCCCTCCCATTTCCCTTCTCGACCGCGGCGCATAATCATCTCGTTTCTTCGTTTCTCGCTCCTTTTCTATGATTTCTGCTCCGATCTCGCAAGGAAAAGCAAGAGGATCAGATTGCAAGCAACAAACTGCAAGATAAACGCCTCGAATCTGCGTAATTTTGAATAAATTGTCGGAAACCCTAACTCCTCCTCTCTTTACTGATTTTAGAGATTTTTGGCTTTGGTTGCCACATTTTATTGCTGAAAAGAGTATAAGTACCCCATAGGAAGCAATTGGTAGTGATTTTTGGGGAAAAGAACTGAAAATCAGAGAGGAGAAATCGAAAAGCACTTCGCCTCGGTCCAGTCGAGTTGCGTCTCGGCCGAGGTGTTCTTCAGCCTGTCAGACCAACCGAGGTGACCTTGTCAGGAGAAATCATGAGTTCTCGATCTGATCGCCAGCTAGTTCTGAGAGATGCTCCCAGTGGTTCTTCTCCTTCCCCTTATTCTCGACCTTCTATCCCAGTGATCCAAGAGTGTCACCAGGTAGACTTTGATCGCATTTGTGGGCGCCCCGTAGTTACCCCGCACTTTTTAGATGTTCCAGCCTTCGAGTGCCTCCACGTGGTAGAGGACTTGAAGAAGATGATTTCTATGGTTGGGCTGGAGCAGTTTATGGAGATCCGAGCTCCAGCCTACCTTGATCCGACGATAGAGTTTGTGAGTTCTGTCACTCACATGCTATAGAGGAACAGTATCAAGTACCGGTTGCTGAACCAGAACTATATGGTGCATATGGATCAATTCCGAGACATTTTTGACTTCCCGACTCCGACAGTTCTTGATTTTCCTTCCCGAGCAGTGGCTCGACAATTTTGGGGGCAGATTGCCCATGTGGTGGAGCATAGTGACAGATGGAGACCTGGAGACTCCAGGGAGCGCATCATCTTCCATTTAGCCTTCCGTCTAGCCCACCGTATTTTTAGTGAGACTCTTTTGGCGCGTCTTGAGACGCCCCAGAAAATCAGACAGGGAGATTTGCTGAGCCTGTTCTGCATGGTTACTAGAGGAGTGCCTGACTTTGGAGGCATGCTAGTTGAGAATCTACACCGGATCAAGGGCAAGGCAAAGGGAGATATTTGTTGTGGAGGATTGGTGACCCATATCACTACAGTTATGGGTCTAGACTTGACTGCTTGTACATTGGTGGCGGCTGCAAAGCCGCTAGGACTTCAAGAGATGATCACGAGGAGGATTGTGGTCCCTCGTGGCCTTACTACATATTCGCTCCAAATGGTGTGTGCAAGCTTTAAATTTATAACCCAAGAAGTATGCTTAAAACAAGGATGTGAACCCGTAGTCTACGGGTCAATTGTAATAAAAAGCAAGAATTCCAGGGGTCGATCACTGGGACTTAAGTGAAACCTAAGCTAGTATAGGTTGTCAATGTAACTACTAACCACAAAAGCGATTAAAGCAATCAAAGATGATAATAAAGTCAATTAAGGGAAGTACACAATTCTAGGGATTAAAGCATCTAGTTGTGGTTCCAACTCAATATCTAAAGATAAAGCAGACAAAGCTGAGATTTTGCAAAGGGAAGGTGTTTCTAAAGTGGAATAGATCACCGGGTAAGTCTCACTACTCAATAACTCCAAACCAAAAGCTCCTATTACCGGGTAAGTCTCAAGGTACAAAGGAAAGGAATTATAATTTCAAACCAACACTCCAACAAAGGGAATAGAATCAACCTTTACCGGGTAAGTCTCAGGCTAACTCACAAAGATGGGATGAAGGCACACTCGAACCCCAATAAAGGATAAACCTTTATTACCTACACTTATGATCTTGGGTAAACAAACAAAGGAATCACTGGGTAAGTGTTAGCATGAAAAGTTGTGATATTTTAGGCACGTTTTCTAAGTGTTTTTCATCCAATTTGATAGTCATTGATTAAGCATTGATGCATTTGTGAGCTAGTTTGTCTATAATGTCGATATAGAGATCTACACAAGCTTTATGTTGATTATAGGTAATTGAGAGCTATTTCCGAACGGAATTGAGCAAGGATGGAGTTTGATCGAACATGTCCATGAATTGAGGACATTCGTAGGAGCCAAAGGAGTGCCAACTTGAAGGATGCACGAGACTAAGGAAGAATCACGTTCTAGCCCTAAACCACGCTCTAAAAAACGGCCGTACTACTTTCCACGCCCTAAACCACGGTCGTGGAACCTTAGCAAGTGAAGCGTGGTTCATTCCAGTAATTTCTACGGTCATGGAATCATTGGTTCAAACCGTGTTGATTTCCACGCTCTAAATTACGGCCGTGGAACCCTTCCACGACCGTGATCTTGACGATCTTTTTCGCCACACTTTAAGCCACGATCTTTTACAAGATTGGGCCGGGCCGACACTTTATCTTACACTATAAAAGGACGGACGAAGAGAGATTCCGTCACCTTCGCTTAGAGAAGACTTCTGCTTAGACGTATTTTGCGCTCATCCTTGGGGTTGCCCTAATCTCGTATTTTGGCGGAGATTGCTATTGAGATTTCCGGATTGACGGAAGATTGAAGATTTGGAAGATTATTCGCAAGAAGGTTACGTTTTATCTTTAGGTTTGATTTAGAAGACGGATTGACACCCCGTTCTTCGTTCTTATCTAAGATTGTGATTGTTTGCATTATTCCAAATCTATTGACGTTATTGTTCTTGATTTGTGGATTTGATATTGACTTGAAAGTTATTGAAGGTTTTCGGAAGTTTTCATCTTTCATTCTTTTAATCCTTGAAATTGATATCAATATGACTATTGTTGGCTAAAACCCTTTAGCAATTCTAAGGTGAAAGGTTGATAGTTGTGGTTTAGATGATGATAGATCGATCGTAAATAAATTGGACCCTGAGAGTTAGAGAGAATCGCCGACAAACCCTAAATCACGGTCTGTTCTTGAGTCCACGACCGTGGAACCTCAAGAACTACCCGTGATTTCCCTTAAGTTTACGAACTTGCTTTTACTTTAGTCCAAAGTTAAAGATTTGCTTTAACTTAGTCTTGGCTTGCCTTTTCTAGTTGGTAGTGAAGCCTCAATAACCTCTACCTCGATTATGAGTGTCACAACCTTAATCGGTTAAGTTAGTCTTGATCCTTGGATTATAAGTTTGGGTATTTGACATTAATTCTTACCTTTAGAACCTTTCTATACTCAAGCCTCAACAACATTTATAGAGAGTGTCTTGTAGGTGAGTCATATAAGGTTTTTGGAACTTCACCGTACGATTACCTTACATTCGTATACCTTTGCATACCTCAACTCTGTCCTTACATCCTGAGTATATCTTGAATCGATTGCCACAGCTGGATACTTGGATCTTTAGGATTGCTGTTTTCCCAATATTTGAAAAGCTCATACATTTACTCGCTTGACAATTCTATAACTGAATTTGTTCCCCCCAAATCCCTGTGTTTGATACTCTGGAATACTTGCTAATCTACGCCGATCCGTACACTGCGGGTTCGCTTGCTTTTATTCTAGTTTTATAAATTTAAAGCTTGATTGCACGCACGCTAAGTGGCGAACAAGTTTTTGGCGCCGTTGCCGGGGATTTGGTCTAGGCCGAATTCGGTTTTCGGCTGTCAAGCTTGGGAGCTTCTCCCTTGTTATTTGATATCTCTTTGAGTGCATGCGCAGGTCTAGGAACACCGAGGATCTCTTACCTCTTGATCAAGAGCTTGAGAGGACTTTAAGGCAAAAGCGTAAGGAAAAGGAAATGGCTGAAGAACACGAACGTGATCTTCAATCGGAGCTAGTGGAGAAGGAAGCTCAACTCCAATGGAGTGAGAGAACTCGTAGAGAGTAATCGGAACGTCATCAATCTAAAGTTGATGATCTAACCGATGTTGTATTCCAAATGAGGATGGAATTAAGTGACCTTAAGATGAAGACTAGTAGGAAATCCTCAAGGAAGTCATCAAGATCGGGTAGAAGAAGTCATCCATCCGCTGGAGATAGTGACACTTCCATGCCATCGCTAGAGGAAATTGATCCCACGATCAATGTGAATCCTTTCCATCCACGGCCAACTGCCAACCGACGTTTTCCACCTAGGAATGCAAGGATCGAAGGTGTAGATGATGAGCTAAGAACTCTTGGCCAAAGGATGGATCCAACACAACAACCGCGCCGTTTGGGCGTGAATTTTAATGCTGATGATGCCGGGTTTAGCTTCAACCCGCAGGTTATTACTCTTGTTCGCCAAAACCAATTTGGCGGAACAAGCGCTGAATCTCTACACCAACACTTACAAAACTTTGAGTGCATGATGGAGACAATGAAGCCGAAGAACGCTACTACCAACAACTATAAGCTCAAGCCTTTCTTCTTCTCTTTGAAGGGGAAAGCATTGTCTTGGTACCAAGCTCTTCCTAGTGGGAAACTAGACACGTGGGAAGACCTTTCCGCGGACTTCCTCACCAAATTCTTTCCGCCATCCAAAACGGCGGAACTTAGAGGTAAGATTAATGCATTTTCCATGAGATCTAACGAAAGTTTGTTTCAATCTTGGGAAAGGTTTCAGGATTTGCTTTTGGATTGCCCTCATCATGGCATATCCAAACTTGCCTTGTTGGAGATATACTATAAGGGGCTAGATGTGGAGACACAATTCAAGCTCCAATCCCTCTCATGTGGTACATTCATGGACATGAGGGAAGATGACGCTTGGGACTTCATTGAGAAGCAAGCAAGGGTCATAGAGAAGTATTTCCACCGGAAAGTGGAGGGAAATCGTGTGGAGCAAGGAGCAAAGCTCACACATGAAGCTCAAAATCAGATTTTCTCCCTCAACAATGAGATCAAAGAGTTAAAGGAGGCTATCAAGACCAACTTTCCAAAGCAACAAGGAAAGGATGTTGGCTATTTGGGCAACAACAACAATGGCGGTGAGAACACAAACCGCAACAACAACAACAACAATAACCGGAACAACAACCAAAATAATTGGAATGGCAATAACAACAACCGGAACAACAATTGGAACAACAATAGGGGTTCAAGCAACAACAAATGGCGCTCCAATCAACAAAATTCCGGTAACTCTTATCCTTACAATTCGAATTCACTAACACCACCTTCCTCTTCCTCTACTCCTTTGAAAAGCCAGGGGTAAACATCTAATGGAGGAAACTCTTCGGGGAAGGAGAAGCCCGATCCCATGTTGGAAACGATTTTGGGGAAGCTTCAAGGTTTGGAGAACCGCATCATTAAGGTTGATGATCAAATTTCTAAGGTTGATAAAGCCCAAAAGGTTTTAGAAAACCAAATGTTCAGCCAAGCGGAGGAAGTTCCTAGGAATCAAGGGAAACTTCCAGGAAAAACGGAGGACAACCCTAAAGGAAGGGTGATGGCGATCACAACTAGGAACGGAGTGACTACCACCGATCCGCAGCCTAAGTTTGTTGAAGTCTCCGTTGAGAAAGACAAAGAGAAGGGGAAGGAGAAGGAAGATGTCTACGTTCCTCCTCCGGCTTACAAACCTCCCCTACCATTCCCTCAATCTAGAGCGAGAGCGCGCCTAGATAAACAATTTGGTAAGTTTATAGAACTCATGAGCAAGCTGTATATTAATATACCTTTCATTGATGCTATTGTAGGTATGCCGGCTTATGGCAAGTTCTTGAAGGAAATCCTCTCTAACAAGAGAAAGCTAGAGGATTTCGGTGAGGTTAAGATGAGTTCGGATTCTTCGGATCTCATCAAGACCATGAAGGAGAAAATGCCCCCAAAGCTAAAGGATCCGGGGTCATTTTGCATTCCCATAGGAGTGGGAGATGTCACATATGATGCATTATGTGACTTGGGAGCAAGTGTGAGCATCATACCACTTGCATTATGTAGGAAGATCGGTTTAGGCGACCCTAAACCGGTGAAGATGACGTTGAACATGGCGGATCGGTCCATCACTCGCCTCGTCGGTATTGTAGAAGACGTCCCGGTCAAGCTAGGTAAATTCTTTGTTCCCATTGATTTTGTTGTGCTTGACATTCCTGCAGATAGTCCGGTCCCGATCATACTCGGAAGACCGTTTCTTGCAACTTCCGGCTGCATAGTCGATTGCAAGAATGGTAGACTCACCTTTGATATAGGAGAAGAGAAGGTAGAGTTCGTTCTTTCCCCTCTAGTGAAGGAGCCAATCTTTGATGAGGATATATTCAATATCCAAGATGAAGAAGGGTTGTCTAGAGAGGAGGTAAGTGCTATTCTCTTCAAAGATCCTTTAAAAAAAGGTTATTACTATGAGTCTAACGAATGTAGGGGAAGAAGAGGAGTGCAATGAGGCAATTGGAGCCTTAGAAGCACAAGAAGAGATGTGTGAAGTGGAGTTTGAAAAACTCCACGATGAGGCAGAAAACGTGAGAATCCACGGCCATACACTATATTCCACGGCAGTGGATTTCACCAACCAAACCGTGTCTCACTCCAGAGAGTTATACGGTCGTGGAGAGAACAGAGCAACCGTATTTCCTTTCCACGCCCTAAACCACGGCCGTGGAGAATGCAGAGAGACCGTGATTTTGGCCGTGGAAGAGGGTGATCGAGCCACTTCTTCAACTTCTTTTGATTCTTCTCCTACACCTTCAACTTCCTTAGACACTTCTAAGGAAACATCGGAAGCTCCTCAAGGACCATTGGAAGCTCCGAAAGCGATGGAACTAAAGCCACTTCCTACTCATCTAAGGTACGCTTTTCTAGGACCTAACTCTACCTTTCCGGTTATTGTTAGTTCCGATCTAAGCATAGAAGAACATAATCAGCTCATGGTTGTCCTTAGGAAACATAGAAAAGCTTTAGGCTATACTATTGAGGACTTAGTAGGAATCAAACCCTCCCTATGCATGCATAAGATATTAATGGAGGAAGACTTTAGGACTTCAAGACAACCTCAAAGGCGGTTGAATCCGACCATGAAAGAGGTTGTCAAGAAGGAAATTCTTAAACTTCTTGATGCAGGTATCATCTACCCTATCTCCGATAGCAAGTGGGTGAGTCCGGTTCAAGTAGTTCCGAAGAAGGGAGGAATGACGGTCATCACCAACAAGAACAACGAACTCATTCCTACCCGAACCGTAACGGGATGGCGGATGTGCATAGACTACCGCAAGCTAAACAACGCGATAAGGAAGGATCACTTCTCACTACCCTTCATCGATCAAATGCTTGAAAGGTTAGCGCAACATTCGCACTTTTGCTATCTTGACGGTTATAGTGGTTTCTTTCAGATTCCGATACACCCGGATGATCAAGAGAAGACCACATTCACGTGCCCATGGGGTACGTTTGCTTATAGGAGAATGCCGTTCGGGCTTTGCAACGCCCCAGCCACCTTTCAAAGGTGCATGATGGCCATCTTCTCCGAATACATTGAGGAAATCATGGAAGTCTTCATGGATGACTTCTCCGTATACGGTTCCTCTTTTGACAATTGTCTTTCTAACCTTTCTCTTGTTTTACAAAGGTGTGAAGACACTAACCTAGTTCTTAATTGGGAGAAGTGTCAATTTATGGTGAAGGAAGGAATTGTATTAGGTCACTTAATCTCTAATAGAGGGATAGAGGTAGATAAAGCTAAGATAGAGACCATAGAAAAGCTTCCTCCCCCAACTTCAGTGAAAGGGATAAGAAGTTTTCTAGGACATGCCGGATTCTATAGACGTTTCATAAAAGACTTCTCTAAAATATCAAAACCTCTCACTAATCTATTGATGAAGGATGCGGTTTTTGAGTTTTCGCAGGAATGTTTAGATGCGTTTAACATGATCCGGGAAGCTCTAATTTCAGCACCTATTATCCAACCTCCGGATTGGACTCTTCCCTTTGAGGTTATGTGCGATGCTAGTGACGTAGCTATACGAGTTGTTCTTGGACAACGAAAGGAAGGGCGAACCCATGCCATATACTATGCTAGCAAGACGCTAGATGAAGCGCAACTCAATTACGCCACTACCAAAAAAGAGTTTTTAGCCATTGTCTATGCTATTGACAAATTTCGCTCTTATCTTGTAGGTGCAAAGGTGATTGTCTACACGGATCATGCTGCGATCCGGTACCTCCTTGCGAAGAAAGATGCGAAGCCAAGGCTAATTAGATGGATTCTTCTCCTACAAGAATTCGATCTAGAGATCCGCGACAAGAAGGGTTCGGAAAATTCTGTTGCGGATCATTTGAGTCGCCTAACACATCTAGAGGACGGCCATTTACCTATAGATGACTCCTTCCCGGACGAACACCTACACATTATAGAGGAGTGCATCGATGTGATCTCCAAAGGTAACGAACCATGGTTTGCTGATTTTGTTAACTATTTGGTTTGTCAGGAGATACCACCCGGATTATCCTACGCACAAAGAAAGAAGTTCTTTAAGGATGTTCGGGAATACTTTTGGAATGAACCTCTCCTCTTTAAGAGAGGTCCGGATGGCATTATTCGGTGATGTGTGCCGGAAGATGAGATGCAAAGTGTCATCTGCCATTGTCATTCACTACCTTGTGGAGGACACGCTAGTTCGAACAAGACTAGCGCTAAGGTATTACAATCTGGATTTTTCTGGCCTACTTTATTTAGAGATGTGCAATCCTTTGTTTCTTGTTGCGATGCTTGTCAAAGAACAGGAAATATCTCTAGGAGGAATGAGATGCCTCTCAATAACATCCAAGAGGTGGAGTGATAACACGATTTATAGCATAGTTTTAGGTGTACATTTAGATAGTATTCTCGCTCAATCATGCATGATCTAGCACTAGTCCAAAGCGTTTTTGCACTCAAAACATGTATTTTCTCGAGATAGACGTCTACACGGACTTGTGTGCGTTTTGTAGGTATTTCGGGAAGTTTAGAGCTAAAACGATGCGTTAAAGGGCCGTTCATTTAGATGACACGTCCTCGGACTCGTTAGGACACATCAAAGGAGTAAGGAGGACTCATGGAACCTTGCCAACACTAGCCATGCACCAAACCACATCTCAATGATCCAAAGCGAAGTTTCTGCATAGAATCACGGTTTCCTGAAGAACCACGGCCGTGGAAATGACCGTGGATTTTGCCAGATTCTCGTGACAGCTGTGCCACGACTCTCATGGCCAGCTCATGAAGAATTTGTTATAAAAGTGGTCCTTGATGGGTTGTTTGAGGCAGCTGGGAGCTGGGTAGTTTGAGAGCAGCTCATCCATTCTCCATTTCTCTAACAAATATATTCTCAAAAGAAGAAGATTTTTTTTCTAGGAAGGAAAGTGCCAAAGAGAAGAAGAGAGGTGCCATTGAAGAAGAGAGGAAAACACACACTTAGCTTCTTGTATTTCGGATTTATTTCTAGAGATTTGTGAATCCTTGAACCTTCTTTTGGAAGGGTTGTAAGTTGTTCTAATTCCATCTTCAGATTGGTTTGTGTTTGGATTTCATTTGTTCATCTTCTTTTCTTTCATTATCTTGCAATGAATGCTTTGATTTTATGTTTGTTTGCTTTGATTTCCATTATGAATGTTTTAGGCTAAATTGATGTGATTCTAGGGTAAGGAAAGGATGGTTATGGCTAGATCTATGATAGGACGAATTTAGATTTATCTTTGGATGATTTTTGTTTATGAATGTAGCTGCTGTTAGAAATCACGGGTAGTTCTTGAAGAACCACGGTCGTGGTTTCTATAGAACAAACCGTGATTCTTCCTGGTTCGGAGGATCTTACCTTAGATTCATAAAAATTGTTGAAACCCTAAGTTTTTGCTGAGTTTAACCTACCCTAGGGTGTCCTAGTGTAGTGACTAAGTGATAGGAGAGACTTACCCGGTAATCCCTTCCCTTAGAATCTAAAATAGCAAGACCTTAGGTAGTGGTGAACTTAACAAGTCGCCATTGGATTAGATGTGCTAGGAATGTTGATTAGGACTTCCCCTTCCAAGACTTACCCGGTAAGGATAGGTTAGATCCTTAATTAAAAATTCCGGTTTGTGTAGAATTCCTAACCTTAGGTTCTTAGAGACCTAACCGGTAATAAGACCTTAGGAGTGGACTAGTTGGATCATGAGACCTACCCGGTAATTGATCCCAATTTAGAAACACTTAATCCCAACACATCGTAATCAATCCAAAGAATGAATAGATAAATTGAGTTCTATGCCATAACCGGAACTTCCGACCTCTAGAATCCGTCTTTTCCTTTCCCTTGATAAATATCTTGTTTGATTTGTTATTTGTGATTTTTGGTTTGATTGTTTGCCCTGCATAACTCGTGATCTTTGATCACCTAAAACCGAACAAAAACATTTGAGATTTTCGTTCTTGTTTCCCTTTCTCTTTTCTAACTTTAGACCTTCACTAAATCCAATCACAACTTGAATCAATTTCACCTTAGTCTTTGTGTTCGACCTCAGAATACTTATCTTTCTACATACGTCCCGTACACTGCGGGTGCGCTAGAAGTTAGGATAATTATAACGAGTATAAATTTAAGGCTTATTGCGTGCACACATTTTTAGCGTAACAAGTTTTTGGCGCCGTTGCCGGGGACTAGGTCTAGATTGAGTCTATTTTGTGATTGTTTCTAGTGTAGATCTTTCTTGTTGCTTTTGATCTCTCTTTGTTTGTGTCTTTGCTTTTCAGGACATCTATTTCTCTTTAGGTGTATGCGAAGATCTCGTGGCAAGGATTTAGCTCCATTCGATCCCGAACCGGAGAAAACCCTTCGATCTAGATCCAAGAACATCCGAAAGAAGAAAGAGATGGCCGGAAGAAACCTCCAAGCTGAATTGGATGAAGCCTTAGAGCAAATAAGGCTAAGAGATGAGCTCTTGGAGGAAGAAAGGAGACTTGCCAATGAGAGGCAAGAGGAAACAAGGAGGGAGATTGAGGAGATTAGGCAAGCCCTTGTTCAAGGAGAGCTTAATCGCCGACAACCTCCACCTCCTCCACCACAACCGCAGCCGGCGGCTAATGTTAGGGTCGTTCCTATTGCTATTGAGGAGCCACAAACCCTAGGGAGACGTATGGATCCGGCACAAAGAGCACACCGACCGGGTGTGAATATAGGAGATCCCGCTACCCACAACTATGAACTCCACCCTCAAGTTCTTCAGATGATCCGGCATAATCAATTTGGAGGGATGGAAGGAGAGTCTCCTCACCAACATTTGATGAACTATGAGATTTTGATGGAGACCCTTAGACCACCAAGATTGGAGAGCAACAACCATAAGCTAAGGGCCTTTTCCTTCTCTCTTAAGGACAAAGCCTTGGCTTGGTATCAATCTATTCCACAAGGGCGAGTTGGTACTTGGGAGGAGATGACGACCGAGTTCTTGACCAAGTTCTTCCCACCTTCCAAGACCACCGAATTAAGAGGAAAGATCAATGCCTTTGTGATGAGGGATAGAGAAAGTTTGTTCAAGTCTTGGGAGAGATTCAAAGACCTTCTCCTAGATTGTCCGCACCATGGCATACCAAAGATTGAGCTATTAGAGATCTATTTCAAAGGGCTTGATGAAGATAGCCAATTCAAGCTTCAATCTCTTTCCGGTGGGACATTTATGGAGAAACATGTAGATGATGCTTGGGAGTTTGTGGAGAAGCAAGCTCTAGTGATTGAAAAGTACTCTCATAGAAAGAGCGAAGAAAGAAAGGCGGGAGCATATGAGGTGAGTGAAGTCACCATGAGCAATTTCAAGCTTGACGCCATCAACAACGAGTTGAAGTCCTTGAGAGAGTTGTGTACTACTACCTTGAAGAGCCAAGTAACTCCTCAAGCACCTCCACAAGCTAACTTGTCTTCCAAGGAGGAAGATGTGAATTATATGGGAAGGGGCAACTTCAACAATTACCAAGGCCCAAGAAATTTCAACAACAACCGGCAATTCAACAATTACCGGCCAAACCACAACCATCCCGGATTTTCTTACTCTAATCCGGATGGAGCCTTGAACCCTCCCACCTCCACAAGCACAACTCCACCACAAAGGGCTTCACAAGAACCTCCACCCGGTTTTACTCAACCTTCAAAGGATAGAACCGAAGTCATGTTTGAACAATTGCTAGGAAGATTGAGTGGGCTTGAGAGCACCGTCACTTCAATCTCTAAAGCTCAAAAGGTCTTGGAAGCACAAGTCTTCCAAAAGGCGGGTGAGGCACATAGGGATCCGGGGAAGCTTCCCGGAAGAACCGAAGACAACCCAAGAGGCCAAGTGTTGGCTATCACAACAAGGAGTGGGTTGAGTATGAAGGATCCTTTGCCCAAGGACCAAGCTAAGGGGAAGCAAGTAGTGGTAGAAGAGGGAAGAAAGCAAGATGATGGAGGAAAGAGCAAGGATGTAGAGCCAACCTATGTGGCACCGCCTCCATACAAGCCGCCACTACCATTTCCACAATCAAGAGCAAGAGCTCGTTTGGATAATCATTTTGGTAAGTTCCTTGAACTAATGTCCAAGTTGCATATTAACATTCCGTTCATGGATGCCATCTTAGGAATGCCGGCGTATGGCAAGTTTTTGAAAGAGATACTCTCCAACAAAAGGAAGTTGGAGGAGTATGGGGAGATAAGGATGACCAAGAGATCCTCGGAGTTGATCCAAACGATGAAGGAAGAAATGCCTCCCAAGTTAAGAGATCCGGGCTCCTTTTGCGTTCCAATTGGAGTAGGAGACGTGAAGTACGAAGCCCTTTGTGATCTTGGGGCAAGTGTAAGCATCATACCGCTTGCACTTAGCAACAAGGTCGGGCTAGGAGAGCCGAAACCGGTCAAGATGACCCTCTATATGGCGGACCGCTCTATTACTCACCCGGTTGGGATTCTAGAGGACATCACGGTGCAGCTAGGAGGATTCTATGTACCCATCGACTTTGTAGTGTTGGACATTCCGGCGGACTATCCGGTTCCTATCATCTTGGGAAGGCCTTTCCTAGCCACCTCCGGATGCTTGGTGGATTGCAAGAACGGAACTCTCTCTTTCAACATCGGGGAAGAGAACATCAAGTTCAAGCTGTCCACAATGATGAAAGGGCCAACCATTGATGAAGATATCTTCAACATAGTCGAGCAAGAGGAATCTAGAGAAGTTGTGAGCTCAATCTTGATCAAAGATCCTTTGGAAAAAGTTCTTACCTTGAGTATGACAGAAGAAGATGATGAGGAGGCTTGCAATGAAGAAATCAAGGCCTTGGAGGCCTTGGAAGAGGAGCCAAGAGTTGGATTTGAGAGCCACAAAGAAGTTGTGAACAGCTGCAAGTTGCACGGTCGAGATTTACAAACCACGGCCGTCAAACTTTCTGGACAACTCCGAGAAGCAAACTTGGCAAAAACCACGGTCGTGGAAAATGAGCAACCCGTGTTTCCAACCGTGGTTTTCCCTGAATCAGCTCTTGATGATGATCAAGCTTCTAGGAGCCATGAGGGGTCTTCATTTGCTTTGGACTCATCTCAACCAACCTTATTTGGATCATCTTCAACCAACAAAGGTCCTCCCTCACTTGAACTTAAACCCCTCCCCTCTCATTTAAAGTATGCATTCCTTGGAGATAATTCTACATATCTTGTGATTGTTAATGCATGCTTGAGTGATGATGAACTTGCTAAATTGCTGCATGAACTAAGATTGCATAGGAAAGCCATTGGTTATACTATTGATGATTTGGTTGGCATTAAGCCATCTTTTTGCATGCATAAGATAATGATGGAAGATAACCACAAACCCTCTATTGAACATCAAAGGAGATTGAATCCTATAATGAAAGAGGTGGTCAAAAAAGAAATCATTAAGTTGCTAGATGCGAGAATTATCTACCCTATCTCGGATAGTAAGTGGGTTAGTCCTGTTCATGTAGTGCCTAAGAAGGGTGGAATGACGGTAGTAACTAATGAGAACAATGAACTAATACCAACTAGGACGGTCACGGGATGGAGGATGTGTATAGATTATAGGAAGTTAAACATGGCCTCTAGGAAAGATCACTTCCCTCTCCCCTTCATTGACCAAATGCTAGAAAGGTTAGCTCAACACTCTCATTTTTGCTATTTAGATGGGTATAGTGGATTCTTCCAAATCCCTATTCACCCCGATGACCAAGAGAAAACAACTTTTACATGTTCATGGGGTACCTTTGCATATAGGAGAATGTCATTTGGGTTGTGTAATGCACCCGCCACCTTCCAAAGGTGTATGATGGCTATCTTTTCGGAATACATAGAAAATATCATGGAAGTGTTCATGGATGATTTTTCTGTTTACGGTTCTTCTTTCGATAACTGCTTGGCTAACTTGTCATTAGTGTTGCAAAGATGTGAGGAGACAAATCTTGTATTAAATTGGGAAAAATGCCACTTCATGGTAAGTGAAGGGATTGTGTTAGGACACTTGGTGTCTAACCGGGGCATTGAGGTTGATAGAGCTAAAATCGAAACGATAGAGAAGTTGTCACCACCTACCTCGGTGAAGGGGGTAAGGAGTTTCTTAGGGCATGCCGGTTTTTACCGGAGGTTCATTCAAGATTTCTCTAAAATTTCTAAGCCTCTCACTAACCTACTAATGAAAGAAGTTGATTTTGTCTTTTCCAAGGATTGTCTTGAAGCGTTTTGTAGGTTGAAGAACGCCTTGATCTCCGCTCCTATCATGCAACCTCCGGATTGGAGTCTACCATTTGAAATCATGTGCGATGCAAGTGATGTGGCCGTTGGGGCCGTTTTGGGGCAAAGGAAAGAAGGGCGCACTCATGCTATTTATTATGCTAGCAAGACGCTAGATGATGCCCAACTCAATTATGCTACTACCGAGAAGGAGTTGTTGGCGGTGGTATATGCATTTGAGAAGTTCCGCTCGTACCTTGTTGGAGCGAAGGTCATAGTTTACACGGATCATGCGGCGATCCGTTATCTACTTACAAAGAAGGATGCCAAACCAAGGTTGATTCGGTGGATCCTTCTCCTTCAAGAGTTTGATTTGGAGATACGAGATAAGAAGGGATCCGAGAACTCCGTGGCGGATCACCTTAGTAGACTCCCACCATTGGAGCTTGGGAAAGACAACATCCCGATAGATGATTCATTCCGGGATGAACAATTGCAAATGGTGGAGGAATGCTTGTTCCAAGTGGCTAGAGGAAATGAGCCATGGTATGCCGACATTGTGAATTACTTGGTGTGTGAGGAAGTGCCTCCCGGATTAACATATGCACAAAGGAAAAAGTTCTTCAACGATGTAAGGCATTACTATTGGAGTGAGCCACTTCTATTCAAGAGAGGCCCGGATGGGGTGCTTAGGAGATGCATACCGGAAGATGAAATGGAAAGTGTGATCCGGCATTGTCACTCCTTACCATGCGGAGGACATGCTAGCTCACACAAAATGTGTGCCAAGGTATTGCAATCCGGTTTTTATTGGCCTAACTTGTTTAGAGATGTGCAAGGTTTTGTAGCGGGATGTGACGCTTGCCAAAGAACGGGGAACATCTCAAGGAGGAATGAAATGCCCTTGAACAACATCCAAGAAGTTGAAATTTTTTATGTGTGGGGTGTAGACTTCATGGGGCCATTCCCTTCCTCATGTGGAAATCTCTATATCCTATTGGCGGTGGACTATGTGTCAAGATGGGTGGAGGCAATTGCCTCTCCTTCAAATGATGCCAAGGTGGTGGTGCGATTCTTCAACCGAGTGATCTTCCCTAGGTTTGGAACACCAAGGGTGATCATTAGTGATGGAGGGAAGCACTTCACAAATAGGAATTTTGGGGCACTTTTGGCCAAGTATGGGGTGACTCATAAGGTGGCAACACCCTACCATCCCCAAACTAGTGGTCAAGTGGAGATCTCCAACCGTGAGATCAAGGCCATCCTCGAGAAGACGGTGTCTAGGACAAGGAAGGATTGGGCTATGAAGCTCAATGAAGCACTATGGGCATATAGAACCGCCTTCAAGACACCTATTGGTACCACCCCCTACAAGTTGGTCTATGGGAAGTCTTGCCACCTTCCGGTGGAAATGGAGCATAGAGCTTATTGGGCCATTAAGTGGCTAAATTTTGACCTCAAGGAAGCGGGAGAGAAGAGGTTGCTCGATATCAATGCCCTTGAAGAGCTCCGGTTGGAAGCCTATGAGAATGCCCGGATCTACAAGGAGAGAACCAAAAGGTGGCATGACAAGAGGATCATTCCAAAAGAGTTAAGTGAAGGAGATCTTGTCCTTCTTTTCAACTCAAGGCTAAGGCTCTTTCCCGGAAAGCTCAAATCAAGATGGACCGGGCCATATGTGGTGAAGAAGATCTTTCCCCATGGAGCTATTGAAATAGGAGGGGAGCATTGTGGAAATTTCAAAGTGAATGGGCATCGCTTGAAGAAGTATATTCCGGGAGCCCCGATAGACATGATTGCCCCGCTTCACCTTGAATAGACGCTCCCGAGTTTGGTCAAGCTAGTGACCTTAAAGAAGCGCTTGGTGGGAGGCAACCCATTGGTAACATTTTTCCTTCATTTTTGCTTAGATTTTTCTGTTTTTGTGTGCTTTGTGTGTGTTTCGTGTTTCGTGTGTGTGCTAGAAACATTAGTGGCATTGGAAGTCTTTCTTGACATGTGAATGATGATGATGAACCCCTCACCAATTATGGGTGGAGCGGACGCGGAACTTGGACGGCTAGCGGTGCCTAGCGCGGGTTTCAAGGCTTGAAGGATGCTTAGAGCTCTCTACCATGGTTGATGAGATCATCCAACATCAATTCACTTGAACAATCCCGAATACCATAGCAAACACTTTTACATTGTGAGAACCTTCTTTCACTCTCTTTACTTGTATACCACATTGGGGACAATTTGTTTCTAAGTATGGGGTGGGGTTTGCATGATCCTTTGCATGATGAGCATCTAGGATAGGTTAATATTTGCACATGTCTTGCATTGTACATACTTAAACCGAAAATCCCATAAAAATCAGAAAATTTTAAAAAAAATTTGTGCTTTCTAGGCTTGGATATGATCCTAATGATGAAACTTGTCTTGTGATTGGCTATGAATGGCCTTATGTGTTGAATTGATAAATGCATATGTGGACTTGAACTACTTCTCTTGAATTCCATGAATGACTTGAGATCATGATGATTGCCTAGAATGGATTGAGTATTGAAAGTCGAAATTACATGATAGTTCTTGCATACCATCTAGGAATGAATGAGGCATTTCATCTTTCTCTACTTCTCATCTTGATCATGATTGCTTGAGCACCTCAATTGATATAAATTCAACCTCCTTTAAAACCCATCCGGGAATAGGAGCATGCTAGTGTGTTTGAATGTGTAAAAGCAAGTGCGGGGTGAAGATGTAATGGAAAGAATACCGTGAATGGAATGCTGAAATTATTGTGGAAGTGTAGCCAAAATAGGTTTGGGGGCGTTGGTTTAAATGACAAGTAACTCGGTACACTTCACATAATCAGGTGTTGGTGCCTTGCCAAAGTCAAATGAACCAATAGCCCTAACGAGCTTTGGTATGTGCGCCCGGTGTGGATGCACCTCGAAAAAGAGAAAAAGCCCGAGGATGGCTAATCACCGAGGTTTCGGCTATTGTACACCAATGCCATTGTCTCAAAAATGAGTCAAAGAAAAAGAAAAGAAAGCAAGATAGGAAAAAATATACACTTGGGGGAAGTTGATCGAGGACAAGGACGTGAAGTTAGTTCCATTCCCGGATTAGCATCACATACCTAGAAAATTCCCCTCCCAAATTACAACGTTTCTTAGCCTTTTATGTCACAAGCCCTTATGACCTACTTGCATGTTTGTAAGACTTAGTAATCTAGATTGGATAGACTCTTGATCTTCTTGACATCTTCATCCTCCCATCTCATGCATGCTTTTGAGTTAAGTACAATTGTCTTTCCATGCCCTTATTGTTTGATACATAATTGCTCATCCAATTGCCATTGATCATGACTATGAAGGTGATCCAATAGTAGAAGCACAAAACCCAAAAAGACTTTGCCATTTTTCTGCATACATAAATCATGTCATCTTTTAGTCTATAGTTGGGAATTTGCTCGGGGACGAGCAAACCTTAAGTATGGGGTATTTTGATAACACGATTTATAGCATAGTTTTAGGTGTACATTTAGATAGTATTCTCGCTCAATCATGCATGATCTAGCACTAGTCCAAAGCGTTTTTGCACTCAAAACATGTATTTTCTCGAGATAGACGTCTACACGGACTTGTGTGCGTTTTGTAGGTATTTTGGGAAGTTTAGAGCTAAAACGATGCGTTAAAGGGCCGTTCATTTAGATGACATGTCCTCGGACTCGTTAGGACACATCAAAGGAGTAAGGAGGACTCATGGAACCTTGCCAACACTAGCCATGCACCAAACCACAGCTCAATGATCCAAAGCGAAGTTTCTGCATAGAATCACGGTTTCCTGAAGAACCACGGCCGTGGAAATGACCGTGGATTTTGCCAGATTCTCGTGACAGCTGTGCCACGACTCTCATGGCCAGCTCATGAAGAATTTGTTATAAAAGTGGTCCTTGATGGGTTGTTTGAGGCAGCTGGGAGCTGGGTAGTTTGAGAGCAGCTCATCCATTCTCCATTTCTCTAACAAATATATTCTCAAAAGAAGAAGATTTTTTTTCTAGGAAGGAAAGTGCCAAAGAGAAGAAGAGAGGTGCCATTGAAGGAGAGAGGACAACACACACTTAGCTTCTTGAATTTCGGATTTATTTCTAGAGATTTGTGAATCCTTGAACCTTCTTTTGGAAGGGTTGTAAGTTGTTCTAATTCCATCTTCAGATTGGTTTGTGTTTGGATTTCATTTGTTCATCTTCTTTTCTTTCATTATCTTGCAATGAATGCTATGATTTTATGTTTGTTTGCTTTGATTTCCATTATGAATGTTGTAGGCTAAATTGATGTGATTCTAGGGTAAGGAAAGGATGGTTATGGCGAGATCTATGATAGGACGAATTTAGATTTATCTTTGGATGATTTTTGTTTATGAACGTAGCTGCTGTTAGAAATCACGGGTAGTTCTTGAAGAACCACGGTCGTGGTTTCTATAGAACAAACCGTGATTCTTCCTGGTTCTGAGGATCTTACCTTAGATTCATAAAAATTGTTGAAACCCTAAGTTTTTGCTGAGTTTAACCTACCCTAGGGTGTCCTAGTGTAGTGACTAAGTGATAGGAGAGACTTACCCGGTAATCCCTTCCCTTAGAATCTAAAATAGCAAGACCTTAGGTAGTGGTGAACTTAACAAGTCGCCATTGGATTAGATGTGCTAGGAATGTTGATTAGGACTTCTCCTTCCAAGACTTACCCGGTAAGGATAGGTTAGATCCTTAATTAAAAATTCCGGTTTGTGTAGAATTCCTAACCTTAGGTTCTTAGAGACCTAACCGGTAATAAGACCTTAGGAGTGGACTAGTTGGATCATGAGACCTACCCGGTAATTGATCCCAATTTAGAAACACTTAATCCCAACATATCGTAATCAATCCAAAGAATGAATAGATAACTTGAGTTTTATGCCATAACCGGAACTTCCGACCCCTAGAATCCGCCTTTTCCTTTCCCTTGATAAATATCTTGTTTGATTTGTTATTTGTGATTTTTGGTTTGATTGTTTGCCCTGCATAATTCGTGATCTTTGATCACCTAAAACCGAACAAAAACATTTGAGATTTTCGTTCTTGTTTCCCTTTCTCTTTTCTAACTTTAGACCTTCACTAAATCCAATCACAACTTGAATCAATTTCACCTTAGTCTTTGTGTTCGACCTCGGAATACTTATCTTTCTACATACGTCCCGTACACTGCGGGTGCGCTAGAAGTTAGGATAATTATAACGAGTATAAATTTAAGGCTTATTGCGTGCACACATTTTTAGCGTAACATGGAGATTTTAGATGTTTGGGGAGTTGACTTTATGGGACCGTTCCCATCATCTTGTGGAAACCAATACATACTCTTGGCGGTAGATTACGTTTCTAGATGGGTGGAAGCAATTGCCTCTCCCACCAATGATGCCATGGTAGTGGTCAAGTTCTTTAACAAGACCATCTTCCCACGATTTGGGACGCCAAGGATTATCATTAGTGATGAAGGTTCTCACTTCATTGCCCGGCGCTTCGAAGCTCTTCTAGCTAAGTATGGGGTTAATCACAAGATTGCTACCCCTTATCATCCACAAACTAGTGGACAAGTTGAGATCTCAAATCGGGAGATCAAAGGAATTCTAGAGAAGACGGTTTCAAGGACTAGGAAGGATTGGTCCTTGAAGCTTGATGATGCATTGTGGGCGTACCGGACTGCGTATAAGACTCCCATAGGAACCACACCATACAACCTTGTGTATGGGAAGTCTTGTCACTTACCGGTAGAGTTGGAGCACAAGGCGTTTTGTGCTATCAAGTGGTTGAATTTCAGCATGAAGAAAGCGGGAGAGAAGCGTCTCTTAGACCTTAATGAGCTTGAAGAACTCCGCTTGAACGCTTATGAAAACGCCAAGATCTATAAGGAGAGAGCAAAGCGTTGGCATGATAAGCACATCATTCCAAAGGACTTCAAAGAAGGAGATCAAGTTCTCCTCTTCAATTCAAGGCTTCGTCTCTTTCCAGGTAAGCTTAAATCTCGTTGGACCGGACCTTTTCTAATTAAGCGTATTTTCCCCCATGGTGCAGTTGAAGTATGGGGTGAAGCGGGCGGAAGCTTTAAGGTGAACGGTCAACGACTCAAGAAGTATACGCCGGAACTCCAAGCTGAAGAGTTCGCGCCTACCGCACTCGAATAAGTGCGAGATTGGTCTAGCTACGGACCTTAAACAAAGCGCTTCTTGGGAGGCAACCCAAGGTATTGCATTTTTGTTTTTGTTTTCGATTCATAGTTTAGCTTAGTTTAGACGTTTTCGCTTTGTTTTGCCTTCGATTTCTTCCGGTATGTTTGTGTTTTTGGATGTAGGAACAGTGGAAAAGGAAAAGGGAAGAGTAATGTTGAAGAAAAGTGACGAAACTTGGACTTTGGAGCATTACAGAGAGTTCCACGGCCTAAACCACGGTCGTGACAGCTACAGTGACCGTAATTTCCAAAAGCCTTTGAAAAATCACCAAAACCACGGTTCCGTACATTTCCACGACCGTGGAAACCCCCGATAGACCGTGGTTTTCAAAATTTTGCCGGTCACTATATAAACCACGTCCTTCACAAAAACACATCACAAACACCCAATTCCACGACCCTCTTCGCCGATTCCACGCCCTTCACCTCAAATCTCCGTTCGTTAATCGTTTTCAACGATTCTTCGTTCCAAATTGAAGCAAATTCGACCACCAGCGAGATCCAAGCAACGAATCGAGCGGCAAATCACCAAGGAACGCAGAATTCGGATTTTAAAATCCGAAACCTAGGTTTTTTCCCACTCTTCTTTATCTTTGTTAATTCGGGTTCGTTTTTGCTAGCATTTGTAGGAGAACTGATTGAAATTGGAAGGAATTAGACTAGGACTGCTTGATTGTTGAGATTGGCTGCTGTTTGCTGAATTTTGAGAAAAAGCGAGACGAATCACGGTCTCTGTCAATTCCACGGCCGTGGAACGCCAAGAACAGACCGTGGTTTTGAATAGTAATGGACTTCGTGAGGAGAGTTTCTGGGAGGATTAAGGAGAAGAAAAATGACAAGAACAAAAAGAGCAAGGGTAACCCCTCTTCCTCTTCATCCTCTAGAGCACTACCACCTTCCTCCCCTTCACCTCCATCCTCACCTTCATCACCCGCACCTCCTAGCCCTAGAGTACCCGTTATTCATGAGGATCACCTCGATGCATTGGAGAGGATCCACAAGAGGGTTGTGATAGGACCTAGGTACCTATTGTGGGAGGATCTAGCTCCTCTTAACATCATAGATGACCTTACTTGGCTCTTGGATAGAGCCGGATTAGTTGTCTTCTCGTCTATCCGAGAAGACGCCTACGAGGAGATCACGAGAGAGGTTGTGACGTCTTTTGAGCACAGCCACGTTGATAGGACAGTTTCTTTCCGTCTGATGGAAATGAACTATGATTTCTCCATCCGGGAGTTCGGAGCCTTCATTGGGTTCTACGAGACCTTCAATGGTCGTTTTCCTAGTGGCGTTTACGCCAAAGATTTTTGGGAGGAGGTAGCTATGATTTACGCCAGCGAGGACCGCTGGCAACCAGCTGACACCAAGGCTAAGTTGATATATCACTTAGCCTTGAAGATTGCTCACCGTGTTCTTTCTGAGTGTCTCTTACCTAGGACGGAGACACCTCAGAAGATCAAGACGGATGAGCTCTTTCTGTTGTACTCTATGTTGTATGGGCGCCGTGCTGACTGCGCCACCCTCTTAGCTGCTACCATGAGCAAGCTAAAGAACAAGAGGGCGGGCAACATTGGATATGGTGGGATAGTTACCCACCTTGCTAGGATGCTAGGGGTAGATTTTTCTGCATGTACACGCATTCCCGCCGTACCCCTAGGACTTCAGGCCTTCATGACTAGAGGTCTCATCTTCCCTACACATAGAGGTCCGCCTTATGCAGCCATGCCTTGGGAGAGCAGGACGGGTAGGGGCATTGAGTGGCTCCCGGAGTATTCCATTATGGCTGGACGCCATAATTGGAAGGAGACGTTCGCTGCTATGCATGCGAACAGGATTGCAGCTCCTCCATATGTTCCACCACCGCCCGTAGTTGATGAGGAGGAGATGAGAGATCAGTATGAGGGAGGAGGAGGAGCAGAGCAGGAGTTTGGCACGTTTCCGGATCAGCCGGACATAGCTTCTGATGTGCCTAAACGTTCTCCACGACCTGCCAGAGCTTCAGGTTCATCTTCTCGCCGCGCCAGCGTGAGCGAGAGACCCACTTGGATGCAGACACCTCCTGCATGGTACGGGGCTCCACCACCATGGTCCGCACAGGCACCACCAGCACCAGAACCGTCAGATGCACCGGGATGGTACAGCCAGGCTCCGGGGTGGTATGAGCAGATGCCAGAGTGGGCTACTAGCCTTTCTGATAGAGTGGGAGCATTGGAGATTCGAGCCGATGCTAGAGATGGACGCATGGATGACCTTGATCATATGATGAGAGACGTCTACCGCCAGCAGTTCGGGCGGCACTACGAATCCAGCTTCTCTCCATTCCCGCCTCCACCTCCACCGCAGTGATGATTTGTAGGACCGACAGCTTTAGCCGCTCCACCGCCACTTTGTGAGTTTCTTTTTCTTTTTCTTTCTTTCTTTTCTTCTTTTCTTTCTTTTATTTGAACATTAGGGACAATGTTTGTTCCAAGTATGGGGTGGGGTGTGACTAAAAGTTTGTAATAACTCTTACTCACTTTGATTGCTTCTATCGAGACTATCTTGCATGTTCATTATATTGTTGCACGTTTCATTATCGCATTGCATGAAAAAAGAGTTTGAAAACCCATAAAATTTGAAAAATTTTGAAAATTTTGTGCTTCTAAGGTTAGAGATGATTTCTATGAAAATACCACTTGTGAATTGAGTTTTGATGACAATTGCATGCTTAAACGAATAGTAAATTGAAAAGAAATTGAATGAATGGATTATCCCTCTTTTGCAAGTTTCATAATGTGAAGAATGTTACTTAAATCATGTTGAGAAAATAAGGTTGAAATCACACTATAAGTTCTTATGCTTCTTGTTGAGATGATTAAGGCAATTCGACTTTCCTTTCTTCTTTCTTTGATCATTTTATCTCCTCATTGAAATATTGACCTCCTTTACCTATCCGGAAATTTGGAGAAGTGAATGAAAAAGGCATGTTTGATGTGGGAGGGCCATGAAAGCAATATTTTGCAATCAAAAGAATAGAAAGAAATTGTAGGTTTGGGGAAGTCAATCATGACGATGAGTAACTCGGCACCATTCAAAATATTACTCATCGTCATGATTGACTTCCCCAAACCTACAATTTCTTTCTATTCTTTTGAGTAACTCGGCACCATTCAAAATATTACTCATCGTCATGATTGACTTCCCCAAACCTACAATTTCTTTCTATTCTTTTGATTGCAAAATATTGCTTTCTATTCTTTGGATTGAGCGATATTCCTAGCCGGGTGTTTGTGTCTTGCCAAAGTCGGATTGAGCGATATTCCTAGCGGATTATGGTATGTGCGCTAAGGGTTTGAGGCATCTCATAAAAATTGAGAAACGCCGATATCCTAGGCTTCGGTTTTTGTGCACCTCTATCCATAACTCCAAAAGTAAAGTCGAAAAATGAAAGGAAGAGAGCGAAGCTCTAAGTTGAAAGTGCTGCGGAAACCGCAAGAGAAGAAGAAAAGAGTAGTTATCCACTTTCCCGGATTCATGCACCACATTCCTTAAAGTTTTCCTTCCCTTTCCACATTCTAGACCTTTTTGAAAGTCCTTAAGATCAAAAGAATGTTATATGACTTGGTGATCTAAATTGAAGTTTCTTATGATTGATTTTGATAATGTTTGAAGGTTATGATGCTTGTATGGAAGTTTAATTGATTCATGAGCTTTCTTTACTCTTTACTCTTTGATTAAGTGTATGAAAGTCTTATAAACGAATGAAGCAAGGTTTGAGAATGATCTATTGATTAGAAGGCACATCCATCCAAAAGAAGTATTGCTTTGAGAAGGTACACATATTTCATCCTAACTCTTGTTTTAAAGCTTTTGAAAGACCTTGTTTAGGGACAAGCAAGTGGCAAGTATGGGGTTATTTGTTAGCATGAAATATTGTGATATTTTAGGCACGTTTTCTAAGTGTTTTTCATCCAATTTGATAGTCATTGATTAAGCATTGATGCATTTGTGAGCTAGTTTGTCTATAATGTCGATATAGAGATCTACACAAGCTTTATGTTGATTATAGGTAATTGAGAGCTATTTCCGAACGTAATTGAGCAAGGATGGAGTTTGATCGAACATGTCCATGAATTGAGGACATTCCTAGGAGCCAAAGGAGTGCCAACTTGAAGGATGCACGAGACTAAGGAAGAATCACGTTCTATCCCTAAACCACGCTCTAAAAAACGGCCGTACTACTTTCCACGCCCTAAACCACGGTCGTGGAACCTTAGCAAGTGAAGCGTGGTTCATTCCAGTAACTTCTACGGTCGTGGAATCATTGGTTCAAACCGTGTTGATTTCCACGCTCTAAATTACGGCCGTGGAACCCTTCCACGACCGTGATCTTGGCGATCTTTTTCGCCACACTTTAAGCCACGATCTTTTACAAGATTGGGCCGGGCCGACACTTTATCTTACACTATAAAAGGACGGACGAAGAGAGATCCCGTCACCTTCGCTTAGAGAAGACCCCTGCTTAGACGTATTTTGCGCTCATCCTTGGGGTTGCCCTAATCTCGCATTTTGGCGGAGATTGCTATTGAGATTTCCGGATTGACGGAAGATTGAAGATTTGGAAGATTATTCGCAAGAAGGTTACGTTTTATCTTTAGGTTTGATTTAGAAGACGGATTGACACCCCGTTCTTCGTTCTTATCTAAGATTGTGATTGTTTGCATTATTCCAAATCTATTGACGTTATTGTTCTTGATTTGTGGATTTGATATTGACTTGAAAGTTATTGAAGATTTTTGGAAGTTTTCATCTTTCATTCTTTTAATCCTTGAAATTGATATCAATATGACTATTGTTGGCTAAAACCCTTTAGCAATTCTAAGGTGAAGGGTTGGTATTTGTGGTTTAGATGATGATAGATCGATCGTAAATAGATTGGACCCTGAGAGTTAGAGAGAATCGCCGACAAACCCTAAATCACGGTCTGTTCTTGAGTCCACGACCGTGGAACCTCAAGAACTACCCGTGATTTCCCTTAAGTTTACGAACTTGCTTTTACTTTAGTCCAAAGTTAAAGATTTGCTTTAACTTAGTCTTGGCTTGCCTTTTCTAGGTGGTAGTGAAGCCTCAATAACCTCTACCTCGATTATGAGTGTCACAACCTTAATCGGTTAAGTTAGTCTTGATCCTTGGATTATAAGTTTGGGTATTTGACATTAATTCTTACCTTTAGAACCTTTCTATACTTAAGCCTCAACAACCTTTATAGAGAGTGTATTGTAGGTGAGTCATATAAGGTTTTTGGAACTTCACCGTACGATTACCTTACATTCGTATACCTTTGCATACCTCAACTCTGTCCTTACATCCTTAGTATATCTTGAATCGATTGCCACAGCTGGATACTTGGATCTTTAGGATTGCTGTTTTCCCAATATTTGAAAAGCTCATACATTTACTCGCTTGACAATTCCATAACTGAATTTGTTCCCCCCAAATCCCTGTGTTCGATACTCTGGAATACTTGCTAATCTACGCCGATCCGTACACTGCGGGTTCGCTTGCTTTTATTCTAGTTTTATAAATTTAAAGCTTGATTGCACGCATGCTAAGTGGCGAACAGTAAGTCTCATCCTAGGCTTGCATTGAACCAGGAAAGGTGTAATAAGAATAGTATTTGGCAAACTCTAACACTTAACTCTCAGTTTCGGATATGAAAAGGTCACCTCGGTCAGTCAAATTCCACCCCGGCCGAGATGTTCATCGACTGAACGAGATGTTCTAGTGTTAAGGATAAAGACTCGAGCTTTCAGGGTCCTACTAGGTTTCCGATCATTCTATCATTGTCTTTCCCACAACTTTCAGTCAATCACCCTAGAATCGCACAAGGAAATTAGCCACTCATCATCATGAAAGCAATAATCAAATATATGAGAAGGGAATGAATATTTGAACACAAAAACCTTAAGAACAAGGCTTCAATAGCTGAATCAAATAATCACAAATCAGCGTTCCTTGGATCACAAATCCAACAAGACAACAAGATTAAAGGGAATCTAAGAAAGTCTTACAAATCCCCTCAAAAGCTATCACAAAGCTATGACCTTCCTTCCTTCAATCTTCAAACTTCCTTCAAACTTCCAAAAATCCTTCCTAATTGCTGCGTCTTCAATCTCCAAGCATGCGGTGATCCGAAGATGGGTGAATTGTAGAAAATCCAACCCTTTATATAGGAGAATTATCTTACAAAGATAAAATATCTTAAAAAGATAATTTCCTATAAAATATATCCATATCTCCTAAAATAAATATCTTCCTTTCAACTATACGATTTCTATAAAATATATCCATATCTCCTAAAATAATATTATCTTAAAAATATAATTTTATAGGAAATATCTTAAAAAGATAATTTTATAGGAAATATCTTAAAAGATAATTTTATATAAAATATAATCCATTTAAACCACCAAGTCAATCAACAACCTCGAGGTCTCAAGGGCTTCCAAAAGAGAAAGTCAAGAAACGTGTGAGGGTGGGATGTATATACGGAATGTGGTGCTAGAATCCGGGAAAAAGGATCTTCACTTCACTTTGCTTTGAACTTCAACATCTTCCACCAATAAGCTTTACTTATTTTTATTTTTTACTTTTTTTTGGGATGCATGGACAGAGGTGCACAATAACCGAAGCCTAGGAGATCAACAATCGTCAATTTCTCGAGATGCCTCAAACCCTTGATGCACATACAATGACCCGTTAAGAATATCGCTCAATCCGACTTTGGCAAGACACAAACACCCGGCTATGTGAATGGTGCCGAGTTACTCATCATCATGATTGACTTCCCCAAACCTATATGTTTCTTTCTAACTTTCAGCCAACATCTCAACTTTTCTTTCACTTGCTTTTCACTTGCTTGATTCCAAATTCCCGGATAGGTAAAGGGAGGCAAATATGAATATGAGGGGCTAAAGCATGATCAAGAAGAAGAAGAGAAGAGAATGAATTGCCTTAATTATCCCAGGAAGAAAGTGATAGAACTCATCATGTGGTGTCAACCTTCAAATTCAACATAATTTGGATAAAAACAAAGTATTAAACATGTCAAAACTTCAAACAAAGCATTTTGCAACTTAAACATATCATAAAACCTTTCAAACATATAAAGATTTCAAAGCCAATCTGCAAAAACAAAAATCTTCACTGAGGTTATGTCCAGAAAAGAAGCACAAATATCGTTTCGAAAACTTTCAGTTAAACCGCCTCGGTCGAGATGTTCTAAGCCAACCGAGGTGAAGTACCTCGTTTGGTCATAATCACTTCGGTCGAGGTCATAAAAAAATTTTCTTAACCAATTTTTGACGTTTTTCTTAAACAAAAACCTGTATGTATGCATGTAATGACACATAAACACATAGAGCCAATTAAGCAATAATATCTAGAAGTCATAAAAGTCATCCACACATAAGTCATATAAACACATCCAAATACCCCATACTTGGGACACATTGTCCCAATAGGTCAAAATAAGTCTAAGGACAGGATACTCATCGAACATAGCTAAACTGCATAAAGAAATAAGAAGCAGCTCCCAGATAAGACCGTCTCGGTTGGCGAAGAACATCTCGGTCGAGGTCTTGTGACTGCCCCCGAGATGTGTCTCAGTCAAGCTCCGTCTTCTCAATTTCTCGAACTATTTGTAATACCCGGAAAATTTTAATTTCTGTTTAATACCGATCAAATCGGATTGCAATCCGCCAACCTTTATTCTTTTTAAATAAATAAAACAAATTGTAAATCCTATCATTTTATGTGACCTTAATACACATAAAATGATAAATTATGTAACCCGTATAATAATTATGTGTTTTATTAAAAACCGAAGAACGGTTCCGTGCGAATAACGAATTATTCCTTCAACATTTTTTTTTATTAGATGAGCAGGCCCAACAGCTAGCCCAATAACCCTTCTTCCGGCCCATATCTTAACCCTAAACCCTAATTAATTAACCTAACCTAATTTTAACCAAATCTAATTATCTTCCTAACCTATCTATCGGCTGAAGCTGCAACCGTATCTTTCCCTTCCTCTCCCTTCTGCACGAACGACAGAAGCAGCACCAGCGTTCCAGACGACTACAACCGACGGGCCGGATTCTACACACCACTAGCGACCGACAGTAGGCCTTGCAGCAACACCGCAACCACCGGGATCTCTTCCGCCGTCTTTGTTGACCACTAGGTGAACCGCCATTCCTGTCTGCCCTTTTTCTTCCTCTCCGTACTCGCGTATCACCAGCCGGAGGCCTGACCCTCGTTTTCACACAGTAGCAGTGCTGAGACGACGGTGGGTGCTTGTGTGGTGCCGATCGACACAAAAGCAAGTGTCCTCCTCCGCTGTAGTACGTAAGTGCTCCTTCCTCCTTCAACTTTGGACCCAAAGATCAGGGCCTATTTCTAACGACCTAGGCGGACTGTACAGACCTCTCTTGTGTTCCCAAGGACGCCCTTCTTTGAGACCTTCTTAGACAGTGCAACAAGGAGTTAGGTTGGACCTTTTCATCGACCATCGGAAGGCAGCAGTGGTGAGCGAGGGAGCCGACTGTTTACATCGTCTGCAACAAGGTTGATATTGTAACATCCTCTATCCTGCAGTGACTAGCCAAGATGTGTGGTGCACTGTGGTGAGTGCAGTCGAACCAGCATACGAGCCCGGTCCAGGATGAGTCTACTATGCCCCAATCACTGTAAACCCGGACCCCTTAAGCCGCTGTTAGTAAGTCCTCTCAAGGCCTCCTCTCGATGATTGTACTGGTGCAGATTAATGGGCTGTTTAGTTTCAAAATTTATCCAGTTTAGTTGGGGGTGAGTATCGAACCCAGGACCACATGGAACCCTTGCCTGAAATTATTTTTTTTTGCATCTAAACTAACTAGTTGAGGAATAAAGTTCGATACCTTAAAATGTCGATCCACCGTTCAAATTTTGATATATTGTAGGTAGAAGTGTGAAGTTTACGGTGTTAAATTTTGGGAGAGAGTTAACGGTCGGATTAGGATTTACAAGGTCCTGAAGTAGGACAGTTGGGCTGATTTTGCAACAGAGGAAGAAAAATGACTAAGTATAATAATGTTAGTTTTACCCCAACTTTAGAATTTTATGGGAGATTTATGGTTAAGTAATTTCTAAAGATCTTTACACATATGTTTAGTAGGTATATCATAGAAGATTTAGAAATTTTATTCCAGAATTGTTATCTTTCATTAGAGCCTTGGATCTTAATCCAAAGTCGGACCTTAACGACTTTTTATGAAAATCTAGAATTTTGTGTAACTCTTATAAATCCTCACTAAACCTTTCTATGAGAACTAGATTTAGGATATAGGTCCTAGAATAGAATTTTAGAACTAAATGATAGACTTCTCGGAGTTTCGGGATCAGGGGCAAAATAGTCTTTTTAACTTAAGAGAACTTTTTGCGTAAATTCTCTTCATGAGATTGTACAACTTAGAAGTTTATAACTTCTAAGAGTTTCGGGATGTGATTTTGATCCACGTGCCTTGTTTGATAGGCGTTTGAGTTACCACGAGTACAGACCGAGTTGAGACTTTTGAGAGTTGTGAATTGATTCAGGTAAGTCCTTGCGACTTACTTAGCTAGTTCTTGGATGTTAGTTGAGTGATAATAGTGGTGTGTGTACCATGTGTGTTATAATAACAACTTGTTAGGACGACCGTTGTTATTATGTGTTAAGGCCCAAGTGTATGTATAACGGGCCGTGACATCACTGCCCAGCTCTGCCAGGAGACTGGGAGGTTCTCTATACCCAGACCATACAGGTACACGGTGAGATGCATCGGATCCACTCCTGATGGGTACACGGGGGCGGAGGCGAGGTTTGGGAATCCCTCGTGTCATAAAATAAGTATCATTAGTAAGAGTGAATGACCTAAGTAAAGATAATAAATGAATTGATTGAAAGCATGATGAGTGTTTACTTTTGCTATGATGTGTGTGTGTGCTATTTTCATTGGCCTAATGTTTAGATAGCTAGCTAACGGTTGTTTAGTTGTGTTGTTTAGATTTACTACAGGTTAGAGAACCAGCTGAGTGATCCGGAAGTAGTGGTCAGCCGGGTCTCCGTACCCCTTCTGAAGCTTCCGAACCTTCACAAGATAATTCTAGAAGTATAGGGCCACCACTTCGTAAGATGATTGCACGGGATGCAAAGATCTACAAAGAAAGGACAAAGAAGCGGTATGACAAACTGACCAAAGGTATTTCTATGGGCGTTAATACCCAATCAAAAGTAAATCCCGACTTAGCACTAAGAACAAGTATAGTGATTAAGTAAGGGTCGAACCCAAGAGAGTTGAGGTGTTTTAGATGCAATTATCGATTATAATGACAAGTGACACAAAAGGGGGGGGGTTGAATTGATTCACAAAAACTTATGAAAACGATTAATACGACAAGTAAGACAATAATGGGTGAATCCACACTAGGTTGATTCTAAGCATGCAATTGCTACTATGGTGTATTCCTTTTACAAGTTTTTAAGTAATCTCCTGTCTCGATCGTACATATGTGTTGAGCCAACCGGCATCAACACAACTTAACCTATTAAAGTTCCGTAAACCTACAAGAATAAATAATAAGTTAGCATTCAAACAAAGACTAAGGGATATAAAGAGAAGATTAAAACCGTTAAACTTATCTTTATATTTGTGTTCCTTTTCTTTAAGTAATTACAACCCGCTACTACTAGATTAAAGACCCGAACCCGGAACCTATTAATCCTAGTTGTTTACATGCACTTTAGAACCTAAGGTGATCAATCTCAAGCAATAGTTAACATGCAATTTAAACAATGAAGATTAAGGAAACACAAAGCCTTATTGAATAAAAACTTATATTAAAAGAACTTACAACCAAAGTAACAAAGCAGCTTCAAACCAACCCAATGTAGCAAGGGAGTTAGCAACTCATTACATTGGAAAACTCAAGTCTAAAATGGATTTTGAGGGGAAAAGCATGGATGATTCTAGCAATCAGCCATGGACTATTTATACTACAAAAGACACTAAATTAGGAGTAAATAGCCGGCCTAAAACAGCCACCTTTAATGCCATAAAGGTGGTGTAAACAACCGGAATAAAGCTTTTGGCGTTAAACCGCAGGGGCGGCCTTCAGGACCCGCAGGGGCGGTTTAGGCAGAATCGGTTGATCTTCTTCATAACCGTTGGGGCGGCTACACAGCTCCGCTGGGACGGATCTTTAATGCACTTCAACGTCTGACCTTTCGCCTTCTTGACGTTTCTAATTTCAAGGCGCAGGGGCGCCTTGAGGCCAACGCAGGGGCGGTGACACAGACTCTTCACCTTCCAGCTCCCAGGGCAAGGCGCAGGCCAGGCGCAGGTAGCGGCGCAGGGGCGCTGATCTTCGTCTTGTCAAGGCAAGTCACCGCAGGGGCGCCGATGGGTGGCGCAGGGGGGGTGACCTGCATCTTGGTCGGAGCTGGTGAAGGTGCTGGAAGCGCTTCAATGGGAAGTGTCACCCGCTGGGGCGGCTGCAAGGGCCCGCGGGGACGGTGGAGCAACAGAAACTTTGCTTCTTGATCGATCTTTACTCCTAAGTGCTTATAACTCCTTCCTTAGCTTCTTTTGATCTTCTTCTTCTGGACCAAGGAGTTAGTAGCATAAACCGACACTAATGCAATAAAAAGACTCTAAAACTACCCTAAATGATAGTGATTCTATCACCTATCACAAACATACTATCCCAAATGAGCTCAAAGAAGGAGATCGTGTCCTTCTCTTCAATTCCCGTCTTCGCCTCTTTTCTGGTAAGTTACAAAAAAAGATGGACCGGACCTTATATTGTAAAACATGTTTTTCCTCATGGTGGAGTTGAAATATGGGGTGGACATAGTGGAAACTTTAAGGTGAAAGGTCATCGGTTGAAGAAGTATACATCGGAAGTTCCGGTTGAGGAGATTGTGCCATTTCATCTAATATGATCCTAAGAAGTTCTGTCCAGCTAGCAATCTTAAATCAAGCGTTTCTTGGGAGGCAACCCAAGGTATTATTTTCTTTTTGCTTTCTGAAGTAGTTTAGTGTAGTTTTTGCGTTTTTTGTGTCCGTGATAACAGGAACTTGGTACAATCTAAGAAGAACAACCCAAGGAAGCAAATGGACGGAATTGCAGTTCGAGAATCTGAAAAAAGAATGAAAACTGAGAGCCATCTCGGGTGCAGTCAACCAACTCGACCGAGATCCATCTAGGTCAACCAAGATGAGCACAACAGGGAGTCACCTCGTTCCACTATTCGCTCAAAAGTGTGTGCGTCAAAGTCTTAAAATTTATATCTAGAACTTATGCAAAAGCGAACCCGTAGTGTACGGATCAGCTGTAGTAAGGCAAGAAATTCCAGAGTCGAACTCAGGGATTTGGTGAGAATAAAATCGATTTCAAATTATTTGGCAAAGTGTAAAAGCTTTTGTGATTAATAAAGAGAGAAGTGATTCCAAGGATTCAAGTATCCGATTGCGGCTTTCGATTCAAGACACTTCTAAAGATCAAAGGACAGAGTTGATGTTGCCAAGGTTATGTGTTTCAAAGGAAGGTATCGTACAGCGAAGTTCCAAAACCTATATGTCTAATCCAAGGGCTCCTTCTATAATGGTTGTTGAGGTTGCAATATAGAAAGGTCTAAAGATAAGAATTACACTCAAACTAACCACCCAAAACCCAAGGATATGACTCTCAAAGGTAGAGATGGAAAGCACATATAAACCTTAATAAAGGATGTTGAGTCTCTCCATTACCCAAATCTTGTAATCTTTAGCTATCAAATGAAGAATCAATGATGAAGTCTCTTCTCACACTTGAATTGAGGTTAAAAAGGTTAAGCAAGGTTGGGATTTAGGAAAGGATTAACTTTGGTTAAAGAATAAATCAATTAAAGATCGTCAAAGGAATAAATCGTGTTGTTCTTGAGTAAATCGGACGATTTCCTTTAGAACAGGTCGATTTTCCTGTTGTCGCAAAGTTAAATCTCAACTCTCAAGGTCCAAATGGTTAAATGAGTTCAGTCTATCATCATCTAAGCCTCAATCATCAACTATTCTCCCCAGAATCACAAGGTTTTTAGCCAACCATTTTCATATTCAAATCAAAATCAAGATTGAATGAATAAAACCGAACAAAACTCGAACTTTGAATAAAAACCAAATAATCTCTAAATCTGTAATCAAACCTTAAAATCTTTCAAAGAATCTCTCAAAACACTCAACAATGTTTTCACAAATCACGGTAACAAGAAGGGAAACAAAAGATCTCACAAACTTCCTTAAATCTTGACTTCTTGTTTCTTCCCTTCAATCCTTCCTCCAAGAACCTTTGATTCCGTTCAATCCTGTAAATCTTTCCCGCTGCGAACCCTCTAATTTCGTTCCTAGGGTTCCAATGTATACTTTCTCGCTAATGGGTCGCTTGACATATCACTTCTCAAACCCACAAATGATGGGCTTTGGGTCGTAATACTTTTTTGTCGAAAGCTGAAGAAAATCGTGTGATTAAATCAAAGAAGAACCATTTGATTTTCTATGAAGAAAATCGTCCGATTTATAGTGCAACTAGCTCGTTTTCTTCAACAAAAAGTGCTCGTCTCTTGGCATGTTTCTTTCCTTCCTTTAGTGACTCTTTTTCCCACTTCCTTTTCTCTTTATGATTCCTATAAGGTTCCTTAAGCATCCTTATTGACCTTAGATATTCTTTGCTTCACTTTTGCTTCTAATTCCACCGAATTCACCTATAATTCAACCAAAACTCGTGTAGACCTCTATTTCCAGAATATAAATGAAATAAACCTTAAAGGTACACAAATCTCTCTAAATATAAGGTAAAGTTGAGGTAAACGTCCACAATAAGCATGATTATAATGGTATAGAATTCATGTCATCAAAATACCTCATACTTGCCTCTTGCTTGTCCCCAACCAAGGTTCAAACCTAGAATACAAAATGTCATGGATTATATGATACGAAAAGCTCAAAAACCCTTTTGAAAAGTGCTTCTTCTTCTTGGATCACCCTCAAAGTAATGTTTCAAGACATAGGAAGACAAAGTATGCATCAATAATAATCACATCATGAACAAATCATCCTTTCTTTCTCAAAGACACAAATTAAGGGTATGATAATGATATAAAGATAATCAAAGTCAAATAAATCTAAGCCAAGAAGCCTTAAACATGTGCACAAAGGTCTCAAGGTCTTCCATTCAAGGAAAAAGGTCAAAGAAACGTGTAAAGGGTGGGAAATCTTTAAGGTAATGTGGTGCTAATCCGGGAAAGAGGAACAACACAACAAAAACTTTAAGAGCAGAACTTCACCACACATGCTTTGCATGTAATTTTTTTTTTTGCTTTGTTTTACTTTCCTTTTTGAGAGTATGGACAGTGGTGCACAAAAACCGAAGCCTAGGAGATTGGCGTTTCTCAAGTTTCGAGATGCCTCAAACCCTTGATGCACATACCATATCCCATTAGGACTTGTCGTTCGATCGAACTTTGGCAAGACACAGACACCCGGCTATGTGAATGATGCCGAGTTACTCATCCTCATGTTCAACGTCCCCAAACCTATAATTTTCTAAAATTTGCACTTATCACTTTCACAATGGCCCTCCCACATCAAGCATGCCTTTTATAACTACTTATCCTAATTCCCGGATGGTCAAAAGGAGGTCAAATATTTCATTAGCATGAACAAGATACGAACAAGAAAAGAAGCGAATTGCCTTGGTCATTCCTATATGATGTAAAAGAACTTATAATATAGCTTCGATCATTATTTCATTTTCCTATCAAGACATCAAGATCATATGAATCATTCATGCATTTAAGTAAGACAATCAAGTTCATTCATGCTACAATTAAAATCTTAACATAACTAAGTCATCTTTTGCCTTTTCCACGTCACAATTCTCATCATAGAGATCATATCCATCATAAGAAACACTAAAATTTTTGAAAAACTCACCATTTTCGAATGAAAACATGCAAATGCGAATGTCATAGTGGGAAGCAAATAGTACAAGAGTTATTACAAACCAAATCATCAAGTGCAACACAAAGTACATAGAGTGCGAAAAAGGTAAAAGAGACTGTAAGTACCCCCACCCCATAATTAACCTTCATATTATCCCCAATGTGAAAAGTCAAGCATAAGATGGAGAAAAATACTTACAATGTAAAATGGAGTGGAAATTCAATCCTCAGTCGGTGGCGGTGGTGGATATGGATATCTCGGAGCGCTGGGATCATAGAAGTGGCCAAACTGATGATAGTACATGTCCCTCATCTAGCCATCGTAGGAAGAGTGTCTAGCATCCGTCTCTTGGCGGTACACCGTGAATTGAGTGTTCAGGGCGGCGTAGTCGGTGTGGAGGGCTTGATAATCTGTGTGAAGACCCTGATAGTCGGTACGTAGACCCTGAAAGCTAGAAATCAATGCTCCAATCTGTCGGTGGAGCCTAGATCCGCGCCCACGTCCTCGACCATGGCTGGGAGCATGTGCAAAAGAATGACGGGGCGGCTGCATCTCATCCTCCGTCTCCTCAGTACCGCGACTCATCCTGCTAGGTCCAGGACCATGGGTGTCAGTGTCCATAGCGTCCGTAGCATGGCCGTTGTGGGTGTCGCTCTCGAACTCTAGCATGGATCCTTGATAAGCTGTAGCTCCATCCTCGTAGTCCTCCTCCTCCTCTATCTCCTCTACATCATCATAATAAACAGGTGGAGGGGCCATCTCATCAAACATAAGCACGAAAGTCTCCTTCTAGTTCTTCCTATTCCGAATAGTGTATTCCGACTTCCACTCGATTTCAGCCGGCTTCTTGGATGGGATCCGTGCCCATGGCATAGGCACATGCAAAGCTCCTATACCTCTAGGAATCAAAACCTGTCTCGCAACTAATCTTTGTGAGCCAAGAGGATGGGCGCTCTCCGCTAAGCTGCAATCTGAAAAGTCTAACTCTAACGCCTTTGCCACGTGAGTGACAAGGCCTCCAGCACAAAGATCACCCTTGAACTTGTTTGCTATCTTCCCAAGATAGTTAGCAAGCATGGTGGTGGTGTCGGGGATAGTACCGCTAGTCATACAGTATAGTAAGAAGAGATCATCTGCCTTGAGCTTCTGTGGAGTCTCTGTCCATGCAAACAAACTCTCACTAAGGATCCTATGAACTACCTTGAAGGAGAGGTTGTACATACTCGCCTCCTTGGAGTTCCTCGGTCTCCACTTATCTCCTCCAGCATCTCCAACGGATATACTCTCCCAGAAAGCATTAGCACTCACCCCTCGTGGGAAAGTGCCTGCAGAAGATAAGGGAAAGCCAAACAATCTCCAAAATCATCAATGGACATGGCATGGTTCTGGTTCATGAGCCGGAAAGTGACCGTCCTCTCTCTAGGATCATGCTCAAATGTACTTAGGAACTCAAGAGTGATCTCGGTGTAGGCATCCTCCCTAATCAGTCAAACTGACTCAACCCCACTCTATCTAACATCATATCCACATCCTCCTTCACAAACAATGCATCTAAGTTATCTAAGACAATGTATCGAGGAGGGGTGAAGGGACGATCTAAGAGACGTTCATATCTCTTCTTATGTTTGGAAAGGGGAGGAGGAAGGTTTGGTCGGGCTTGAGGAGGTGGTGGGGGTGGGGGAGGTGCTTTGGAAGAAGATCCTTTCTTCTTGCTTAAATTTCTAGTGATTCTCTTCAAAGTCTTCATTCTGCACACAAAAATCGACCTGTTCTTCACAAAAATCGGACGATTTTTCTGGGTTGAGTCGATTTTTCTGTCGATTTCAACACAACTCACAAATCTGTAAAGCTCTAAGCAAATCAACGCCACACACAGTCTCCTAGGGGTATTTCTAAGCAAACCCCTCAATCAAACTCAATAATCTAACAACTTATAGGCAAGAATCAAAATCGAGCGAAAAAAATTAGATTTTGGATTATAAAACCTGAATTCCGGATGGATGAGCAGTTTGCCAAGCTTGTTGTTGCTAGATCCGTCTTCCTTGTTGAAAGTGCTTCAGTTTGGGCTCAAGAATCACTCAAAATGCTTACAATTTGAGGAGATTGGAGATTGGCGATTTTTCAGCTCTTTGGGACGAAGAGGGAACAAAAATGGTTAAGTGTGGAATGAAGGAATCGAGTGGAGAAGGCTTTATATAGGCCGGCTAAATTTCAAAGCAAACCGGAATCGAGTGGAGAAGGCTTTATATAGGCCGGCTAAATTTCAAAGCAAACCGGACGATTTTCTTTATCGATTTTTCTGTCGGCCCGGATTATCTTCACTTTCTCAACTCAAGGAGGTAAATCGAACAGTTTTCTTCTGGTAAGTCGATTCTTGACTCGATTTTTCCTCCTGTTGCCAAAAATCGTCTTGCTTTGCACCCTGAATTGATCGATTTAACTGTTGTAGATCGATTTTCTTCCTTATTCTCCTTGAAAAGTGCATTTAACCCATTTTATTTCCACTTTCTTTATTAATTCTCCAAAGTTAAACCTAGTTCTTGCGATTTTTGACACAAACAAACCAAGAGCGTATCGAGAAACAAACAAAGCTAAAACAAAGGCAAACAAACAACTAACCTAAACTATTCTAAGATGAAAAGAAGGGAAAAAGAACTACACTACCATGGGTTGCCTCCCAAAAAGCGCTTGATTTATCGTCTTTAGTTGGACGTTGCTTGTTTTGATGCTCAATGGAGGAGGATAGGAGCTATCTCCTCAACCGGAACTTCCGGTATGTACTTCTTTAACCGTTGGCCATTGACCTTGAAACTTCCGCTTTGTTCACCCCATACTTCAACTGCACCATGGGGAAAAACACGTTTAATTACGTAAGGTCCTGTCCAACGGGATTTAAGCTTACCTGGAAAGAGTCGAAGCCTTGAGTTGAATAGAAGAACTTGATCTCCTTCCTTCAAGTCCTTTGGGATAATATGCTTATCATGCCACCGCTTCGTTCTTTCCTTGTAGATCCTTGCAATCTCGTACGCATTCAGCCGGATTTCCTCTAGCTCATTGATGTCCAATAGTCATTTCTCTCCGGCTTCTTTCATGCTGAAGTTGAGCCACTTAACGGCCCAATATGCTTTATGCTCTAGCTCTACAAGGTGGTGACAAGACTTTCCATACACAAGGTTGTATGAAGTTGTACCTATGGGTGTCTTAAAGGCGGTCTTGTATGCCCATAATGCATCATCTAGCTTCATTGCCCAATCTTTTCTTGTTCTAGAGACAGTCTTCTCTAGAATTCCTTTGATCTCTCTATTAGATATCTAAACTTGTCCGCTTGTTTGCAGATGGTATGGTGTGGCAATCTTATGGGTTACCCCATACTTAGCCAATAGAGCCTCAAATCGACGGGTTGTAAAGTGCGTCCCTCCATCACTAATGATGGTTCGGGGAGTTCCGAACCTTGGGAAGATCGTTCTATTGAAGAACTTCACCACTACCATTGCATCATTAGTAGGAGATGGTAATGGTCCAATGAAGTTCACTCCCCATACATCGAATATCTCTACTTCTTGTATGAAGATGGTAATGGTCCAATGATCCAATGATGGTTCGGGGAGTTCCGAACCTTGGTTTCCGTAAAAAGATGGTAATGGTCCAATGAAGTTCACTCCCCATACATCGAATATCTCTACTTCTTGTATGTTATTGAGGGACATCTCATTCCTCCTTCAAATATTACCTGTCCTTTGACAAGCATCACAAGCAACAACATAGTTCTGCACATCTTTAATTAAGGTAGGCCAAAAGAAACCGGATTGGAGTACCTTAGCACACGTCTTATGGGAGCTAGCATGTCCTCCACAAGGCAAAGAATGGCAATGGCGGATAACGCTTTCCACCTCATCCTCCGGAACACATCTCCTGTACACGCCATCGGGACCCCTCTTGAAGAGAAGAGGTTCGTTCCAACAGAAGTGCCGGACGTCCTTAAAGAACTTCTTTCTTTGAGCGTATGAAAGTCCGAGTGGGAGTTCCTGACAAACAAGGTAATTGACAATATCAGCAAACCATGGGTCATTACCTTTCGAGATTTGTTGAAGACATTCTTCAATCTTGTGCAGCTTCTCGTCAGGGAATGAGTCGTCGATAGGAAGCTCATCCGTCTCATCGGTGAGGTGTGGGAGACGGCTAAGGTGATCGACGACTAAATTTTCGAGCCCTTCTTATCACGGATCTCTAAATCGAACTCTTGTAAGAGCAAGATCCATCTTAGAAGCCTAGGTGTTCGCCCTAAAACGTGCGTGCAATCAAGTCTTAAATTTATAAAACTAGAATAAAAGCAAGCGAACCCGCAGTGTACGGATCGGCGTAGATTAGCAAGTATTCCAGAGTATCGATCACACGGAGTTGGTGAAACAAAATCAGTTTCAAGTAATCGAGCAAGTAAAGTGTAAAGCTTTGCAAATATATTGGGAAAACAGCAACCCTAAAGATCCAGGTATCTAATTGTGGCAATCGATTCAAGATATACTAAAGAACTAAGGACAGAGTTAAGAGTTGCAAAGGTATGCTAAGGTAAAGCAATGTACGGTGAAGTTCCAAGGCTTTATATGACTTATCTAAAGACACTCTCTATAAAGGTTGTTGAGGCTTCAGTATAGAAAGGATCTAAAGACAAGAATTAATATCAAATACCCAAACTTGTAACCCAAGGATCAAGACTAACTAAACCGATTAAGGTTGTGACACTCGAAATCGAAGTAGAGGTTGTTGAGGCTTCACTACTACCTAGAAAAGGACAAACCTAGACTAGATTAAAGCTAATCTTTAACCTTGGATCAAAGTAAAAGCAAGGTTCGTAAACTAAGGTAAATCACGGGTAGATCTTGAAAATCACGGCCGTGGAAACCTAAGAACAGACCGTGATTTAGGGTGTCGACGATATTTCTCTAACTCTCAGGTCCAATCAATTTACGATCGATCTATCAACATCTAAGTCACAACTATCAACCCTTCACCTTAGAATTGCTAAAGGGTTTTAGCCAATAATCATCATTATGATATCAATAATCAAATATGAAAGGGATAAAAGGTAAAACCTTGAAATCTCAATAATAAACTCAAAACAAATGTCAATCAAACACAATAATCGCAAACCGCGTTCAATGGATGTAGAATCAAAGGAACAGAAAAACCTCACAAAATTTCTAGGAACAATGAAGAACGGGATGTCAATCCGCCTTCAAATGTAAACCCTAAGATCTTCCACCTCCAAAAATAGAAAAGTGCGTCCCTCCCCAAATCTTCCCTATACGCAATAAAATCTTCAAGTCTCCCTCTCTTTGGGGATCCAAATCTTGGGGCTGTCACCGTCCCTTGGAGAATTTGATTACCTCTAAGTCTCCCTTTGAAGAAATTGATCCAAATGTTGGATACTTTGATTACCTCTAAGTCTCCCTTTGGGCTGAAAAGAAGTCGAGCCCGCTGGTATCAGAAAATACTCTGGTCCGCGTTAGACGGTATCAGAGAATATTTTGTCGCGTCAGATGGTATCAAAAGTTACTTTGGGTCGCGTCAGCCGGTACCAGAGAATAATTTGCCGCGTCAGACGGTATTAGTGATGATTGTGATTCATTTGTTATCTTATCTTTGCTTGCTATGAAAATCATATCACATTGAAAATGACCTGCACCCATGTTTCCTTCTTGCTTAGAAAAATCTTTTGGAACATATAAATGATTAATTATTCCCAGTTACTTTCCAAATTTAAAGGCATGCAAATAATAATTCAATCTAAATTAGTGGTGATTTTCATATTAAGTATATTATATTTACTGTTTTACCGATGGTGAAATACACGCTCCGTGAAAAAATGGACCTAAATCTTATTTTAAAGGAAAAATTAACCCAAATCTTAGCATAGTAAAAAAATTAGGAAAAGAGGTTAGAGATAAGCGGTAAAGTAAGTAATAATTTTTAATGGCTTTAGAATGAAAGAAGGGAAAGCCACGTAGACTAAGTCAACTTGGTACTTTATTATGATATTCTTTTTTCCATATATTGTGTAATACTAATTAGCTTATTTGTGACATGCGTGCTAATTACCTTCTTCTTTCTATCATTGCCACCTTAAATAGATTTTAAAGATGAAAATAATTCACATATTATATTCCATGCGTCTTATATATATTATAAGTCTAGTTTTAACTATTTATTTTCATTTTAAAATATTTCACTTATTTATTATTAAACAGTTAATTACAATTTTGGTAAAAGTAAATCTTACGATAATACTTTCCTGTTTAATTTTGGTAAAAGTAAATCCTTTCCTTACAATATTTTCCCTACATTCTATTATTAAGATTTTACCAAAATTATCAGATATAATTAGATAGAGAAAGTTATTAAGAATATGTGAAAATTAGTAAATGACATGTATTGTGATGTTTGTACAGTAGCATATATGCATATGCTCTAATCAAAATATGAAATTGCACGTAAAGGTAATTTTTGTGGGTTTGTACGAGCTAAAATTTGGGTCCATCCTAACTTCCTTTTATTACTCCTTTTTGTCCCGCTTCAAACTTAATCCTTAAATGTGCCATTTTTGCTCCATAATTCGTCAAATTACCTACAAATGCAATAAAACTCTATGTAGACCTCTATCCTTGCAAAGTAGGTAAATATAACCATAAATGCCATGAATGTATGTCTATGCATGCAAAATAAAAGGAAAATTTATATAAATACATGTCTAAAAATAGGTCATAATTCATGTCATCAAAATATTCCATACTTGCCTCTTGCTTGTCCCCAAACAAGGTTCAAACTTAAGATACAAGATGATATGGATTATGAATATGCAAAAATAAAGAAAAACCACAATATTTTGGTTGTGCTTCTATTCATAGATCACCCTCAAATGGTTGCTTCATAGCTTATGAAAATCATCATATGATCAAAAGGAGTTATATCATGAAAAGGATAATCACACTTTGGAAGAAAATCATAACATGCATCATAACTTGCAATATATCAAAATCAATCATGAGGAATCCAGTTTAGACCACAAAGCCAAACAACATACTCAAAGATCTTAAGGTCTTTCAAGTAAAGGTCAAGAAACGTGAATAGGTGGGAAACTTATAAAGGAATGTGGTGTAAGAATCCGGAAAAAAGGAACAACACAAACTCTTTTTCTTTTTACTATTTGAACTAACCACCAATTTAGAGCTTTGCTCTTTACTTTTTGCAAAAATCTTTTTCGACTTTACTTTTGGAAGTATAGACAGCGGTGCACAAAAACCGAAGCCTAGGAGATTGGTGTTTCTCAATTTTGAGATGCCTCAAACCCTTGATGCACATACCATAATCCGTTAGGAATATCACTCAATCCGACTTTGGCAAGACACAAACACCCGGCTATGTGAATGGTGTCGAGTTACTCATCGTCATGATTGACTTCCCCAAACCTAGAATTTTCCTACACTTTGAAAACGATTGCTTTCATGGCCCTCCCACATCAAATATGCCAAAATTCAACTCTTCCTAGTTCCCGGATAGGTAAGGAGGGCAATTATTTCATTGAGAGGCTAAATGAACAAGGAAAGAAGTAAGAAAATCGAGGTGCCTTAATCATTTCAATAAGAAGTGTAAGAACTTATATGCGGTTTCAACCTTCAACACTAACATGAATTAGAATGAAAGCAAATTATCAAACATGCATGAAATTCTAACAAAGTATTCAAATCCCACATATGTCATAAATCAATTCAAACATATAAGAATCATCATATCTATTCCACTAAACAAATGTTATCATAGAGATCATATCCATCCTAGAAGCACAAAACCTTTAAAATTTTTCAAAATTTTCAAAATCATATGATGCAAGACATAAAACATGCAAATGGTGTTGCAAATACTTTCACCCCATACTTAAAACTCACATTGTCCCCAATGTGAAGAAAAGAAAAGATGGAAAAGGATACTCACAATGTAAGATGGCGAATCAGGCAAAGCGAATCATCAATCGGACGGTGGTAGTGGAAATCTTTAGAAGCTCCATAGAGAATTCTGAATATTCCAATCAGTGTCAAAGAACGAAGAAAGGGAACGTCTTTCCGCCGAAAATTTTTCCGAAAAAAGAAAAAAAAAAAAAAATTCGGGTCGGGAATTTCCACGGCCGTGGTTTTGGCCGTGGAACTTTCTGTTGCTCTCCAAAATCACTTTCCACGACTTAATGCATAACCACGGTCGTGGTTTAGGTCGTGGAACTCTCTGATTTGTGCCAAAAATCCAAGTTTCGTCATTATTTTCGGCTTTTCTCATCTTCTCTTGCTTATTCCTTATTCCTGACATCCAAAAACACAAACATACCGGAAGGTATCGACGAAAAACAAACAAAAACAACTACTCTAATCTAAGAAAAAAAAAGGAAAAGCAAAAAGCAAGAATGCATTACCTTGTGTTGCCTCCCAAGAAGCGCTTTGTTTTAGGTCTTTAGCTAGACCAATCTCCATAGATGACTCAATGCACTTTGAACATCTTGGATTGCTCATCAGACTCATCATAAAATTTCTCAAAAAAAGTTCCGGTTCCTAATTTCACCGGTAAGTGGTAAGATCTCCTACGTACAAGCTTGTACGGTTTGATTCTCACCGGAATCCTCCTAGATTTCCTATGCTTTAATGGGACATAATTCAGCCTTGCGTCACATCCTTTCCTAGACCGAGAAATCAGTTTCTCGATAATCTACTTAGCTTCCCCATCTCCAACCTGGGGATAATGTATGGTATTCGTCATATGAATGACCCCATACTTGAAAAAGAAACACTTATTGGCAGTAGCGTTGAAGCGCTTGCCAAATTTACTCCTTGTAGTCCAAGGAGCATCTTCTTTCAGCAATTTTGATGGAGGTTTCATCTTCACCTTAGGAGGTTCTTTTGGAAGAGACCTTCAACTCTCCGGTGCATTCCTGAAAAAATCAGAAATTTTAATAGGAATTTCAAATGAAGTAAGAGAATGTACCTTGTAAAGTTCTTCAAGGCTTGGGGCAAGTTTCATGTTGCGATGATGATGCACACATGAAATATCTCCCAACTCAGCTGGATCCTCTTCAACCTTGGCCACAGTTTCAGTAATTTGGCCAAGGTTCTCCACTTCTTCCTCTTCTTCAATGAGAACTTCAAGAGGAGCTTCAGGTTCGATAGGAGGAATGCTCAAAACTTGGAGTTCTTCGTCGCACTTCTCCTCTAGTCGAGCAATTTCACCAAGGATCAATTTTCTTTCACGGTCATCGAGATCCTTTATTGATTGCTTGATCTTCGATTCAAGTTGATATTCAGGAGGTTGTTCATACACCTCGCTAGCGGTATAGAGCTCCTCCCAAATTTCAAGCTCCTTCTTATTGGCTTCATCCATTTCATTTTTATCACTGAAAAAAAATGAAAAATAATCCAACAAATATCTATACCACTTCGATTTAGCTACTTCTTTCTTTCTCCATCTCTCTCTTTCCAAGGATTTGTTCCTGAGTCTATGTTGCTCCAAAGATTCATTAAGTTCAGCTCTGAGACTCCATATTTCGTTCCTCGCCGTTACAAAGCTGCTTCCATCCAAAATCTGAAAACTCAAGAACTCATACCAAAAGATTAAAAGAAAAAGCAAAAGCTCCCAAGCTCGACAACCGAAAACCGGAATTGGTCTAGACCAACTCCCCGGCAACGGCGCCAAAAACTTATTCGCCACTTAGCGTGCGTGCAATCAAGCTTTAAATTTATAAAACTAGAATAAAAGCAAGCGAACCCGTAGTGTACGGATCGGCGTAGATTAGCAAGTGTTCTAGAGTATCGAACACATGGATTTGGGGGGAACAAATTCAATTGTAGAGTTGTCAAGCAATAAAAGGTTAAGCTTTGCAAATATATTGGGAAAACAGCAACCTTAAAGATCCAAGAATCCAGTCGTGGCAATCGATTCAAGATATACTAAAGAATTAAGGACAGAGTTAAGAGTTGCAAAGATATACTAAGGTAAAGCAATGTACGGTGAAGTTCCAAGGCTATATATGACTTATCTAAAGACACTCTCTATAAAGGTTGTTGAGGCTTTAGTATAGAAAGGATCTAAAGACAAGAATTAATACTAAATACCCAAACTTGTAACCCAAGGATCAAGACTAACTAAACCGATTAAGGTTGTGACACTCGAAATCAAAGTAGAAGTTGTTGAGACTTCACTACTACCTAGAAAAGGGCAAGCCAAGACTAAGTTAAAGCAAATCTTTAACCTTGGATCAAAGTAAAAGCAAGGTTCATAAACTGACACAAATTACGGGTAGATCTTGAGTTCCACGGCCGTGGAACCTCAAGAACAGACCGTGGTTTGGGGCGTCGGCGAAATCTCTCTAACTCTCAGGGTCCAATCTGTTTACGATCGATCTATCATCATCTAAGCCACAACTATCAACCCTTCACCTTAGAATTGCTAAAGGGTTTTAGCCAACAACACTCATTATGATATCAAATTCAAATCTAAGAAGAATGAAAGATGAAAACCTTCGAAAACCTTCAATAAACTTCAAATCAATCTCAAATCCACAAGCAAGGGTAATAATGAAACAGATTCGGAATAACACAAACCAATAACAATCCTTGATAAGAACGAAAAGCGGGATGTCAATCCGTCTTCTAATCAAACCTAGGAATAAAAGGCGCAACTTCCGCCACACACAACTTCCAAATCTTCAAGCCTTCATAAATCTCCGTTGCAAAAGTGCAATTCTCCGCACGTCCAATGAAACCCTAGGAACGTGTAAGTGAGCGTAAGCGAAGGTGCCGAATTCTCCCTCCTTCAGTCCTTTTATAAGGAAGGATAGAATAATTGTCCGGCCCATATGCGTAAACAATGTGTCCATATTTTATTCGTCAAAAGATTGTCTAAATCACGGTTTCATGGAGTTCCACGGCCGTGGTTTAGAGCGTGGAAGTGGATTACGGTTCTTCACAACTTCCACGACCGTACTTTATACCGTGTAACTCTCTGGAATGCTCCACGTTCATGTTGCCAAGATCCACGGCCGTGGTTTTGGGCGTGGACTTCTCTACGGCCGTATTTTAGAGTGTGGAAGCGTAGATTGCTCGTAGTTTCCTTTGTTTCGTGCCATTCCTCATCCTAGCATCTTCCTTGGCTTCTTTGTGGTGTCCTCAATCCTTGGATGTGCTCAATTCATCTCCATCTTCTCTCAATTGGTTCGGTTTTAGCTCTTATTCACCTATAATCAACACAAAGCTTATGTAGACCTCTATATCGACAATATAGACCAACTAGCTAGCAATTTCTTCAATGTCTTATCAATGAACACTATAATGGATGGAAAAACATCTAGAAAACGTGCCTAAAATATCACAATATTTCATGCTAACAGGCTCCACTCCTCTATTCACTTATTAACTCGTCGAAAATCACAACAATCCAGTTTGGTTCGGTCTTTGGACCGGACCGAAACCAACAGGTCCGGTCTTCGGTCCAACCAATTCGGTCCACAATCGGTCTGGTCCAAAATCGGCCCAGTCCGGACCTTCTTTTTTTTTAAAAAAAAAGAGAAAAATAATGCTTATAACATATATGTATTGTTTCGGTCCGGTCCGATCTAGGTCCTAACCTATGATTTTGTAAATATCACAAGTTTTTTTGTCCATCCGGTCTTGGACCGGACCTAGACCGAATAATTCGGTCCGTTTCCGGTCTGCATAGTTTCGGTCCAGGTCCAGACCTATGAACAATCCTAGTCAATACCAAATAAAACGAAATTAAAAAGTATTATTCACTACAAAGCTAAATAAAACAATTGCTCCGTAATTGTCACAATGTTGAAAATTATTTTTTAACGGAATACATCAAATCAACGGTTGAAGGAAAAATGTAAATTTTGTTGGAAATTTGTATCCGTAAGTTGTGCTACGGCTCCCTATAAAACTGTAAAAAAAAAACTATAGATTATAAAAGTTGGTAGAATTAAAGTATCGTTAGCGTCTGTAGAGTCGAGATATGAGATATTTGTCCTTAACTCTGAAAACGCCTCGGATTACGACGATTTAATGGCGCTCCGAATCCCAAGATAAAACCGCACTAAATCCAAGTTTTGTAACAACTTTGGAAATCCGACAAACTGCTTCTGCGTTATACTCTTGTTTTGTACCTAACAAGAACAAGCAAGGATGACATGACAAGAGAAAGTTATCCGGGAACCCCCATTTAGAAAGAAGGGTCGAAGGTTTTAGATCTATAGCTATCCCCGCCCCTCTTCATCGGGTGGTGCTTTGGGGGTGTGCAACCAAAAATCGGGCTTGAAGCTCTCGCCAAACTGTGAAAGAGGGAGAGACCGGGGGTTTTTGTTGTGTAACTGAATGAGAGGACGAGACGCCTTAATATAGGCGAACTCAAAGACGTAGGAGATTTGCGAATTGATTGCGAGATCGTAACTCCCGGATCTGCACATCGAATACAAACTTTGCAAATTGATTGCGAGATCGTAACTCCCGGATCTGCATAGCGATCTTGAGCCCAAAAAGATAGCCTTTAGTGGCCAACCCAACACCACCAATCCAGCCCATTCTCGTCACGACCTAGATAGTTTAAGCCCTCGTCCAAGCTAGGCACGTGCAAGCGTGTGATTGGTTAGCTACGTCCGCTCCCCATTGAAAATGGGTAGTAGCCCAAATGTCATGGCCTTTAAACATTTTATCTCCTTATATGCTATAAGGGTTCTACTCCTTTTAGTCGACATGGTATACCCACATATTTTTCCCTTTTTCCCAAGTTTTACATTGCGCATGTTACGCTAATTAGGGAGCACAAAAAGCTTTACATTTATAAACTCGAACTAAAATCCTAAACTACCTAGCGAAACCCGCAGTGTACGGATCGTTTCGTAGAAAGGAAAGTATTCTGAGGTCGAACACAAGGATTAAGGTGAAATCAAGTCATTCAATGATCAAAGATAGTGTAAATCTAAACTAAGATGAGATGAGGAATAAAGAAAGTGCAAAACACAATATTTTTGGATGGTTTTGGATGATCAAACAAGGATCACAAATATATCAACACAAACAAACAAGCAAACACACAAACACAAAGATAGGAGATAAGAGGTAAGAAAGCAGATTCTAGAGATTCGGAATTCCGATTATGACAATGGACTCATGCTTCTAAAGATCAAAGGAAAGTTGTGGTTGTTCGGAGTTGGGTGTTTCTCTAATGGGAGCAATTACCGGGTAAGTCTCATGCTCCACTAGTCTCGCACCTAAGGTCCTATTACCGGGTAAGTCTCAAGGAACCTAAGGACGGGAATTCTACACAAACCGGTCACTACCTAAGGGTCAAACCCCTCCTTACCGGGTAAGTCTCGGAATGGGTAAGTCTTAGGCAACGATCCTAGCACACTCAATCCAATAGCGGCTTTTTTGGCTCACTACTACCTAGAGTTCATCATCTTATGTATCTAAGAGAGAAAATTACCGGGTAAGTCTCATCTCTCAAAAAGGTTGCTAACATTAGGTCACCCTAAGCTAGATTAGGCTCAACAAACACTAGGATTTCAACACATCTACATCCTAACATCCAGATTTATCAATACGAGCACAATACAGAAAATCACGGGTGGATCATGGAAACCGCGGCCGTGGAATCATGAAGAACAGGCCGTGATTCTCCATTGAGTTGGGGTTTCAAACATGATAACACGATTTATAACATAGTTTTAGGTGTACATTTAGATAGAATTCTCGCTCAATCATGCATGGTCTAGCATTAGTCCAAGACGTTTTGCACTCAAAACATGTATTTTGTCGAGATAGACGTCTACACGGACTTGTGTGCGTTTTGTAGGTATTTCGGGAAGTTTAGAGCTAAAACGATGCGTTTAAGGATCGTTCATTTAGATGACACGTCCTCGGACTCATTAGGACACAAGTCAAGGGCTAAGGAGGACTCATGGAACCTTGCCAACACAAGTCATGCACCAAACCACAGCTTAATGATCCAAGGCGAAGTTTCTGCATAGAATCACGGTTCTCTGAAGAACCACGGCCGTGGAAATGACCGTGGATTTTGCCAGATTCTCGTGACAGCTGTGCCACGACTCTCATGGCCAGCTCATGAAAGATTTGTTATAAAAGTGGTCCATCATGGGTTGTTTGAGGCAGCTGGAGGTAGTTTGGGAGCAGCTCATCCATTATCCATTTCTCTCTAACAAATATATTCTCAAAAGAAGAAGATTTTTTTAGGAAGGAAAGTGCCAAAGAGAAGAAGAAAGGTTCCATTGAAGAGGAGAGAAGAACACACACCATAGCTTTCTTGTATTTCGGATTCTATTTCTAGAGATTTGTGAACCCTTGAACCTTCTTTTGGAAGGGTTGTAAGTTGTTCTAATTCCATTTTTCAGATTGGTTTGTTTTTGAAGTTCACTTGTTCATCTCTTTTCTTCCTTTATCTTGCAATGAATGTTATGATTTTATGTTTGTTTGCTTTGATTTCCATTATGAATGTTGTAGGCTAAATTGATGTGGTTCTAGGGTAAGGAAAGGATGGCTATGGCTAGAACTATGATAGGACAAACTTAGAATCACCTTTGGATGACTTTTGCTTATGAACGTAGTAGCTGTTAGAAATCACGGGTAGTTCTTGAAGAACCACGGCCGTGGTTTGGAAGAACAAACCGTGATTTTCCCTGGTTCGAAGGATTTTTGCCTTAGACCTATAAATTGTTGAAACCCTAAGTGTTTGTTGAGTTTAACCTACCCTAGGGTGAATTAGTGTAGTGGCTAAGAGTTAGGAAAGACTTACCCGGTAATCCTTACCCTTAGAATCTAAAATAGCAAACCTTAGGTAGTGGTGAGCCTAACAAGCCGCCATTGGATTAGATGTGCTAGGATAGTTGCTTAGGACTTCCCTTTTCCGAGACTTACCCAGTAAGGATAGGTTAGATCCCTAGTTAACAAATCCGGTTTGTGTAGAATTCCTAACCTTAGGTTCTTAGAGACCTAACCGGTAATGAGACCTTAGGTGTGGACTAGTTGGACCATGAGACCTACCCGGTAATTGGTCCTCAATTCAGAAACACTTAATCCCAACATATCATAGTGAAATCCAAAGAATGAATAGATAACTTGAGTTCTATGCCGTAACCGGAATTTCCGACCCCTAGAATCCGTCTTTTCTTTCCTTGATCATTATCTTGTTTGGTTTGTTCATTTGTGCTGATTTTTAGCCTAGTTTGATTGTTTACTTTGCATGAATTGTGATCTTTGATTGATCACCAAAAACCGATCAAAAACAATTGAGGTTTTCATTTCTTTGTTTCCCTCTTTTCTAACCTTAGACCTTCACTAAACTTAATCACAAAACCGAATCAATTTCACCTTAGTCTTTGTGTTCGACCTCGGAATACTATCCATACTACAAACGTCCCGTACACTGCGGGTGCGCTAGAAGTTAGGATAAATATAACGAGTATAAATTTAAGGCTTATTGTGTGCACACTTTCTAGCGTAACAAAACACAAATCGATCCTAAGCTAACATGGAAGTCCATACAATCATAGTTCGAAGCATAAACATCATTCCTCCACCCTAGAATCACAACTATTCAGCCAACAACATGCATTTCAGGATCAAACTTCACAAATAGAGCATGCTTGCAAGTCATGACTAGATAATGAAGAATAATCCAAAGAAAAGACATTAAAAGCTAGAATAGAAGTTATCAAATCTTACAAAGGCTCAAAGAGCTGTTCCAAGTTTTCCACAATGGAAACCTCACTCAAAACTACTCTAATCTCACTTTAAAATGAAAATCTACACTAATCTCTTCCAAGAACACCCACAATGGGTGCTTGGAAGAGAGGCTACAATGGAAAAGTGTTTTGGGGAAGAAACTAGGTCAAAAAGGGAAGAGAGAGATCCTTCAATACAGCATGCAACATCACTTAATTACTCCTCCAATAAGCAATGGTCGGCCAAAGAGATCGTGGGACACGTGTCAAAGTGGTCCAGAAGAAACCACGGCCAAAACCACGGGTAGACATGAGGCCGGTTCCTAAACCGGCGGTTTAGGTTTAGGAACCGGCGGTTTAGGTTTGGCAAAAGCCAAACCTAAACCTAAACCGGCCAGTCACGAACCGCCGGTTTAGGTTTAACCTAAACCGGCGGTTTGGCACATGACTTTTAAATATATATATATATATATATATATATATATATATATATAAAAGTAATATAATATATACGTATAAATGTATAATATATATTAATTAAAATTATTTTATAATTTTATATTTTATACATAGAATTTTTTTTTTTACAATAGTATTTAGATAGAATTACTAAGTAAATAAAAGAAAGCAACTAATATAACATTACTAACAATAATAAAAGAAAGCAAACTCAAATTTTTTATACATTGAATTTTTTTTCATTACATTAGGCATTAGCTTTTGAATAAAATAATTACATAGTAAAAAAAATTACTAACAATAATAAAAGAAAGAAGCAACTAAAATAAAATGACTAACTAACATACAAGTTATACAATAAAGCAAAACAAATTTTTTTATACATTGAAATTCAATGTATAATAATTACATATTAAACAAAATTACTAAGTACTAACTACAATTCTACAACAAAATAAAGCAAGCTAAATTTTTTATACATTCAATTTTTTTTATTACATCTTTACATTAGTATTTGAAATTTTGAATATAACTAAATGAAAAAAAAAAAAAAAGGAAAGGGCTTGAACCGGTTTCCCGGTTGCCTACGTATCCTCTTGGGATTTAAGAGGAATCAAAGCCCACGTAGTTCTCTTACCTTTACTTACCTTTTTTCGGACTTCCGAGTTGTTTTCGTAACCCCATTACCTTTGCGCCTCGGACTCGAAAGTAGTGGCCGGATCATCGGAGTTGGAATCCGATGATCTATCATAAGTGGGTGCATTCCGTTGTAGCCTCCTCTCCGCCCTTATCCAATCTTGAACACAAACTTGAGCCTCCAATTTATCGGGCTTCAATTGACTCCTCTTGTAGCTTAGCATGTTTCCTCCTTGACTAAAAGCTTGCTCCACGGCCACCGTTGATGCGGGAACGGCCATAATTTGTTGCACAATCTTGGCTAATGTTGGATACTTTGGGGCCATCTTCTTCCAATATTGTAAAACTTCAAAACTATCAATATCACCATCAAAACTAAAAGGAGTAGTTAGAAAATCTTCAAATTCCGCACTTGCGGATGAATGTCTAGGTGTTTTAGTTCTTTTAGTTAAAATTTGTCTAGCTTTAGAAAGAATAGAAGGAGAAGGAGAAGAAGAAGTGGGTGGAGGAGTTGTTTGTGTAGAAGCACTAGCACTAGCACTAGTTTCAAATAAATTAAGTAATTTAGCAATTTCAACACGAACATTACTAATAA
>BSUD01000005.1:28577685-28589139 GCA_033239045.1 Fagopyrum esculentum | reverse complement strand
TAATAGTAGATAAACCTAAACATTCATAATAAGCATTTAAAAATTCCGTAACACCATCAATTTTAAGTCTAGGATCGAAAACGGCGGCAATAAGATAAACTAAGGGAATATCATCATAATATTTTAGCCATTTTGTTTTCATTTCGGTTGCCGCATATTTAAGTGATTCTAAAGCTAAACCGGTTTGTAAAGCCTCGGCAACATTTACGGCTATTTCTAAAAAACAACAAGAAGTAGGAATGTAAACATAACTTAATGTATTAGTAGCATCACTAAAAACTTTTAAAACACTACAAATATCAAAACAAGTTTGCCAAATACTTTCATCATCTAAAATAGACCAAGAAATAAATTGTGAAGAAAATTCTTGTAAAACATTTTTATAACGAATAGCTTGAGTTAGTAGTTTATAGGTTGAGTTCCACCGAGTTCCAATATCTTTCGAAAATGAAATTGGAGGAACATTTTTTTCAATACAAGTTGATCTCCATTTTCTTCTTAATTCGGTTGAATGCCAAATATGTTCAATTACATCGGTTATAGGTTCTAACATTTCATGTAAAACTTTTAGGCCATCTTGAACACTTAAATTTAAAATATGACATGCACATCTTTGGTGAGTAAAAGAAGTTTTTATAAGTTGACCCGCATTTCCTACTAAATGGTTAACGGCGCGGGTGTTAGCGGAAGCATTATCAAATGAGTATGAAAAAACACGGTTTTGTAAATTAAATTCTTGTAAAACCGTTTTTATTAAATTAGCAATGTTGGCGGTACTATGTCTTTCATTAAAATGTCGATATGCAATAACAAATTTATGCAAGTACATATCATTATCGATAAAATGTAAAGTGATGCCCATGTAAAAATGTTTTTGTGATAAAGTACTCCAAACATCACTACAAATTGAAACTTGATGCGAAAAAGATTGTAAAACCGTAAGAATTTTTTGTTTTTTTTATTCATAAGAATGATAAACTAATTTCGAAACTTGTTTACGAGAAGTTGGTTTATAAGCCGGTTGAAGATAATTAGAACAATATTCTCTTACATTAATAGATTCCGCAAAAGAAAATGGAAATGCTTCGGATGCAATTAAGTTGGCTAATGCTAAAGATTCATCAACATGATTATAAGTAAATAAAGAAGATTGAGAGGAAGAGGATGCAAACCCGTGGGACAATTGAGTTTGTCCCCGTGATATTCCGAGCTTCTCCGGATGAGTCTTTTGCATATGGGTTTGCAAAGTTCCGTATCCGCCCTTCGACTTCCACTTGTACACCTTCGTACAATAATTGCACGAAACTTGGCAATAATCGTCCATCACCGGACCCTTGTTGTAATGTTTGGTGAATATGTCGGAGGTGAGCATTTTCGGTGGAGGGGCTTGTCGGAATGGCCCTTCACCTTGTGGAACTTGTGGAGCTTGTGGCATTTCCGAATCCGGCGGTTGAGTCTCGCTTTCTTGTGTGCTAGGAAAGAAAGCGGGAGTCGGAGTGAAGTCGTAGTCGCTTGGGAAATCCGGGTTTGCCATTTCGAAAGATCGAAAATACGAGAAAGAGAATACGAGATGGAGATTGAGACTTGAGAGTAGTAGTAGATAGATGAGAATGTTGGTGTGATTTAAATGAAATAATTGTATGGTATTTATAGGAATAGTGGGTATTAATTTTTTATTTTTTTTAATTAAACTAGTAATAAAAAAATTAAAAAAAATTAAAAAAAAATAATTTAACTTCCAACGGCTATAATAGCCGTTGGAAGGAACGTTGGCTTTGCCAATGTTCAAAAATTGTAAAAGAGACGTTGGCTTTTTGCCAACGTCTCTTTTTTTTGGCCAAACCGCCGGTTAAACCGGCGGTTAACCGCCGGTTTGGCCAAAAAAAAAATTAAAAAAAATAAAAAAAGGCTCAAACCGGCGGTTTAACCGCCGGTTTAACCGGCGGTTAACCACCGGTTCGAACCGTCGGTTTAGGTTTGAGGTTGAACCAAACCTAAACCGCGAACCGCCGGTTCAACCAAACCGGCAAACCTAAACCGCCGGTTTGGTCAAACCGCCGGTTTGGTCAAACCGGCGGTTTGAGCCGGTTCACAAACCGCCGGTTCGGCGGTTTGGTTTGAACCGGTCACATGTCTAACCACGGGCGTGGAAATGGCCTCTGGGCCGTGGTTTTGCTCCAGAAACCCTCCTTGGATCATCAAGCAATGAGTTGGTGCAAGGCATGCACCAACAAGGTCCTATTGTTCTCCTTTTCTCCTAGCTTGCTCCTTAAGAGTCCAGATGTGTATCACCACAAGGCAATGGACAAGCAATCATGTATTAAATGAATGAAGGCAAGGAAAGACAATTATACTTAACTCGAAAGCATGCATCAAAGGTAAAAATGATGAAGTCAAGATGATCATGAGAATATCCAATCTAGATCACTAAATCATACACATATGCAACTAGGTCTTAAGGACTTAGGAAAGAAGAGGCCAAGAAACGTGATGGTAAGGTGGGAGTTTTCTAAGGTCATGTGCTGCAAATCCGGGAAAGGAACAAAACAACCACAACTTCACATTTATACTTCATCCACCAAAGTGTATTTTTTTCCTTCTTGTCTTTCTTTTCTTTTCTTTTTCTTTTTCATTTTCTTTCACTTATTTTTGAGACAATGGAATTGGTGTACAAAAGCCGAAACCTTGGTGATTAGCGGACCTCGGGATTTTTCCGAGGTGCCTCACACCGGGCACACATACCAAGGCTCGTTAGGACATTCGGTTTATCCGACTTTGGCAAGGCACAAACACCCGATTATGTGAATAGTGCCGAGTTACTCGTCATCAAAACCAAAGTCCCCAAACCTATATTTTTTCTACACTTTTCACAATACATTTTCAACAACTTCATTCACAACATTCATACACCAACTTCACCACCTCATACTTGATTTTCACACACTCAACACACTAGCATGCTCCTATTCCCGGATGGGTCAAAAGAGGTTAAATTTTCAATCAAGTGAGGTGCTCAAACAACATGATCAAGATGAGAAGAAGAGAGATGAATTGCCTTAATCATTCCTAGATGATGTGCAAGAACTAGCATGTAATTTTGACTATCAATTCTCAATCCAATCAAGGCAAACATCATAATCATCATTCATACATGGGATTCAAGAGAAGTATTTCAAGTCCACATATGCATAAATCCATTCAACACCACAAGGCCATCCATAGCCAATTCACAAAACAATCTCATCATAAGGGTCATACCCAAATTTAGAAGCACTAAAAAATTTTAAAATTTTTCGATTTTTTTGAATTTTTGAAATATATATGTACAATGCAAAACATGAAAAGAAACGTGTGACAATAAAATGAAACTATTCTAGATGTGATCATGCAAATGATTATGAAAACCCCACCCCATACTTAAAAACACATTGTCCCCAATGTGCAAATCAAGTAAAGAAGAGTGAAAGAAGTCCTCACAATGTAAAAATGGTAGTGTGTTTGGTATTTTGGTTCACTCATGTGGAGTGGTGGTGATGGATAATCGATCAAGCATCGTAGAGCTCTTCATAGTCATCCCGGCGTCGAGACCCGCGCCAAGGTGTATGCGAGATGGGAGCTCTTCCATCCCTCAAAGACACCTTATGCCGTCCAAGTCTCACGTCCGCTCCACCCATGGTTGAAAATGGGATCATCATCATCAATTTGCCTTGCAAGGCTTCCTCATTACCTAAAATCTACCACACAAACACAAAACACAAAAACACACAAAAACAAAAAGCAAAAGCAAAAACTAAAACGAAAGAGAAGAGGGAAAGAGTTGTTACCCTTGGGTTGCCTCCCAAGAAGCGCTTCTTTTAGGTCATTAGCTTGACCAAACTCCGTGGATGTGTCAATCCACCTCGAATACCATGGTTTGCTTGAGGAGCATAAGCAACCATTGCTTTCCGGCATCCATGATGACAAGCACGGGCCACTTGATGCCCAAATAAGCTTTAAGTTCTCTCTTCACCGGTGAGTAGTAGACTCCTTCATCACCGCTCCCTTGATGATAGTATGGAATTGCAACCATAGGTGCCACCCCATACTTAGACAATTGGTACTCCGCGGTCACACCGGTGAAATGCTTGCCATCCTCATTCTCTATGATCCGAAGAAAGCCGATTCTTGGAAAGAACTCTTCATTGAAGTGCTTCATAACCATCATTGATTCATCATGCTTGCCTCCATCATTCAATATGGGAGACTCCTTAGGAAAGGGACTCCAATCTTCGTATGTACTCCGGGTAAGCAAGAAAGGATTGGAAGGAGTTGGAGTTAACTTAGGGTTTTCTACGACAGAGCTTTCCACGGGCAAATCCACGGTCGTGGAAGTGCCAGGTAGGCCGTGGTTCTCTCTGTTCTCTTCATCCCTGGTGAGCTCTTCAAGTGTGGTTCCGGGGTTGATGGAAAGGATGTCCAGGGGTGAGAGCACTTCATTGCACTCCTCCAAAGGTGAAGGAGGTGGAGGTAAGCCTTGAAGGATGGTAGGATCTCCTAGCATAAGAGCATGCCTAATCTCCTCAATCTCCCTCCTCATTTGTTCTTCTCTCTCGAAATTCAATCTTCTTTCATCCTTCAAGGCCAAATCCCTAAGCCTTACTTGCTCTCAAGCTTCATCCAACTCTTCTTGAATTTCCTTAATGATCACGGTTGAATCGAGCACTTCTTGGATCTCCTCATGGTGAACCTCTTCTTGTCGTAACACTTCCGCTTCAAGCTCCATGTGGGAACTTGAAATGGAAGCAAGGTTGCTCTCTAGATCATCCATCTTCCTCAACATTTCTTCTAGCATTGATTCAACTCGTTCATTGTGAGGTTGATGGTGAGGTTCCACATAAGGCAATGTAGTCATGTGAGCTTGATTATGGGACTCATGATATGCATTAAACTCCTCCAATACTCAAACTCATTATGGAGAGGTCCTCGATCTTGGTATTCCATCCACTCCTCATACTCCATGTTGTAAAGGTCGTCTTGGAAGTACAATCCGTCCATGGCAAACATGAAAAGGCAAAGACAAAAACAACACAAGATCAAAAGTAACAAGAAAGATATACACTAAAAACAATCAATTACAAATGACTTAATCTAGACCTAGTCCCCGGCAACGGCGCCAAAAAATTGTTACGCTAATTAGGTAGCACAAAAAGCTTTACATTTATAAACTTGAACTAAAATCGTAAACTACCTAGCGAAACCCGCAGTGTACGGATCGTTTCATAGAAAGGAAAGTATTCTGAGGTCGAACACAAGGACTGAGGTGAAATCAAGTCATTCAATGATCAAAGATAGTGTAAATCTAAACTAAGATGAGATGAGGAATAAAGAAAGTGCAAAACATAATATTTTTGGATGGTTTTGGATGATCAAACAAGGATCACAAATATATCAACACAAACAAACAAGCAAACACACAAACACAAAGATAGGAGATAAGAGGTAAGAAAGCGGATTCTAGAGATTCGGAATTCCGATTATGACAATGGACTCATGCTTCTAAAGATCAAAGGAAAGTTGTGGTTGTTCGGAGTTGGGTGTTTCTCTAATGGGAGCAATTACCGGGTAAGTCTCATGCTCCACTAGTCTCGCACCTAAGGTCCTATTACCGGGTAAGTCTCAAGAAACCTAAGGACGGGAATTCTACACAAACCGGCCACTACCTAAGGGTCAAACCCCTCCTTACCGGGTAAGTCTCGGAATGGGTAAGTCTTAGGCAACGATCCTAGCACACTCAATCCAATAGCGGCTTTTTTGGCTCACTACTACCTAGAGTTCATCATCTTATGTATCTAAGAGAGGAAATTACCGGGTAAGTCTCATCCTCAAAAAGGTTGCTAACATTAGGTCACCCTAAGCTAGATTAGGCTCAACAAACACTAGGATTTCAACACATCTACATCCTAACATCCAGATTTATCAATACGAGCACAACAGAGAAAATCACGGGTGGATCATGGAAACCACGGCCATGGAATCATGAAGAACAGGCCGTGATTCTCCACTGAGTTGGGGTTTCGAACACAAATCGATCCTAAGCTAACATGGAAGTCCATACAATCATAGTTCAAAGCATAAACATCATTCCTTCACCCTAGAATCACAACTATTCAGCCAACAACATACATTTCAGGATCAAACTTCACAAATAGAGCATGCTTGCAAGTCATGACTAGATAATGAAGAATAATCCAAAGAAAAGACATTAAAAGTTAGAATAGAAGTTATCAAATCTTACAAAGTCTCCAAGAGTTATTCCAAGTTGTCCACAATGGAAACCTCACTCAAAACCACTCTAATCTCACTTTAAAATGAAAATCTACACTAATCTCTTCCAAAAACACCCACAATGGGTGCTTGGAAGAGAGGCTACAATGGAGAAGTGTTTTGGGGAAGAAGCTAGGTCAAAAAGGGAAGAGAGAGATCCTTCAATACAGCCTGCAACATCACTTAAATACTCCTCCAATAAGCAATGGTCGGGCAAAGAGATCGTGGGACACGTGTCAAAGTGGTCCAGACAGAAACCACGGCCAAAACCACGGGCGTGGAAATGGGCTCTGGGCTGTGGTTTTGCTCTAGAAACCCTCCTTGGATCATCAAGCAATGAGTTGGTGCAAGGCATGCACCAACAAGGTCCTATTGTTCTCCTTTTCTCCTAGCTTGCTCCTTAAGAGTCCGGATGTGTATCACCACAAGGAATGATCCTCGAATGTATCGATTAAGCTCCAAAAGCTCCCCAAAATACTTAAAAAACCGACAAGAGTTCGTGTAGACGTCTATTTCGACAATATGCATGAATTAAGCGTAAACGTCACGAACTAATGCGGAAACATGCATGAATGGAAAGGAAAACTATCTAAAAGAGTGCCTAAACTAGTGTCATAAATCATGTCATCAGCGTACACATAACTTCGGGCATCATTATCTCATTCATCCTGAATCCAATTTTAGCAAATAAGTATACCACGATTCAGTGCTCGTGGAGACAAAGCCAATGCTTCCGGTTTTTGGTGTTGACGATGTCTGGAGCCCACCGAAAATTTTCTTGGAAAACCGGCGCAATATTGATTAAAATGTTAGCTCCAACATTCCCCTACATGAATATAAATGATTCTAGACACATGTTTTTGAAAAAAAAAATTATGTTGAGAGTACATTCGAAAAATCAATATATGTGGAAGGTAGTGTTTCTTAGCCTTGAACTACCCGTAATGAATAGCTATCGGATTTACTCGTCTAGGAGGTGATCATGATGTCTTGAACCACCCGGACTTTGAGGTAAACCAAGACAATAACTATCATATAGTTTCAGCTTCTCACACAACCAAGTTCTTTGTTTGTGTTCATTTTGACCTTGAACATGCCTGGTTAATCATGAGTGAACTTGGAGAATTTAGCCTCCTCATTCTCCTGGACACGGCCTCATGTCACACTCACAAGGTGATTGACCATATTAAGTATCTTGAATACCCTGATGGAATCATTAAAAGCAAACGCTTAACCTCAAGTAATACGGCTCGCATTGTTTATCATCATAGGAAATGGGCAAGGACGTGAGTATCACAGTGCTCCACTCGATTCAACTTGATTCAGTCGTCCCTTTGAACCTACATCGTGGGATCTCTAGTCATGTAGGTGAGTTGTCCTTCAAGCATCCTCTTTTGTCATAGGCTTTAATCTCATTCATCTTAATGATTAACCACTTAACCTCTTGACAAGCCTTTAGTAAATGGATCCGCAAGGTTGTCTACTAACTTGATGTAGTTTATCGAGGCTACTCCATTTGATATCAGTTTTCTAATAGTTTTATAATACTACTTCACCATCAAGTGTAAATACATATCCACTTGTAAATTTTGAGTTTCTAGAATCAATTATCCAGTTAGCGTCGTTGTATCCTTCTAGAACTGTTGGGTATTTGCCATAATGAAGCCCATAAATTTTAGTGTGACGTAAGTAATTCAATACTTTAGTTATGCATTTCAACTTTATAAAGTCTGGATTACTTGTGTAGCGATTTAGTACACATTGACTGAGTACGCCAACTCCGGACGAGTGCAATTGGTCAAATACATAAGTGTGCCAATAACATGTGCATATTTGAGTTGTGATACCATATTTCCCCCACATTTTTGGTCAAGTGGAGATGAGGATCCACGATAGTGGTTGCATTTCCCGTTGAGTAGGTTTTAAATCTCTCAAGGACGTTTTCAGCATAATGAAATTGGGACATGATAAGTCCTTTAGAGTGTCTATTGATATTGATCCCTAGAATGACATCCGCTAATCCCATGTCTTTCATGTCAAACTTTTCACTAAGCATGTTCTTAGTGCGGTTGATCATGTCTTTGTTGCTGCCAATGATGAGCATGTCTTCGACGTACAAATACAACAAGATGTATCGATTAAGAGTAGTCTTGAAGTATATGTATTTGTCGCTTTCATTAATGTTGAAACCATTTGACATCATATGTTGTCAAACTTTTCATGTCACTGCTTAGGAGCTTATTTGAGTTCATATAGGGACTTTACAAGTCTGCACACTTTGTGCTCTTGCCCGGAAACAAGCGGGTTGTTTCATATAAATCTCCTTTTCTAACTCTCCGTTGGAAAGACAACTTTGACATTCATTTTGTGGATTTTTAGGTGATGTGGGACCATCCTCGACATATCCTATAAGTCCTATAATGCAAGGGTCAAACACTAGATCAAGGGCAAGAGAAATCCAAGAAGAAGGGTCTAACTTGTTGGTGTCTTTAGCTCATAAGGAGTCCATTTGCGATCTATTTGTGAATAAGACCCCACTAGTTATTTTGGTGACAACTCCAACCAACTTGGACGTGGAAATGGCGTCATGCACATGTGAGAAGCTGTCATGCAAGAGCAAGGAAAAGGCACCTGATCCGAAATTGCAAGAATTAGAAGATTGAAGCTTGTTTGAGCTTCTAAGGCATTTTATATCATCTTTTGATATAAAATATAAGATATTTTGATGTGGGCCCATCCTTGTAGCGCCTACATTACATGGAACCATCACTAAGTCAAGAGCAAGAGACACTCAAGGAAAGGTTGCCAGAAAGCTTCAAACATGGGAGGGTCCGATTGAATGGAGAATTGCAAGGAATAAGCAAAATCTCGGCCAACAACCTAAAATCTCGCCTGAGATTTACAAGTCGAGACCGAGATTTCCTTTTATTCCATGTTATCGAGTAGAGTCTCGATCCGAGGATTACTATCCTCTACTTATCTTTTATTATTTTAATACTTTTAAGCTCTCAAACAATCTAAATGTATTTGTTGGTTTTTGATCCTATCTTTTAGGATTATTTTTAGTTCATCTTTTAGAGGAATCTCTCCAATAAATAGCCATAGAGGACGAGATTCATAGGGCACTTAGATTTGAATTTGATTTCCACATTGTTGTGAGACACTTGTGACTTCGTTCACGGAGTTTGCATTTTATCATTTCTATTCAATCAAAAGGAGAGTTTTTGGTTGAATCATTGTGAATCCTTGCTTGATTGTTTTTGTGTGTGTTAATCTTGTTGAAGATTAGTGCTACTAGTCAAACTAGTCCCTCCTCGTGCATGTCTTATTTAGAAGATTTGTTTAAGGTTGAAGAATGAAGGGTTAAAGGTAATTCTTTGTTTAGAGTTTTGACACAATTGGTCAAGGTTCTTTGCAAGTCTTATAATTAGTCCGATTTTCTTATACTTATCATAATTCATTCTGTAAATCATCTTCTTATCTTCCATTATCATCCATAATTCGCATTTTGAGTTTTACAGAATCTCGGCTTGTTCAAATGAAATTCTCGCCCGAGATTTCCTTTTTTTACCCAAGATTTGCCTATGTTGTTCAATTCGTGGACTTTCAATCTAGATTGAGAAATACGGCATCAATCCCACATCAAAGTGGTATAAGAGCTAACCGATTGAAGTCTGACTCAACCATACACCAAAGGTTCAAGTATTTTTATTTGAGTTTTCATTAAGTCACATAAAAATCGAGTCTTTTGTGTTTGCCATCTCTTTGAGATTATTTGAGCTTAACGTGCGTTACATTGTGTTTACTAGAAAAGAGAGAAAATCCTTAGCCAAACTGATAGGTGATGGAATCACTATCGGTTTTAGGTAGTTTTAGAGTAAATCTAGAGTCTTGTAGTTGTATTATGTTGCTAATGTATGGATCCAGATGAAGGAGTTCAAAATGAAATAAAGAAAGGATCTAGCAACACTTGAGAGAAGAAGAAGATCGACAAAGACAAGCTTCTGGTACCACAGCGCCCCCGTGGTAGAGGTCACCGCCCCAGCGGTGGCCAAAGCCTTTGACGCCGCCCCTTGCGTCCAGCCAGCACCACGAGAACAACGTGTCACCGGGCCTGCGGCAGCACCTAGCCGCTCTTGCGGTGACACCCCCTGAAGAACAAAAGCCGGCGCCTCTACACCTATGCCTGCGGACCTACAAAGCTGAAGAGACTATGTCACCGTCCCCGCGGTGACACTGGGCTGCCCTTGCAGTTTGACACCAGAAATGTCAAGAAGATCAAGAGCCAGACGTTCCAAAGCATTAAAGACACTGCCCCTGCGGCCAAGTTGAAGATGGAGCGTTTTGCACTAAACCGTCCCCGCGGCCCTGTTGCCCGCACCTGCGGTTTAGTAGAAGAGGACTTAACTCCGGCTGTTTAGCCCACATTTATGGTCATTAAGGTGGTTGTTTACACAACCTATTTACTCTCATTTACTACATTTTCTAGTATAAATAAAGCCAAAGGTTGATTGCTAGAATCATCCTCATTTTTTCCCACAAAAGCTCTATTGTTTAGTTGCCATTTTGTATGGAGTGCTTTGGGTTGATTGAAGCTACATATAATTTGGTTGTAAGTCTTTTTAATAAAAGTTTATATTCAGTATCTAATTGTGTTATGTTCCTTGTTCTTTAACTTATGTTTGTATGTTTATTCTCACTTAGTTTGATCACCTGAGTTGTATAATTGCATGCAAGAGGCTAGGATTATTCGGTTCCGGGTTTGGATCAATAATCTAGTAGCAAACTCCTAGGTAATAACAAGTTGTGATTATCTAAGGGTAAAGGAACATAACTACATAACAAGATTAACGGTCTGTTGTTCTTCTATGTATCTCTCTATCTTTGTATGAATGCTAATTTGTGGTTTGATCTTGTAGATTTACGGATCGATAAATTTGTTAAGTTGTGTTAATGTCGGTTGGTTTAACAAATAAATATGATCAAGATGAGAACAATTGGGGAATACTTCTAAAAAGAACCAACCAAGTTATATGTATGCGGAAATCTCACCTAGTGTAGCTTTCTTCCTCATATTATCGCCATCTTTGCTTTGCTATTTTACATGCTTTTGTCTTGTTCGATATTACAATACCCCATTACCCCCCCCCC
>BSUD01000005.1:28539357-28558374 GCA_033239045.1 Fagopyrum esculentum | reverse complement strand
CCCCCCCCCCCCCCCCTAAGCTTTTCAGACAATGGGAATCAAGTAGAAAGTCAACTTATTCCATTTCAAAATGAACATGAGAAAAAAAAAATTCTCAATAATTTTAATCAAAGAAAATGAAAGGTGTTGGTAAAATGAAAAAACAGGATAATAGTTGAGGTATTAGTATCTATCCTACATGCCCAATTTTGATGTCTTTTTCTCAACCATGAAACACGTTTTTGCTTTAGTTTTTCATTCTAAACAAGTAAATCATTTTTGTTCAATTTGTGCTTTAGATTCTTATCTTTATTTGTTGGAATATAATTTTATTGTGTTATTCTTTGTTTTCCATCTAAATATACCCTTTTCAGTCTTTACGATGTACAAGTGTGCTCTTTTTCATAGGGAAAAAATTATTCCATTGATATTTTGTTGGGTTCTTTTCCTCTCAGGTACTAGATGCTTTGGTAAATCTTTTCTGCCGATCAGATATATCAATAGAGGCACTGTGCCACAGTGCGTGGCTTTTGCGCCAGTTACTTCCTTATAGCCAGGCTGAAATCAGTAGAAAACATCTTGAACTTCTTAAGGTAAGAGTTGTTTCTGCATTATCACCATGATTTCTGTTTATCTTCAATATTCCTTTCCACATGGTACTGTTTAGATGATATTTTTTCGTTTCCCATAGAATAAATGAAAAAAGGCTATGTTTGTTTGTGAACAAGCCTCAACTGCCATGCAATTTCTTTCATCCTTTATTGTCGCCTATTTTATAAACCTTGTTGGTGTTATCTGCTCTTAGGCCAAGAAAAGTGAAATCCAGTGTCTCAATAGTTATAGCAGTATCATTTTAGTACTGTTGAGAATTGACTGCAATACTACAGTAAGGCTGTTGTTTCTCTTTGACTAGGAGCTATATAGTCATTGCTCAACTGGAATCCATCAGGAAGTTCAAGGGACCTGGGCTGATCAGCTCATATCTCTCCTGTGTGATGAGTGGAGAAAGTGCAAGAAAGGTATCCAAAGTGATAACCTTAAACCATGTATAGTTGGTTAAATGTTTTGGCTATATACTCTGGTAACTGTGTTTTGCTTGTAGTTTTTGAGGCTTCGTCCCCTCAGAGAGAACACAAGTATTTACTCATGCCACCTCAGAATAACTTTCAAGAAGGTACCACTATAGCTCTTTTCCTTTCTTTTCTTCCATTAGCAAGAATATTTACATGCCTAAAGAAAATTATATTCTGGCTTCCTATTTTCTGAAGAAGGAAAATTGCTAGCTTGCAACAAAAAAACACTGACTTATACAATCACTACAGAGGATTAGGATTTCATCTTTTGCCTCTTAAATTGGAATGTTTAAAGCAATATCCTTATTTCTTTCACAGTCCTCGATGCAAAAGGGGGTTATTCCTCTACCTAAAAGAAAAAAAATCAAATAGCAGGCTAATGCTTAAAAGTAGTGTAATTCGTTCTGTAAGTATAAAAGAATTCAGTGACATAAGGCGCAGAAGTGAAGGATTTTAATTCCCGTATCTCGTACTTAGCTGTGTCCAAATCTGAAAGTATATCACCAACTGGGGAAAATTTTCAACTCTGTTGCTGAAAGGAGTAATGTGTATTGTTGTTTTGGAGCTTTATTTCTATTCAATGACATGGTGCATAAGTCATAGAATCAGATAAAATTGTATTAATATTCTAGAAACTCATGGGGACTGTTTGAAAGAGAAACAGTTCAATGTCTTTCCTTTATCCAAGAATAGGCACACGGGAGCTCTATCTTCTTCGTTTTGTATGCGTTATCCTTTTCTTCTAACAAGTTTTTACATTAACTGAGGTTACTTATATCCAGGCGCAATTCTTAGTGAATCATCATTTGCTGCTGGACAGAAGATGTGCAAGTTGGTGAAGGTATATAGTTGGATCACATGTGCACTAGACCTATATGATATACTCTATTAGATACAACTTTTATTAGATAATCTTTGTTCAGGCAATTGTGTTTCATGTGTGTTTTGTATGAACTCGACTTTGCAAATTAATATTCTAGTGTATATCTTTTTTGGCATAGGCATCAATTCTTCTTAAAAATAGAAGAAGAAATTTCCAAAAATGATCTTGGTTTTCAGTTTTCAGTTCATTGACTAACCCCACAAATGTGCTGTTTGGATTAATATAATGATATATTATGTAGTTTTTTTTATTGCTAAAAGTTTCCGCACCCTCCTAATGCAGGAGTTTGTGCTTCTTTATCAACTTCGAATATGCTTTCTTGGTAGAGCATTGCCTGATCAGCCTCCCTTGCAACCTTCAATAGAAATCCCTGAAAGTTCAAGGGCTAAAGCCGTCAGTCTGGAAAATGGCAGCCCAAAGCCGGGAAATGAAATAAAACTTGGTAGTTATACTTATTTTATTCTTTGATCTTTCTTGGAATGTATAATTCCAGAATTTTTTAATATTGACCTCATGTTTCCAAGTGTATCTTGCAGGTGATGCAGTTCCTTGCAGAATAGCATTTGAGAGAGGTAAAGAACGTCATTTTCGATTCCTTGCTGTGTCCTTGGGAACGAGTGGCTGGTTGCTCCTTGTGGAAGAGCTGCCCCTTAAACCAAGCTTTGGTGCCATCCGGGTCATTGCACCTCTTTCTGGATCCGATGTAATGCCAAAATCAATTTTATTTATATGTCAAAGTTGTACACTTTGTGAACATATTTAATCATTCATGTTTTTCCCTTCTTTCAGCCGAAAATAGATGAAACACACCCGAAATGGCTGCACATAAGGATTCGGCCTTCAGCGTTGCCCTCTGTGGATGCTTTGAGATCTATTGCAGATGGTAAAGGAAAAGGTAAAGCTGTAGTTGACGGAAGATGGACCCTCGCATTCAAGGATTCGGAATCATGCAAGGCTGCCCATTCTATCATAATCCAAGAAATGCAGCTTCAATGGGGTGAGGTTGAGAGACGGTTGAAGCCTCTATTCGACGTTGATAGCTCCATGGACTCATCTTCAAGCTTGGAATAGGCTGATTCTTCTTGATCTAGTCAAATCTAGTGAGTTTGTGATAACAAAGGTTTTTAGTGGATGGATTGGGGATGTTTTTGCCAATCCTCCCTCCTCTCCTTCTGTAAATGTGGTGAGTTAGTCTCAAATGGGTCTCGTTTATATGAGTTAATCGGCCATTCTTTGTAAATTAACTTCTTTTTTTTTGCTTCCTCCTTTTGGATTATATCTATTGGCTGCATTTGTATCCCAGCTGCAGTTCTAAGATGTATATTTTGTGGTATATTTGTGATGAAGTGAAATAAGGAGTATTTTACTTCCATCTCTCTTATTTTCACTCAAAACCATGATATTTGATACTGTATTAATTACGTGTAATCTGATCTAAGAAAATGTCATTCCAGTGACATTTCCCAAAACATGTCATTCGTCCCTGGTTATATGTATGGGAAAGACGGGCTAGTTTGTGGTGGTAAAAATGAAAGGATGAAATTAGTTTTTGACAACCCTTCTCACTAGCGGTTCTCACTAGCGGGTTTGGGAAGTGACGTACTCATTCCCGTTTAGCTTAATGTCCCTTATACCCATTCGGGTTGGTTGGTTTAAAGGTTGTACGCTTTCTTGTTGGAGAATCCATGTGTGTGCGCGATAATTGAACATTCACAATTCACTATTCTCTGTGGCATCAATTTTTTATTCCTTCATATAAGTGTTAGTGAACTAAAGGTAAAAAGATAATATTTGAAAATTCTTCTTTTTTAAGCCCTTAAAATAGAGAAGAATAGGTTACTTTTTTGTAACAACGATACAAATTAGGCCTTTAATTTTCTTAATTAAAATTTAAGGTAAAAACGTCGGGGCATTTTTAAAACGAAAAGCGGTTCGATCTCATAGACGACGCGTCGACTAATAGATCGAAATGCCGAAAATGATTGGCAGACGGACTAACCGTCATGAAGGTGGAGAAAAAGAAAACACAAAAATACATCATAAAAACCCAAAAACATGGACGTCTTCAAGGAAAGTAGAATGATCTAGTCATCCGGAAGCGACGAGCAAGAATGTTCATCTTCGAAGAAAGTACACAGGTAGGAAGCATGAGGAACAACTGTGGGCACCTCATATTTGGACTGCAACAGAGCCGCCAGGAGTCGATCACTCATCCACGCCCCCTTCTCGACAAACACTCGAACCGCCACCAAAGACAACATCAAAACAGAGAAGACGAAAATGATATTGAGTCTTAACTCACTCTATCTTGATTTTTTTTTTAAACTTATAATTTTTGGTGTTATTAGGGCCGGTATTGGAGCCGTTGGGCCACAAGAATGAAGTCCTTAGGACGAAAATGACCTCCACTGAAAAATCCCAAAAAATTCCGAGAAAATTGATAACGAAAAATTGGTTAAGGGCTTGGTTCCCATCCACTTTCCACAAATTGTTAAAGTTAAACCTTTGTTTAAAGGATTAGAATAAATATTGTGTAAACGAGTGAAATTCAATTTTATATTCAAAGATTCCCATTTAAGAAAAATAATCGGTCATTTTAATTTTTTTTTTTCTTTTTAGTGTTCGGTTTAAAGAACAAATCAAAAGCTATTTTTGCAGAAATAATGGTCGTCGGGATTCCCCTGAGTCATTAGAAGTCATTCTAGTGAGGCTTTATAGTCTATGATTTTTTGGATTAATACGTCTATAGAGAAAGCAATTGGTGGAGCGTTTTTTTGTTAAACAAAAGTAAAACCAATTTGTGCCCCGTAGGCTCCATTTCCAGAGCGAGACGGAGAAATCGTGAGTTCTCATAAGATCTCAAGTCTCCAAGTTTCTCATCAAAGCCAAATAGCCTTTCACCATCCGACAGGATGCCGGCATGGGCCGATGGGTTCTTCATTTGCGAGGGAAAGTGGTAGTGTCGTTCATGTCTTTAGGGATTCTTTGGTTGTCGGCAAGGGTTGAAGGAGTTGGGTTTTTTATTTGGTTGCTATAGAAGAGAGGTAAAAGTGGTGGTCTCACCATAGAGGTAGCACAGTGGTGGTGCCGAACTTCATTCGCGAAGTAGGATGGTCGAAGGAAAGTGGTGGTGGTGTTCTTGTCTTTATCACTTCGTCGATAGTGGCCAAAGGATAGTGGTGGTGTTGTTCTTGATTTTTCTTTGGTTCATTATGCCACAAGTTTTTGGCTAGGTTTTGGTTTAGTTTATGCTTGCGGAGTCTAGGGTTTAGAAGCCATCAAAGCCTTTAAGCTTTTGTACAGTAGAGAGGAAAAGTTTCTCGCTTTGGTTTATGAAGCGTGTAAAGGGTGGTTCTATGTAAAAACGTTGGTTATTGAAAGAGCTCTCATTATACTCATTTGTACAATAAAATCCGACAAATCCATTTTACCCTTTAAAGTATATCTCAAAACTACAATCTAATTCCCAAACCTAGAACTAAACACTTAAATTTAATAGTGGACCCTAAAAAGAATCTACAAAAAATATATCTTCAAATGCATAACTAAACAAATCTTAGGATCTGAGCATTAAGCCTTTTAAATTGTGTGAAATTGTTTAGGTAAGAAGAGATTTTTCCGGTATAAAAATGCGGAAAATATAAGGAGCAATAAAAGTTGTATCCAATCCTAAAATCAAAGTGCTAGATTTATGAACCCAATTTCTCTCTTCCACAAAAAATGTGGAACATATACTTAAGAGCTTAAAAAAGAATCATGTTTTCCTTTTTCGCAAAAGCCTTCTTCCTCCTTTCTTCTCGTTGCAAAAGCCTATTCTTTTGTACAAACGACAAACCTTCAAAAACCTTAGATCTGCCGTAGAAGCCTTCTTCCTCCTCCTATACAAGCAAATCCTTTTTCTTCTTTTGTGAACAATGGTTGACTTGTGTGTCAACAATGGATATTGCAAAATGGAATTAATCCCCTTTGAAGCGCGATGATTTGTGAAACATATATGAGATTTCATGTGGCTATGACGCTTGTGTGTAGACGAAGAAAACTGCAAAAACTAAAAGGAATCCCTTTCGATTATTTGGATTGTGAAACCAATGAATATCACGTGCCACACATGGGAGGAAAGGGTATTGATGTCTTTTACCTTATCAAAAACCTTTATAAATTTATTCCAACTAAACACATTATGTATTTCACTAGTCGAAATCTAAAAAGATATACTCAAAAACCACAACTATAAACCATGACCACAACTACAAACCATAACCGCAACCACGAATCTAATTTACTAAACACGTCATAAATCCGAAGTTTATCTATTCCACCTCCTTTAGTCTTCTGTACATTCAGTTCCAGAATCGACACCTCTCAGCTGCACGCATAATCGTAGAAAAACTCTTTTATAATCTCAGTTGCACGCATAATCGTAGAAAAACCACAACTATAAACCATGACCACTACTCCTTTAGTCTTATGTAATGTCAGAGTTTACCATAATGGTCACCGACTATTCACATACTGTCATTGGTAAATAATGGCTACTATATAACTTCACATTTGATAATTTTATGTGTAGGATTATATTTTAGATCATTCTTAGCTATTTTCTCAAAATACAATAAGGAAAAGTCGAGGGGAAAAAAAGTCTCAGAACTAAATTTTCAGACTTTACACCAAATTTTATCCTAGTAGTAGTTCAAATGGGGGTTTTCAAAGTTTGGTTTACCGAAAAACAACCGTAGCCTCTCATGATGAACAATGGCAGATAAAATAGAGTTGCATAACTTGAATGAATAAGATACATAATATGATATTAGGAAACACCAGCTATAGAGCTTTGAAAATCAAAATACAAGGGTAATCTAACACATGTTAGCATCTCACTATCACTGGACAAGGAAAACATTTGCAATTGAATGAGCCGTATAATTGGTAAATCGCAATACTGTCAGAACTTGAATGGCATTGTAATGCATTGCTCTTCAATGTCTACATTGTGCTCTCCCTTCAGTGGATGCACCTTGACCTCATATAGCTTTGGCCAGAGCTTGCCCGTCACTACATGAACACGGTGGAAAAAAGGGATCAATAAACTCGAACACCAGGCCAAAGGCCTGCTAAAATATGATAAGGCTTACCAAGTTATATTTCATGATGAATCTAGGCACTCAAAATGACGTGTTGAACAAACTGACTGAATACTCCTTGTTTTTCTTTGTCCTTCTTTACAAGCAAATTAGAAACCCAAATTGACGCCTCCAGCAGCAAATAGGAAACCAACAGAGGCATCAATAGCTTTACAAAAAGTTTATGAAGTTGTCTTCTTTGGCCTATTTAAAGATTGTGGTTTCGTAAATATTTATTTCAAAACAAATTCACTTTTTATGGCCTATAAGACTATCCACATCCCATTCCGTTTATAATCCTATTTATGCACTCTATTTGTATGCTAAATCATGTATACCCTCCGTCTATTTATCCTTTTCTCGCATCCCATGGTCCGTCTATAATATAATTATATTCATTTTTTTAAATTACATATAAGTAAAGTTAAGGAAAGAGAGAGGAAAGATTTGATTTTTTAAAAGAAAATTTAAGAGAAGAGAAAAGATTTGATTGGTTAATTTGTAAAAGAGGCGGGTCTGATTCCTTTTGCACTCTGTCACAAACAGATCTAAATTTAAACAGAGTGAATTTTGTTTTAACTCTTTTCACAGGGAGAATACAAGGGATGTGGAGATTATTTTAAATAAAAGTGTAAAATCAAACAATTTAAGTCGGGGATGTAGATAGTCTAAAGAAGTGAATTTTCAGCTCTATGTGAGAAGAATGGCAAGCTCTGAGTTTTGAATTGGATAGAAAGACAAATTTGAGTCCTCTGACAGCAGTTTCAGTGCAAGATTTATGAACTAGAAGTTGTATCCAACCAAAAAACGAAAGTCGTAATTGTAAAATACAGTCCAAAAAACTCATTATCAATTTTTTTTCCATTTTCAGTCTCACCTCTCTTTTTTCCCAAATCCCTCTCCATCCTAAATTCTTCAATTTCAATTTTCCGGCTCAAATCAAAGTGAAATTCGACCTTTGAAGGCTCAAATCACATTTACGATGAATGAACTAATTAGTTCAAGATACAATTACATCACAACAAAATCAAACCAATTTGCGATTTTCGTTTTTCGGCATTAAGGTTTTTAGTGAATTAATGAAATCCCAACTTTATTAAAATTTTGAGTTGTTTTGGATGAGTTAAAGCATGAAATATGATGAGAATGCATGAATTTTGGTCAATAGACCACTGAAATGCACAAAATCAGAAGTTTTACAATGTTGAACACATTGAGCATGTGTGCATTGGCTTCCCTTGTGAAAACACTATTTTCACGCTTGGAGCCAATGTGAAAAATTGTTTGCATGCCGGGAGCCAATGTGAAGCCAGTGTGGAAACGCTAAGATCCAATGTCATGTGAAAACAACATTTCCACGCTGAGAACCAACATGATTATTTTGCTTTCACACTTGCCACCCTTGCGGGTCTATTTATATACATTACAAAAACTATAGACTGCAACTTTCATTTGTAGTGGGTTGCGGCTTTCATTTTTAGTTGGCTGTGACTTTTTGTCACGAAAAATGATGGCAAAAAAAGGTTAAACGAAAAAGTAATGGTAGTTGTTTGAGATGTGCTATTTTTTGTAGAAGTTACAAGCGTTTGAGTTGTTTAGTCCCTTGTTTATTGTTGTTACATTACAGAAAATGGCACTGCTGATAAAATTTGGGTAGAGGTAGGCATATTAAATTTTTTAAATAAAACCCTAACGAAGTATGATGGATAGGTGGTGATTAGTTAATGATGTCCTAATCAATGGTTTATTGTTATCGTGGTGGTTTTGTGCAAAAACTGATCATGAGTAGTTGATTTTCAGCAGTCGACCCAAATACAAATTACCAAAATTAAGGATTGGAACAATGAAAGGTAGAACTTACCAAAAAGACGGTCTTTGTCCCCATCCCATGCTATGCCATTTAGAACGTCAATCTGGAATATTGTAATCAATTAAATACGTCAGATAAGATTGCAGTTCCCGTGGAGGGAAAAGGTGTTGCAAAATAAAAATGGTCGTGATCAATGAACATACCCTTTTACCTGCTCGTAACAAAACATTCCTGTAGAAGAAAATGGAAAGAAAAGCAGAATATAAATAACCAAGATAAGGAAATTAAGAACAAATGTAAGTCGTGAGAAGTGAAAAAAAAAAAGAAGAGAGAACAACAAAACCAACGTTTCAACCTTAGTTCTGGAAGAACAATCCACCCAAGCACAGAGCCATCCTCGGGTGATATTCTGGCTATGCAATCAGTCTGTATTAGAAAATATGAAGTAGGAAATCAGGAAGACAAGAGGAATCAAGTCATCAACCATGATCTAACACAATGAACAGTTCAGCTGCATTTTGATGTGAATCAAGTTACTGTCTTGCTATGCTGTCTTCATTGATTCGTAAAACAACAAAGGCATAACAGGCAGTGATGATTGATCATAAGTAGGAACGGGAAAGTGTAAACCGTATGAAGAAATGATATAAATGAGCAGATTGTTCCCAAATAACCAAATGATGAAGCATAATATTATTGTTTTGGATATGCAGATCACGCTTTAAGTCTTAACCGTAAGTTTTTGTTAGTACAAATTCCAGCACAGCTTTGCTCCTGTCCAGGATGCAAAACATACACCCATAACAATATTCTTACCGTTTTGGGTGTGGAATATGGTTGGATAATACTTATTTGTGTCCATTACAATGGAAAGAGCTAGAGAAATACTAGAGAAAAGGAAACCCAAAAGACAAATAAATCAAAAAGTAGCCTAGGTAACATAACCTAATACCAATAGCATAATCTAAAAGCACAGCAAAATAATAAATCCTAAAAGTAGGCTAGCACAGCCTTAGTAGCAAAATAGAGTAATTCAGAATTGTGAGTTCCAACAGTCCCCCTCAAGCTGTGTTTGTAAGGATCTTCCATTCCTAGCTTGGGAAGCAGGTTCTTGAAATCAACATAGCATGGGTGAGCAAAACATAGGAACAAGCAACAAAATTTGCCAGCATTCGGAAGTAGTCGAGGTCTTCAAATTGTGCCACAAAAAGGGAATGAAGCTTCAACAGTTAAGGCTGAGCTTGAGGGGAAGTTTCCAGTAATGTAGGCTGGATAACATGCAGCAGTGAAGGCTGAACAAGGAAGGATTTTACTTGAGAGTAATCATTCAGAAATGAAGGCTTACAAAGTAGGAGAAAGTTTTCAGCAATGAAGACTGAATGGAGAAGTGTGAAAAGGTTTTGGAACTTAAGGCCAATAAACCAGAAAGAAGTCAACAATGAAGTTTGGAATGGAGAACTAGGAAAAGTTAGCAATGAAGGCTAAAAAAGCAAGCAAATTTTCCAGCAATGAAGGCTGAGAAAGCAAGTCAAATTTCCAGCTATGGATTCTACAAAAAAAATTCCTCCTGGGTGCTAATCTCTTTCCTTAGCAAATCCTATTATCCTCCCCGATTCATGCAAATGTTGCAGCTGCGGCAGAAGACTCTTGACTTAAGGCATGATGAAAAAGGATTAACAACATAGAGTTCTGTAGCAATAAAGTCTACGAAACAAGGGGAGAACCTGTAGCACTGATATTGGAGCAACAATGAAGGTTGCAGGAAGAAAAAATATTTCTCTGTATCCATTACCATGGCAAGAGCCGGAGAATAAATTCAAGAAAAAAGGAAATCCAAAAGACAAATAATTCAGAGAAGTAGCCCAGGTAACATAACCTGATACCTACAGCATTATCTAAAAACATAGAAAAATTGCCCGTAATTCACCATTTACAAGCTACAGTAATTCAGAATTGTGAATTCCAACACAGCAGAAAAAGATATCAGACTGATCAGTTAATAACATGAAATTATGTATATCCCATACCTGCCAAACGTTTGCCCATACTTCACCATTTACAAACTCTAGTTCATTCAGGTTGTGCACTTCATGACCTTTATAAGTGATGGTATGCCTCTGTATCACTGCATAAATGAAAAGCAAACTACCACAAATCAAAGTAGAAACCTACAGGAAGAAATTACATATGCCCAACCAGGAAAAGGAACAAGATTATCGTTGGAATTACAGAAGCTCATTGTATCCAAAAAATCAGGAAAAGGAACAAGATTATAGTCGGAATTACAAAAGCTTGTTGCATTCAACACGAAAAAGATCGAAAGAATAAATAATTATATTCTTACATGAAGGAGAAAAAAGAAATCTAGTTCAACTGTAGAGGGAAAATGAGTAACAAATAAACCTAAAATGAATCTCAATGGGTTTGGATGACAAACCTTCCATTGTTTGAGGGTCAATATGGTACAACGTGGAAGTTCCGTCACTTCCAAACAGGATTTTTCCATCAGTTGCAAGCCCCCATCCATCTGTCATCTGATGAGTGAATTTTTCAATCTGCCAAAAGAATGAAAAATATATAGGGAAGCTACAATAATAAAGAACATTTTTACTAAAATAAAAAGGTGGCCCCAGACAATAACAAGGACACAATAACTGTTCAACTTTCTTTTAAGAGAAAAAAACATTAATTTGAGTTCATAGATCAATGCACAATGCTCCTTTACAGGTTGAGAAATAGATTAGAAAATGATTTTACTAAGTCAATACCCATAAAACATAACATCAGGGAGGAAAAAGGTGGATTACGGACTTTGCTTAAATTATTTCTGTCATAAATGAAACCCTCATTCGTCAACCAAGCAACTTGGTATAACCTACACAAGAAAAATATCACCAGAAGATCAGAATATTATTGTACTTGTCTCAAACTTAATTTGAGCTGATCAAAATGTGCCACTTTAAGGCTATCTAGACAGGGAATAAGGAACTTTGTAATATGCACTCCTTTTTAAGCTGTCCTATCCAAGTTAAGGAACTCATGCAGTGAAATAACAAAACGTTATGGTATTCACTATTTGCACAAATTTACTTGTCCCCTAGTTAAAAAAAATACAGCTTGTGGATTCTAAGGTCAGGTTCACCCTCAATTATTCTGGCCTTGACTGATTAATCAGGCAAATCTATTGCATGATTACCAAGAGTATGCAATAAGGATAACGCTGGAAGCACAGAAAAATGTGTGGTACTATTTAAGTGCTAATAAGGTAAAATGTATTCAGACACAGTTTTGGAAACATATCAAAAAGGTGAAAAGAGTGAGGACAAACTAAATGGTGCAAAGGGACCATAAGCTCAGTCAAGAAAGAAAGGTATGAACAGAAGATAATAATAACAATAATAGAAGTTCAAATTCTGATGGATTTCAAACAAAAGTAGGGATTTGTTTGACACCTACAAAAAACTGCCTTTTGACTACTTTATCAGCATATGTTTACCTTAGAAGTGAACTTATAAGGCCTATTCAGCACCAACTACCATACCAGCACACTGCACCAAATATTCTACTAGGTCAACAAATTCACATTGGTTGACGTTGGACTTTAAGAAATCTGGTTCCAAATGAATATTTCAGAATTGATTCAGATATAAGTCAAATTCAAACCATAAAGTTCAATACTCCAATTCACATGCCTAATGAGAAGCCAAACAAAATATCTTTGTAATAACTTAGATCAGATTCAACTACAGTACTACACCCAACCAAAAATATAAAAATCACCCAATACTAACCAAAACCAACGGAAGCATAAATATCGTATTTGGCATCAGCCAAAAAGAGTTAAATGAGCGAGGGGAAGAGAAAGATCCTGAGAGAGATATAGGCGTTTCAGGTAATCACGTTCAATAGCATGGCCACCAAATATAGGTCAAAATTCAAGAATGAAGCCCCTAGAGAACTCAAAAGAGTGGATCCAAGTTAGGTGTCCAGGATGTCTGTTAGTAAATTTTCTTTGGGTAGGTGTAAGAAAAAGCTCCACTCAAGTTTAGTTTCAAAAGTTGCATAAGCTTCTTCAATACATTTCTAAGACTTCCAGTCATATGGCATGGGGTTTTGATTATCTGAGAAGGAGTTAAGGAAGAACAGAGAGAAGTCTAAGATCTTCTCCATTTGTTGAAGATGAGAAAATCACCTTTACAGCTCACGAGAGAAGCTATAGAAGTAGGAGAAATAAAAGCTGCCTAATTAAGTAAAAGCCTAGAACCTATAGCATAACTTGACACCATAGCACAACAATGAAGCGTAAAAGTAGCTAGGACAATCTAACAAACAGAATAGGACGAGCTAAACCAAGAACATCATATGAGCCCTTCTGGTGTGGCACTTCAATTGACAAAAAAGTAAGGTAGAGCAGCAAGTACTAGTCTACTACAACTACTACTGATATCAAATACCTACCTTTCACCAAGAAGAGTTAATCCTTCCCCGAAATAAGACTTGTCCATAATCTCCAGAGCCACGACCTGGAAGTCCAAAGATGACTTTTAAATATTCAAAAATAAAAACATATTTTAATAATAGCTTTTAGGTATTATGCCGAAATAAGATTAAACATTTAAAGAGGAGATCGTAATAATAGCTGGTTACTTGATGCAAATTTGGATATCAAAAACCAGATATGGCTGATATTGGGATATCAAAGTAGCATGGCCAAGTAGGTGTTACTCAAAAGAATACAAAGGTCATTCATTTCAAATCCTAGTTGATGAGAGAACAAAACATATTTTTTACACAAAGGTTTGTGCATCATCTGTTGAAAAATGGACGATAAGGATGTTTGTAAATTTGTGAGGCACGAATTTGTTTTTTTATGGTTTCATTTCATATCACCACCAGTGGGGGAAAAAACTGCCCTCACTAGTCGAACTTTTCTTACAGACAAAATCCAGAGGCAAAAGTGGAACTTGACTTGTAGCAACTCTAGATTTGACTGCAGAAATTTATCAGCACACGGCACACAATGAACAGGGACAGTGAAACATGTGTGAAGGGATAAATATATGGGGGTCATTTACAACATTTTTGACATATAATAATACCTTTCCAGTTTGCACTTCTACTCTTCGCACAGATGACTGCAGTGTAAATAGAAAAGTCAATAAGTATTAAGTAGTACATCATTAAGGTAAACAAAAAGGAAGACTACCAAGCTAAAAATAGTACATGAGACAGTTTCACACACAAAAATGATACTGTGCAGGCACAAGCTATATGATCAAAACATGAGAAAGACAGGATGTGATAATTTAGTAAAATAGTGTATTGTGATTCATAGTCAAGGTCTGGAAGTTTGAAAATCAGTTTCTGGATTATTTCACTACGTCTTTAGAAATTATTGCCTAACATCTCCGGATGGTATCATGTGATTCATAAGCAATACAAGAAGAAAAGATATACAGAGGTTATTGTTTAATCAAACATTAACACTGTGTAGAACTTCCACATGACATCCTCACAATAAGCCCCTCATACTTCACAACATGATGTCTTCAAATTGCACGACTTCAACTTTGCATGTTTTTCAAATGTATTTTTCCCGGAATAAGATAATGGCAAAACCATTGTCATCTACAAAAGGACATTGACCTTCAATTTGATCTTACATTATTGTATCCCAATTCTGATTATATATTATTTTATTAGCTTAACAGTGTCCTTTTAGAACTTATACGCATTGATCATTCCAATGGCCATTTGATTTTAGTGAGACTTAGAAGTAAATTCAAGTAATAGAAAAGGTTTACCTTCCCATTGAGGCCAGTGGACTCAAACAAAGTATCATTTCCTCCATACAGAAGACCCTGAAAGCAAGCATAAAAGATTTTAGTTTGTCAAAAATGGATGAACACGACAATTTGGGACCAGCAACCTACATAAGCAACAATAAAAATCACGAGCAGAATATAAGAAAAAATACTACGTCTCTAGCAATATTCAGCAATCAGAGTTCCTAGGCTATTTAAATGGCACTATAAGACCACTCTTTCTCACATCAAACAGAATATAAGAGAGTAAACCAAACATAGAAAAAGAAACTTAAACATCAATTACCCAAAATTTTAGTGTTCTGTGGTCAACATAAAGCAAATGATGAAATAGCCACCACTTCCGGTCAAATTGCTAGAACCTCAACATATGAGACCAAGAACTAGGTAAAATGACCTCGCAACTGAGTACAATTATAGTCCCAATTTTGATGCTGATGTAACCAATCAGAACAAATTGAACATAATCCAACAATTAAACAGCTGAACAGGAAAACACCTAAAACCACAGAAACATAAACAAAAAAATACTTATGCAGATCATTTAAACACAATTTCAGTACTCTGTGATCACGATAAAGCAACTGCTTAAATAGCTACCACTAAATCAATATAGCTTTGCGGAAAGCTCAAGAATGAAACCGGGAACATGAAATAGGTAAGCCACCAGGCGAGGAGTTGCATATTCTAGTCCCAGTTTTCATTCTGTAAGTAATTGATCTCAACAAATCACACAGAATCAACGAACAGAACAAATAAAAAAAAAAAAGCAATATAAGATCAAATGTTTCGTACTTGAGTGAAAGCCTGTGGATCGTGAGGAAACTCGTTGACTACTTCAACGGTATAAATTTGAGCTAATCGATGGGGGATATTCGCAGTCCGGTACCGAGTGTTCGAGGAAAAGCTGATAACGACAACAGATGCGATCAAAGCAAGAAAGAGAACTATGGAAACCCGGCAAGGACGAGAGAGAGGGAGAGAGAATCGAGAGGCCATGGGAGGACGGTGCAAGGAATGAGCATGCCGAGGCTTCTTCTTTTGCTTCTGCTTCATTCGCGATCCTTCGCCGCCTGTCACCGGCCGGTGACTCCCATTCTCGTCGGCGAAGGTTTTGATATTTTGAGAGGCGACAGAAATGTTTTGGGATTTTGAGTTTTGACCTCTTTGCGAAGCCGATCGCCGGTCGTCATCAATCGGCGATTGGTTAGTTTTACCACTCATTTTCAGCGTTTTCTTAACTTTACTATTAGAATATCTTTAAAGGTAAATTCTTCAAAAAAAAATATCAATTTGTCGTAGTAGATCAATTTTTGAATAAATGCAAATCAATTAATTAACCTTCTAAGGAAACTACAATGTCACTGAAATATCGAATACCAAAAATAAAAATACGTTTTAAAAACATGACAAATCATTAATTCAATAAATTTTTTTTAGAGATTTGTCGTAGTAGATCAATTTGTCGTAGTGGATAGATTTTGGGTTTTGATTCGAAATTCAAAACTAATAATCGTTTCAAAGTTATTATATAAGTGGATATTATTAACTATAATAAAATTTTAAGTTACATATATTTATATATTATGCTAATATAAATTTTCGGTTTATAGATTTGTCGGTTTAAACATCCTGCCTACAAGTAAGATTAATAAGTGTTTTTTTTATCATAAATATTATCTCCATTAAATATTATCTCCTTTTTGGAGAATTTATATACAATTTATAATTAATAATCTAAATATTTATATTATTGGATTTATTTGTATATTAAAACTCATTTTTAAATATGTATAAATAATTTATTTATTTTTGCCTCAATTAGTTCAATTATGAATTATTCATATAAACATACAATAAAAATCTATAGAACGGATCTCATTCGTCAAAATCAATACATTGTTCCGATGTTATCCCTTTTAATCTGATGAAAAAAATACTCCTTCTTTTGATCGAATACGGGTCATAATTTTTGTATAAAACGAATATCCATATGTTTAAAGAAAATTAATTTTAATTAATTAAAAAATATTCATACACCTTAATTTGTATTATTTTGTTTGACTTTGAATTACTATTTACTAAAAAAAATTCTAATGAAGAAAGAAAAAAATTCATATTTAAATATTAAGTTTTAACTAGATCAAACAGATAATCCGAATATCCGTGAATAATTATCCAATCTGATACGACTTAAATCTTATTAGGGTATTAGATTTTGTGTCCACTTTAACTTGATTATCCAAATATTTGTTGGGAATTAATAAATTCACACAAAAATTGAAATTTAAGATAATTTTTTTTAATAACGTATAAACATATTTTAAACTCGTGCATAGCACGGGTCTATTCATCTAAACATACAATAAAAATTTATAGAACAGATCCCATTCGTCAAAATCCATACATTATCCAATGATATCCCTTTTAATATGATAAAAAAAAAATACTCCCTCATTGGATCGAATACGGGTCATAATTTTTGTATAAAACGGATATCCATATGTTTAAAGAAAATTAATTTTAATTAATTAAAAAATATTTATACACCTTAAATTGTATTATTTTGTTTGACTTTGAATTACTATTTACTAAAAAAATTCTAATGAAGAAAGAAAAAAAAATTCATATTTAAATACTAAGTTTTAATTGGATGAAATAGATAATCCAAATATCCGTGCATAATTATTTAATCTGATACGACTTAAATCTTATTAGGGTATTATATTTTGTTTCCAGTTTAACTTGATTATGCAAATATTTGTTGGGAATTAATAAATTCGCACAAAACATTGAAAATTTACAAGAATTTTTCTTAATAACGTATAAACATATTTTAAACACGTGTATAGCGTGGATCTATTCATCTAGTCTAATAAATGAATGAATTTTAAATTTAAAAATTAGTTATCAATTTTATAGGAAGGTACTAAGGAGTGTTATGTGGAATATTTAAATTGTTGATTCACTATCCAAATGTCTAAGTTAATACACATCATTTAATGGTTTAAGAGAGATGTGGTGTTAATTTTATAATTTTTTGAAGGTATGAGCGAAATTTGTCATTTTGAAAATTTGTTTTAGTGGATTCGGTGACAATTTTATAATTTTTATGAAAAAATGTAAATGTTATTATCTTATTTCATAATTTTAGTTTAATTCGTTCAAAATTTATATACTATCAATTTTAATATTTTTTTATAGTTGGTTCATGTATTGTTTTGTTAATTTATTAGTTATGTTTTTTAAATATATATACTATCAGTTCTAATATTTTTATAGTTTATTTATGTATTGTTTTGTTAATTTACTAGTTATGTTTTTATGCTCTTTTCACTTATACATATTTGAACTAATAAAATGTAATGTTTGAACTAGAAAAAATAAAATATTCAAACTAATAGTACCCAAAATTTGAACAAATATTATAAAAGTTCAAAATTTTATGGTTATAAATATTAGAATACTTTATTATAATATATGCTTGTTTAAATTTTATATTATTAGCTCAAAGCCTCAAATTGAGTGTTCTATTAGTTCAAACATTTTATATTATTAGTTCATGCATTATTTTGAACTTATAAGAATCTTTTCTTTTTTTTTTTTTGATACAAGGGTAAGCAAAATGGGGGGAAGTCTCTAAAGACTTGTCACCCCAAAGCATCCAAATGATGAGGTCTTCAACATCTTCCGATAGCACCTCGTCACCCGGTGCTGACGCGAAATCAATGCAACGCAAGTAAATCTGCTACGGTCTTGAAAAACCAGCAAAGTAGTGAGCATAAAGCTGATCAAAACCGGAGATCAAGGAGGAGACGTCCGGGAAGATCATAACGGAGACACTGAGAAGAAAGGTGAAGCCGGAGGAGGACAAACAACACGACAATGTAAAGCATCTCTCAAAGATGAAACGGGTAATGGGCGAGCCAAGCACTATCAGAATAGCACCGCCAGACGCATGTACAGCAGGACACGACCTCCTGGGGCAGTGAAAGACGAGAATGTAACGCCCGGTTTCGATTTTTTTTTCCCTCTTGCGTACTTCTACCGATATTTTTAGTAAACTATAATTTTTTTTTCTTTTAAATGTTTTAAGACGTAAAGATAATTTCCCAAATATTTTTTTTTAGATTTGGTTTATTCGGGTAGAAAAGGGTCGGAAAATTTCCGATTCGGAGATCCCGTTCCGATCGTTTAATCGAGTTAACCGTTTTTACCCTCTTTTCTTATTTTTCTTTTTTTTTTTTCCCACGTGGCTTTTCCTCTCCATTTCTTTTCTTTTCTTGTTTTCTTTTCTTTTGTGCGTCTGGCATTCTGCCTGGGGAGG
>BSUD01000005.1:28439927-28539091 GCA_033239045.1 Fagopyrum esculentum | reverse complement strand
CGAGAGTGTTGTGAGTTGAGTGTGGTGACGAGGTAAGTCTCCGGACTTACTTAGCTTGTATTCTTTGTATTAGCATTATTGTGTGTTGGGTGGTGTGTGTTTATTATTTTACTATTTATAACAACTAAACCGGAAATAGGATTACCGACCTTTATATTATTTGGCCCAAGTGTATGATAACGGGCGGTGACATCACTGCCTGGCTCCCCGTGAGAGCTAGGGGGATCTCGGCGACTGGCCCGTGCTGGTTAGACGGTCGGAGGCATCCGGCCGTTCCATTGCCGGAAGAAGGGACCGAGGCGAGTTTCGGAGTATTCTCGTGTCACAAAAGAAGTTGAACTAGAACGGGATATGACTTAATAAATAAAGATAATAAACCGGATTTGTGTGCTTTGAGTATGTTGTGTGACTATGTTGAATTAATTGTGTTTGTGCCCTTCCCTTTAATTCTAATGCTTCAAATGTGAGCTAACGGTTTTATACCGAATGTTGTAGTTTGCCTTGCAGGTTAGGAATGCAGTCGAGAGATCCGGAAGAGTGGGCAGCCGGGGTTCCGTACATTTTAGGAGGGGTTTTGGTTAGAGTCGGGTTGTGTTTGTTCTTCGGTTATTGTGTTTTGTACGCCACGTGTATGGCGTTTAGTCTTTGTTTTGTATCTCGGCTGAAGTCTTTTGGTTGTTCGGTTTCGGGTTTCATTGCATTGCATAAAAATGAATTTCATTTTGGCCTTTATTTGTGCCTTGTTGCAAGATCCGGTGAAATTGTTGTTAGGCTAAGGGTCGGGACCCATTGTGAGGTCCCAACCCGTAGCGCCCCGAGTCCCGCGGATTCGGGGTGTTACAAAAAGTGGTATCAGAGCCCTAGGTTGACAACAATGGCACTCATAATCTTCTAAAGGCCGAATAAGGAATAAACAGAACCCCACGGGTTCTGAGTTTTCATTTTCAAAATCACATGCATGAGTCGGGGTAGAATGTACGGACCACCACTCCTTCCGCGGATCTCGGCAGCGTAGTTTAATGGATTATTAGTGTATGTATATATATATATATATATATGTATATGTGGACTTAGGATGGTTGTTGGACTATTATTATATGTTGATTATAGTTATGCATGATGGACTTGTTGTATCGCTATGGTGGCATGATCTTTATATTGATATGAGTTGTACATGTGGCATGATAGTATTATATTAATGCTTGAAACTCATTTTATGAGAATGGTTTCCTTGGATTTGTTATGCTGATATCATGTGGACATAGGAATTATAGAGTTATATACGTATACTAGGATATATAGTGACATATGGATGCTAGATCTTATAGTCGAGATGATAGAAAGCTATCATCGTCCCTTGGATGACGCCATTTGGCTTAGGATAATTTACATGTGAGGATGAGTATGCTCAAGTACCGAGTTGTGTATCCTGTTTTGGACAAACACCTTGGTGTTTCTCGGACTCCTTTCAGAGGATGTCGAATTGGATGATTAGAGATGACATAAACGAAGGACAAACAAGTGGAAGAGAACCTCGAGTTATTTTAAGCAAAACTGAGAAGGAAGTCATACGAGTAAGGAAGCGACATGAAGACATGAGAGTGGTTGCAAAGAAGCAACGGTTGAACCACAACGAAACCAACTAGAGATCGTGAACTTATGATTCTTCAAGACGACGCATGGTTATCTAAAAACACGAAGCGGGAAGGAAAGGAGTGCATACTAGCAAGGGGAGAAGTGGTATTTTCTTGAGACGTGAAGTTTTTCCTAGATGCTCCTAAGCATGAGAGTCAGGGTGTGAAGTTTGGTCGAACTAATAATAAGATTCATGAGATGCGTAAGTTAAGCTTACAGAAGAACTCAAAAGTGAAGTGACGGTTTTTGCGAGAGCTTAAGCAAGAGAATACTTCGGAAATACGAGAGTTACAAGGATGACTACATGGTGGAAGTTCATATGGTAGAATTACCGGGTGAGTCAATCATTTTCCGTCACTGTGATGAGACTGAGCAACGCTAAGAAGGAGGAAGTGTATGTGGGTGATGATCTTCAGAAGATGAAAGATGAAACAAGGGACGCGGATCGAAAGACTTAAGTTACCGATCGAGAGAAGAGCGAGTCATTACTAACGATAGAGAGGTAGGAAAGATGCACTTAAAAGATTTTATGAAGAGCGGTTAAGACTATGAAGTTGGATCATATAACACTAGAGGTATAGTTACCTTAAAGAAGAGGAAGGAAGCATGGAATGTAGAATGAGCTAATGGAGATTTAGGTAGAGTACCGAGGAGGATAGCCTTCATAAGAGTGGTAATGGAAATTATAGTAGAATGGTAAGTTGTTAACTTCGGAGAAGATCAAATACAAGCTAATCGGAGACAACTAAGAACGCACAAGTACGGGTTGTCTATGGATGAGTGTGGTGATGGGAAGAGTAAACCAGACTATGGGAACATAGATGATTGACAACAAGAGCTTGGAGTATTCGCGGTGGATCAATGGTAATAGTAAGGAAGTACATCAACATAAGCACATTTGTCTTAAATCAAATAATGTTGAACAATTTCAAGCAAGTAGCTGTTACAACCCTCCTAGGGAAGGACGAGGATGACCCTTTTTGACCTTCTTAGGTCATGAGAACGGCATATGGGAGAACGACCGGGATTAGAATTTATAAGGTTTGATCATGATAAAGGGAACTAGTAGACCAAGTGGAAAGTGATGCTTCTATTGTGGACGTGCGTAAAGAGGATGCATGACTCACACGAAAGAGCCATGGTGGCTATGGCGTGAAAGAGAGGACCTAGATTAGGGCAACGCTGCAAGCTTGGAGGGTATAATGTTAGTGTTTGGAGAAGAAATAAGTCAAATATTTTAGTGAATTTTGATGGAGAAAATGGCTTAGCATTCTCCACGGAGCATACTAGTACGCTTGTGAAGTTGTTCATGGGATACCAAGAGATACATAAGGTGACCAACAAGAGTAAGAGAAGACCAAAGTTTTGAAGTTGATGTCGACCTAAGATGTACGAGAGATATATAGAAGTTTTACATTGAGAACCTCCATGGTCGGAGGGACGTTACATAAGGAAGTGAAGTGTAAGGTTCTACACCTACTTGAATAAAGGATGTCTATAGTGAAAGCTTATGTAGAATACGAAGAGCTCCTCCCATATGTTGGGATGTTGCGGAAAGTGAAGAAGATGAGGTCTATTGTTTTGAAACACGGTTAAGTCTTGCAGTTTGGACCCTTATGGCTGCACATAAGTGAGAAACCCTAGAAGATTTTTACAATCATGTCATCTAAGAGGGAGGATGAGATTAAGTTATATGATCACCTAAATAAGGCTACAAGAGTCAAAAGACTAGAGCAAGTCTCTCGAGTTCAAGAGATGGAGGATCTTTGAAAGAAGATGATCAATATTGTAGCTATAGAAGGAACAATACACGTGTTGAAGGACGTCACCCCAACCAGTCGGGGTGGACCACTTGTCAAGCGTTAGGAATAGGTTGTGTCGGTCATTACGATATGAGATGGGTAGAGAAGATATGGAGCCCGGGATAGAACATATTCCAATGCATCGGAATGTGAAATTTACCGCTAAGATTGATTTGGGCTCAACTCCAATTTCTAAAGCGGTGTACAAAAGACATCAAGAAATGATACCCGTAAGGATACTCGAATTGGGGATGTAATCAAAGGAGCAATTGCATGGACTGCTTGATAAAGGTTCATTAGAACCAATGCACTGCCATAGAGAACACCAGAAGATATCTTAAACTCTTGATTTGAAGTTTATCTTGATACATATCTTCAACTCTTGATTCGAAGTTATTATAAGAACACCATAATTGTTGTGAAAAAGACAGACGATTCTCTCCAAATTGAACATTGATTACCGTGAGTCGAAGGACAAGTATTCCATACACCGAATGGATGATCTACTCGATCGGTTACAAGGGTTGGTAGTCTCTTATGAGAATGATTTAAAGCATGGTGGTCACAAACTAAGAATTCGAGATTGGGATATTGCAAGTACGGCATTCCGGACGAACTATGATCACTATGAGTTATAGAGATTCCATATGGGCTTACCAATGCCCCGGATATTTTGGTCTACTCTCGAAGAAGAGAGAAGTTTTATGACAAGTTGTCTCGGGATGGCAACCCCCGAATGACGTAAAAAAAGTTACAAGTTTTTCTTGGTCATGCTGGTCGTCACCGGATTTGTGGAGATACTCTCCGAAGTAACACCATCTATGACTAACCTACTTCAGAAGACAAATAAGTTTGAGTGGGACGAAAATTGACAATGGATTTGTTGGAGAGTTAAGAGAAGTTTCATTGGGGCAACTGTTTTGAAATTGTCTCGAGGTATGATGGTTTGAAGTGTACAAGTGATTCTCGAAGACAAGTTCTTGGTTGAGTATTGAAGAACGATATAAAAGTAATAGCATACGTGTCTTGTTAATGTAAGCAATGTCAAGTAAAGTACTCCTTCATTACTTGGAACCTGCAACAATAAGTGAGGAAACGTAACATCAAGATTGGTTTGACAAGAACCAAAGCCAAATGTGTAAATTATAAGTTCGATCTTCTTTGTTAGAGACAATCAAAGAGAAACAGAAGGAAAATGCTACATTGAGAAAGACACGAGGAAGAAGTTGAGTTTCCGATGTATCAGATCTTTTTGAGATCCTAGCGTGAGTTGGGAAAGTGGTTTACCGATTGACGTGACCATTGAGAGTAGAGGTTGTTCACCCGGTGTTTCATGTTTATTAGTCGAAGGAGTACATACATGACTCGAGACATGTGGTCCATTGTGATGTTCTAGTCGAGACAAGGAGCCAATGAGGCTAACTAGAGGACGTAGGATAGTATCTTTGGTCGAGTTTTACGCATGTTTAGCGATTTTTAGGACCGTCGGGTTAGTCCCGAAATCTTTCCTTGGTTGTACTTAGGTGTTTTGTGACATGACATGATGTTTGTGCTTCTGATGAGTATGTCTTGCGAGTCTTGATGTGTATTTCTGCTCTGTGCGGGAATGTGCTATATGACGTGATATATCTTGCGGTGGTAGTTAGAGTAGATAGTTTGTATAGATTAGAAGGTTTAAGCCTTCTTAGTTCGAGAGTTCACACCTCGGCCTTGGGGACCGAGAAGTTCGATGTATAGCAAGTTTCGGGACGAAACTTGTTTTCATGGGGACCTAATGTAACGCCCGGTTTCGATTTTTTTTTCCCTCTTGCGTACTTCTACCGATATTTTTAGTAAACTATAATTTTTTTTTCTTTTAAATGTTTTAAGACGTAAAGATAATTTCCCAAATATTTTTTTTAGATTTGGTTTATTCGGGTAGAAAAGGGTCGGAAAATTTCCGATTCGGAGATCCCGTTCCGATCGTTTAATCGAGTTAACCGTTTTTACCCTCTTTTCTTATTTTTCTTTTTTTTTTTCCCACGTGGCTTTTCCTCTCCATTTCTTTTCTTTTCTTGTTTTCTTTTCTTCTGTGCGTCTGGCATTCTGCCTGGGGAGGGTCGATGAGTCGCCTCCTCGCTTCCCACGTTGCAACCTACGAGCCGTCCCTTGCCCTAGCCTGCAGGTGACCCCTCGCCTCTCCCGCTCTACTACTCGCTAACCTGAGCTCCCTCTGCCTCTCTCTCAGCCCAGCCGAGTCTCTCAGCCTGACTACTCTCTCCCTCTGTTTTCTCAACACAACAAACCCCCTCCCTCATACCCTATTCTTCCTTTTTCCCCACCGCAGTGAAGCCGCCGGAGAAGCAAGCAACAGGTGACGCCGCCGAACGCCGTGCTGGAGGCTGGATCCGCGACCCTGCAGCCTCCCTTTTCCCCACTCCTCCTCTGTCGGTCTTCCTGGGAGTAGCAATCCCTGCTATCGTTGCAGCCGACGGACCCCACCGCCTCGCCGCCAGGAAGCACGCCTTCCCCTCTTCTGTCCTTGTCGCCGGAGCCGCTGCAGTGCCTCCTAGAAGAGCCGGCCGCCTCCTTTGTGCAGATTGGAGAAAGGTTGAAGAAGACCTTTTCCCCAAATTATATTCAGACCCCTTTCTTTTGTGCTAATTACACTTTTGACCCACTGTTTGGTATTTGCACTTTTAGACCCAGTTTTTGGATGTGAACAACATACCCTCCTGTAGAGTTAATTACATAAATTGACCCAAAATTTTTATATTGCGGTTTTGGCCCTATGCTTTATAAAATATGCAGTTTTGCCTTGTGTGTAAATTTTGGATTTTTGGTCTAACTCGTGATGTTCACCTCGGAAATATTTTACGGGTTTTGACCTTGTTTTGAAAATGAATTTCTCTACTTATATCTAGACCGTTGTACAACCAATCTAGCTTATAAGCTAAATTTCATTAACTTTGGTTTTAGGTCCGGAAGCGACCGTTATAGACCGACGAATCCAATCTCGACGTACGTAAACCATCTTCAACCTTGGATCGTGTGTGAGTACCTTCTCCGTCTTTTAATTCGATAGCGGTAGTGTATCATACTAGGTGAATCTAGTATAACTTAGAGTTAATACCAAGTAGTGGTTATGGACCTTAGGTGAGTTTCTAGGATTTGATATTGTCTGATGGATTGATGTTGATTCCAAGCTTGAGGTGTTGGTTATCTTGTGAGGTTGATATACGGCTTTAAGTTATAATGTTGCTCTTGTGAGTGTTTTGAGGCTCGAGGTGGGATTGTATGATCTTGTGGAATTTGGAGTTTAGGTTTGGCTTATCCTAGTTGCGTTGTGAGTTATGATCTTGCGAGATTTGAGGGTTTAGAAGTCTTAGGACTTCTAGCTTGTGTTGAGTGTGATATGAGCATTAGGGATTCTAGGTTGCGGTCCTAGAATTGAGAGTCAAATGGTCTTGCATTGATCATTTGTATAGAAGTCTAAGACTTCTATTGTGAGTGGGTTATTGTTGATATAGTAATCTTCTTGTGAGCAGGCTTCCTCCCCTAAGGAAGCGAGAGTGTTGTGAGTTGAGTGTGGTGACGAGGTAAGTCTCCGGACTTACTTAGCTTGTATTCTTTGTATTAGCATTATTTTGTGTTGGGTGGTGTGTGTTTATTATTTTACTATTTATAACAACTAAACCGGAAATAGGATTACCGACCTTTATATTATTTGGCCCAAGTGTATGATAACGGGCGGTGACATCACTGCCTGGCTCCCCGTGAGAGCTAGGGGGATCTCGGCGACTGGCCCGTGCTGGTTAGACGGTCGGAGGCATCCGGCCGTTCCATTGCCGGAAGAAGGGACCGAGGCGAGTTTCGGAGTATTCTCGTGTCACAAAAGAAGTTGAACTAGAACGGGATATGACTTAATAAATAAAGATAATAAACCGGATTTGTGTGCTTTGAGTATGTTGTGTGACTATGTTGAATTAATTGTGTTTGTGCCCTTCCCTTTAATTCTAATGCTTCGAATGTGAGCTAACGGTTTTATACCGAATGTTGTAGTTTGCCTTGCAGGTTAGGAATGCAGTCGAGAGATCCGGAAGAGTGGGCAGCCGGGGTTCCGTACATTTTAGGAGGGGTTTTGGTTAGAGTCGGGTTGTGTTTGTTCTTCGGTTATTGTGTTTTGTACGCCATGTGTATGGCGTTTAGTCTTTGTTTTGTATCTCGGCTGAAGTCTTTTGGTTGTTCGGTTTCGGGTTTCATTGCATTGCATAAAAATGAATTTCATTTTGGCCTTTATTTGTGCCTTGTTGCAAGATCCGGTGAAATTGTTGTTAGGCTAAGGGTCGGGACCCATTGTGAGGTCCCAACCCGTAGCGCCCCGAGTCCCGCGGATTCGGGGTGTTACAAAAAGTGGTATCAGAGCCCTAGGTTGACAACAATGGCACTCATAATCTTCTAAAGGCCGAATAAGGAATAAACAGAACCCCACGGGTTCTGAGTTTTCATTTTCAAAATCACATGCATGAGTCGGGGTAGAATGTACGGACCACCACTCCTTCCGCGGATCTCGGCAGCGTAGTTTAATGGATTATTAGTGTATGTATATATATATATATATATATGTATATGTGGACTTAGGATGGTTGTTGGACTATTATTATATGTTGATTATAGTTATGCATGATGGACTTGTTGTATCGCTATGGTGGCATGATCTTTATATTGATATGAGTTGTACATGTGGCATGATAGTATTATATTAATGCTTGAAACTCATTTTATGAGAATGGTTTCCTTGGATTTGTTATGCTGATATCATGTGGACATAGGAATTATAGAGTTATATACGTATACTAGGATATATAGTGACATATGGATGCTAGATCTTATAGTCGAGATGATAGAAAGCTATCATCGTCCCTTGGATGACGCCATTTGGCTTAGGATAATTTACATGTGAGGATGAGTATGCTCAAGTACCGAGTTGTGTATCCTGTTTTGGACAAACACCTTGGTGTTTCTCGGACTCCTTTCAGAGGATGTCGAATTGGATGATTAGAGATGACATAAACGAAGGACAAACAAGTGGAAGAGAACCTCGAGTTATTTTAAGCAAAACTGAGAAGGAAGTCATACGAGTAAGGAAGCGACATGAAGACATGAGAGTGGTTGCAAAGAAGCAACGGTTGAACCACAACGAAACCAACTAGAGATCGTGAACTTATGATTCTTCAAGACGACGCATGGTTATCTAAAAACACGAAGCGGGAAGGAAAGGAGTGCATACTAGCAAGGGGAGAAGTGGTATTTTCTTGAGACGTGAAGTTTTTCCTAGATGCTCCTAAGCATGAGAGTCAGGGTGTGAAGTTTGGTCGAACTAATAATAAGATTCATGAGATGCGTAAGTTAAGCTTACAGAAGAACTCAAAAGTGAAGTGACGGTTTTTGCGAGAGCTTAAGCAAGAGAATACTTCGGAAATACGAGAGTTACAAGGATGACTACATGGTGGAAGTTCATATGGTAGAATTACCGGGTGAGTCAATCATTTTCCGTCACTGTGATGAGACTGAGCAACGCTAAGAAGGAGGAAGTGTATGTGGGTGATGATCTTCAGAAGATGAAAGATGAAACAAGGGACGCGGATCGAAAGACTTAAGTTACCGATCGAGAGAAGAGCGAGTCATTACTAACGATAGAGAGGTAGGAAAGATGCACTTAAAAGATTTTATGAAGAGCGGTTAAGACTATGAAGTTGGATCATATAACACTAGAGGTATAGTTACCTTAAAGAAGAGGAAGGAAGCATGGAATGTAGAATGAGCTAATGGAGATTTAGGTAGAGTACCGAGGAGGATAGCCTTCATAAGAGTGGTAATGGAAATTATAGTAGAATGGTAAGTTGTTAACTTCGGAGAAGATCAAATACAAGCTAATCGGAGACAACTAAGAACGCACAAGTGCGGGTTGTCTATGGATGAGTGTGGTAATGGGAAGAGTAAACCAGACTATGGGAACATAGATGATTGACAACAAGAGCTTGGAGTATTCGCGGTGGATCAATGGTAATAGTAAGGAAGTACATCAACAGAAGCACATTTGTCTTAAATCAAATAATGTTGAACAATTTCAAGCAAGTAGCTGTTACAACCCTCCTAGGGAAGGACGAGGATGACCCTTTTTGACCTTCTTAGGTCATGAGAACGGCATATGGGAGAACGACCGGGATTAGAATTTATAAGGTTTGATCATGATAAAGGGAACTAGTAGACCAAGTGGAAAGTGATGCTTCTATTGTGGACGTGCGTAAAGAGGATGCATGACTCACACGAAAGAGCCATGGTGGCTATGGCGTGAAAGAGAGGACCTAGATTAGGGCAACGCTGCAAGCTTGGAGGGTATAATGTTAGTGTTTGGAGAAGAAATAAGTCAAATATTTTAGTGAATTTTGATGGAGAAAATGGCTTAGCATTCTCCACGGAGCATACTAGTACGCTTGTGAAGTTGTTCATGGGATACCAAGAGATACATAAGGTGACCAACAAGAGTAAGAGAAGACCAAAGTTTTGAAGTTGATGTCGACCTAAGATGTACGAGAGATATATAGAAGTTTTACATTGAGAACCTCCATGGTCGGAGGGACGTTACATAAGGAAGTGAAGTGTAAGGTTCTACACCTACTTGAATAAAGGATGTCTATAGTGAAAGCTTATGTAGAATACGAAGAGCTCCTCCCATATGTTGGGATGTTGCGGAAAGTGAAGAAGATGAGGTCTATTGTTTTGAAACACGGTTAAGTCTTGCAGTTTGGACCCTTATGGCTGCACATAAGTGAGAAACCCTAGAAGATTTTTACAATCATGTCATCTAAGAGGGAGGATGAGATTAAGTTATAGGATCACCTAAATAAGGCTACAAGAGTCAAAAGACTAGAGCAAGTCTCTCGAGTTCAAGAGATGGAGGATCTTTGAAAGAAGATGATCAACATTGTAGCTATAGAAGGAACAATACACGTGTTGAAGGACGTCACCCCAACCGGTCGGGGTGGACCACTTGTCAAGCGTTAGGAATAGGTTGTGTCGGTCATTACGATATGAGATGGGTAGAGAAGATATGGAGCCCGGGATAGAACAGATTCCAATGCATCGGAATGTGAAATTTACCGCTAAGATTGATTTGGGATCAACTCCAATTTCTAAAGCGGTGTACAAAAGACATCAAGAAATGATACCCGTAAGGATACTCGAATTGGGGATGCAATCAAAGGAGCAATTGCATGGACTGCTTGATAAAGGTTCATTAGAACCAATGCACTGCCATAAAGAACACCAGAAGATATCTTAAACTCTTGATTTGAAGTTTATCTTGATACATATCTTCAACTCTTGATTTGAAGTTATTATGAGAACACCATAATTGTTGTGAAAAAGACAGACGATTCTCTCCAAATTGAACATTGATTACCGTGAGTCGAAGGACAAGTATTCCATACACCGAATGGATGATCTATTCGATCGGTTACAAGGGTTGGTAGTCTCTTATGAGAATGATTTAAAGCATGGTGGTCACAAACTAAGAATTCGAGATTGGGATATTGCAAGTATGGCATTCCGGACGAACTATGATCACTATGAGTTATAGAGATTCCATATGGGCTTACCAATGCCCCGGATATTTTGGTCTACTCTCGAAGAAGAGAGAAGTTTTATGACTAGTTGTCTCGGGATGGCAACCCCCGAATGACGTAAAAAAAGTTACAAGTTTTTCTTGGTCATGCTGGTCGTCACCGGATTTGTGGAGATACTCTCCGAAGTAACACCATCTATGACTAACCTACTTCAGAAGACAAATAAGTTTGAGTGGGATGAAAATTGACAATGGATTTATTGGAGAGTTAAGAGAAGATTCATTGGGGCAACTATTTTGAAATTGTCTCGAGGTATGATGGTTTGAAGTGTACAAGTGATTCTCGAAGACAAGTCCTTGGTTGAGTATTGAAGAACGATATAAAAGTAATAGCATACGTGTCTTGTTAATGTAAGCAATGTCAAGTAAAGTACTCCTTCATTACTTGGAACCTGCAACAAGAAGTGAGGAAACGTAACATCAAGATTGGTTTGACAAGAACCACACCCAAATGTGTAAATTATAAGTTTGATCTTCTTTGTTAGAAACAATCAAAGAGAAACAGAAGGAAAATGCTACATTGAGAAAGACCCGAGGAAGAAGTTGAGTTTCCGATGTATCAGATCTTTTTGAGATCCTAGCGTGAGTTGGGAAAGTGGTTTATCGATTGACGTGACCATTGAGAGTAGAGGTTGTTCACCCGGTGTTTCATGTTTATTAGTCGAAGAAGTACATACATGACTCGAGACATGTGGTCCATTGTGATGGTCTAGTCGAGACAAGGAGCCAATGAGGCTAACTAGAGGACGTAGGATAGTATCTTTGGTCGAGTTTTACGCATGTTTAGCGATCTTTAGGACCGTCGGGTTAGTCCCGAAATCTTTCCTTTGTTGTACTTAGGTGTTTTGTGACATGACATGATGTCTGTGCTTCTGATGAGTATGTCTTGCGAGTCTTGATGTGTAGTTCTGCTCTGTGCGGGAATGTGCTATATGACGTGATATATCTTGCGGTGGTAGTTAGAGTAGATAGTTTGTATATATTAGAAGGTTTAAGCCTTCTTAGTTCGAGAGTTCACACCTCGGCCTTGGGGACCGAGAAGTTCGATGTATAGCAAGTTTCGGGACGAAACTTGTTTTCATGGGGACCTAATGTAACGCCCGGTTTTGATTTTTTTTTCCCTCTTGCGTACTTCTACCGATATTTTTAGTAAACTATAATTTTTTTTTCTTTTAAATGTTTTAAGACGTAAAGATAATTTCCCAAATATTTTTTTTTAGATTTGGTTTATTCGGGTAGAAAAGGGTCGGAAAATTTCCGATTCGGAGATCCCGTTCCGATCGTTTAATCGAGTTAACCGTTTTTACCCTCTTTTCTTATTTTTCTTTTTTTTTTTCCCACGTGGCTTTTCCTCTCCATTTCTTTTCTTTTCTTGTTTTCTTTTCTTTTGTGCGTCTGGCATTCTGCCTGGGGAGGGTCGATGAGTCGCCTCCTCGCTTCCCACGTTGCAACCTACGAGCCGTCCCTTGCCCTAGCCTGCAGGTGACCCCTCGCCTCTCCCGCTCTACTACTCGCTAACCTGAGCTCCCTCTGCCTCTCTCTCAGCCCAGCCGAGTCTCTCAGCCTGACTACTCTCTCCCTCTGTTTTCTCAACACAACAAACCCCCTCCCTCATACCCTATTCTTCCTTTTTCCCCACCGCAGTGAAGCCGCCGGAGAAGCAAGCAACAGGTGACGCCGCCGAACGCCGTGCTGGAGGCTGGATCCGCGACCCTGCAGCCTCCCTTTTCCCCACTCCTCCTCTGTCGGTCTTCCTGGGAGTAGCAATCCCTGCTATCGTTGCAGCCGACGGACCCCACCGCCTCGCCGCCAGGAAGCACGCCTTCCCCTCTTCTGTCCTTGTCGCCGGAGCCGCTGCAGTGCCTCCTAGAAGAGCCGGCCGCCTCCTTTGTGCAGATTGGAGAAAGGTTGAAGAAGACCTTTTCCCCAAATTATATTCAGACCCCTTTCTTTTGTGCTAATTATACTTTTGACCCACTGTTTTGTATTTGCACTTTTAGACCCAGTTTTTGGATGTGAACAACATACCCTCCTGTAGAGTTAATTACATAAATTGACCCAAAATTTTTATATTGCAGTTTTGGCCCTATGCTTTATAAAATATGCAGTTTTGCCTTGTGTGTAAATTTTGGATTTTTGGTCTAACTCGTGATGTTCACCTCGGAAATATTTTACGGGTTTTGACCTTGTTTTGAAAATGAATTTCTCTACTTATATCTAGACCGTTGTACAACCAATCTAGCTTATAAGCTAAATTTCATTAACTTTGGTTTTAGGTCCGGAAGCGACCGTTATAGACCGACGAATCCAATCTCGACGTACGTAAACCATCTTCAACCTTGGATCGTGTGTGAGTACCTTCTCCGTCTTTTAATTCGATAGCGGTAGTGTATCATACTAGGTGAATCTAGTATAACTTAGAGTTAATACCAAGTAGTGGTTATGGACCTTAGGTGAGTTTCTAGGATTTGATATTGTCTGATGGATTGATGTTGATTCCAAGCTTGAGGTGTTGGTTATCTTGTGAGGTTGATATACGGCTTTAAGTTATAATGTTGCTCTTGTGAGTGTTTTGAGGCTCGAGGTGGGATTGTATGATCTTGTGGAATTTGGAGTTTAGGTTTGGCTTATCCTAGTTGCGTTGTGAGTTATGATCTTGCGAGATTTGAGGGTTTAGAAGTCTTAGGACTTCTAGCTTGTGTTGAGTGTGATATGAGCATTAGGGATTCTAGGTTGCGGTCCTAGAATTGAGAGTCAAATGGTCTTGCATTGATCATTTGTATAGAAGTCTAAGACTTCTATTGTGAGTGGGTTATTGTTGATATAGTAATCTTCTTGTGAGCAGGCTTCCTCCCCTAAGGAAGCGAGAGTGTTGTGAGTTGAGTGTGGTGACGAGGTAAGTCTCCGGACTTACTTAGCTTGTATTCTTTGTATTAGCATTATTGTGTGTTGGGTGGTGTGTGTTTATTATTTTACTATTTATAACAACTAAACCGGAAATAGGATTACCGACCTTTATATTATTTGGCCCAAGTGTATGATAACGGGCGGTGACATCACTGCCTGGCTCCCCGTGAGAGCTAGGGGGATCTCGGCGACTGGCCCGTGCTGGTTAGACGGTCGGAGGCATCCGGCCGTTCCATTGCCGGAAGAAGGGACCGAGGCGAGTTTCGGAGTATTCTCGTGTCACAAAAGAAGTTGAACTAGAACGGGATATGACTTAATAAATAAAGATAATAAACCGGATTTGTGTGCTTTGAGTATGTTGTGTGACTATGTTGAATTAATTGTGTTTGTGCCCTTCCCTTTAATTCTAATGCTTCAAATGTGAGCTAACGGTTTTATACCGAATGTTGTAGTTTGCCTTGCAGGTTAGGAATGCAGTCGAGAGATCCGGAAGAGTGGGCAGCCGGGGTTCCGTACATTTTAGGAGGGGTTTTGGTTAGAGTCGGGTTGTGTTTGTTCTTCGGTTATTGTGTTTTGTACGCCACGTGTATGGCGTTTAGTCTTTGTTTTGTATCTCGGCTGAAGTCTTTTGGTTGTTCGGTTTCGGGTTTCATTGCATTGCATAAAAATGAATTTCATTTTGGCCTTTATTTGTGCCTTGTTGCAAGATCCGGTGAAATTGTTGTTAGGCTAAGGGTCGGGACCCATTGTGAGGTCCCAACCCGTAGCGCCCCGAGTCCCGCGGATTCGGGGTGTTACAAAAAGTGGTATCAGAGCCCTAGGTTGACAACAATGGCACTCATAATCTTCTAAAGGCCGAATAAGGAATAAACAGAACCCCACGGGTTCTGAGTTTTCATTTTCAAAATCACATGCATGAGTCGGGGTAGAATGTACGGACCACCACTCCTTCCGCGGATCTCGGCAGCGTAGTTTAATGGATTATTAGTGTATGTATATATATATATATATATATGTATATGTGGACTTAGGATGGTTGTTGGACTATTATTATATGTTGATTATAGTTATGCATGATGGACTTGTTGTATCGCTATGGTGGCATGATCTTTATATTGATATGAGTTGTACATGTGGCATGATAGTATTATATTAATGCTTGAAACTCATTTTATGAGAATGGTTTCCTTGGATTTGTTATGCTGATATCATGTGGACATAGGAATTATAGAGTTATATACGTATACTAGGATATATAGTGACATATGGATGCTAGATCTTATAGTCGAGATGATAGAAAGCTATCATCGTCCCTTGGATGACGCCATTTGGCTTAGGATAATTTACATGTGAGGATGAGTATGCTCAAGTACCGAGTTGTGTATCCTGTTTTGGACAAACACCTTGGTGTTTCTCGGACTCCTTTCAGAGGATGTCGAATTGGATGATTAGAGATGACATAAACGAAGGACAAACAAGTGGAAGAGAACCTCGAGTTATTTTAAGCAAAACTGAGAAGGAAGTCATACGAGTAAGGAAGCGACATGAAGACATGAGAGTGGTTGCAAAGAAGCAACGGTTGAACCACAACGAAACCAACTAGAGATCGTGAACTTATGATTCTTCAAGACGACGCATGGTTATCTAAAAACACGAAGCGGGAAGGAAAGGAGTGCATACTAGCAAGGGGAGAAGTGGTATTTTCTTGAGACGTGAAGTTTTTCCTAGATGCTCCTAAGCATGAGAGTCAGGGTGTGAAGTTTGGTCGAACTAATAATAAGATTCATGAGATGCGTAAGTTAAGCTTACAGAAGAACTCAAAAGTGAAGTGACGGTTTTTGCGAGAGCTTAAGCAAGAGAATACTTCGGAAATACGAGAGTTACAAGGATGACTACATGGTGGAAGTTCATATGGTAGAATTACCGGGTGAGTCAATCATTTTCCGTCACTGTGATGAGACTGAGCAACGCTAAGAAGGAGGAAGTGTATGTGGGTGATGATCTTCAGAAGATGAAAGATGAAACAAGGGACGCGGATCGAAAGACTTAAGTTACCGATCGAGAGAAGAGCGAGTCATTACTAACGATAGAGAGGTAGGAAAGATGCACTTAAAAGATTTTATGAAGAGCGGTTAAGACTATGAAGTTGGATCATATAACACTAGAGGTATAGTTACCTTAAAGAAGAGGAAGGAAGCATGGAATGTAGAATGAGCTAATGGAGATTTAGGTAGAGTACCGAGGAGGATAGCCTTCATAAGAGTGGTAATGGAAATTATAGTAGAATGGTAAGTTGTTAACTTCGGAGAAGATCAAATACAAGCTAATCGGAGACAACTAAGAACGCACAAGTACGGGTTGTCTATGGATGAGTGTGGTGATGGGAAGAGTAAACCAGACTATGGGAACATAGATGATTGACAACAAGAGCTTGGAGTATTCGCGGTGGATCAATGGTAATAGTAAGGAAGTACATCAACATAAGCACATTTGTCTTAAATCAAATAATGTTGAACAATTTCAAGCAAGTAGCTGTTACAACCCTCCTAGGGAAGGACGAGGATGACCCTTTTTGACCTTCTTAGGTCATGAGAACGGCATATGGGAGAACGACCGGGATTAGAATTTATAAGGTTTGATCATGATAAAGGGAACTAGTAGACCAAGTGGAAAGTGATGCTTCTATTGTGGACGTGCGTAAAGAGGATGCATGACTCACACGAAAGAGCCATGGTGGCTATGGCGTGAAAGAGAGGACCTAGATTAGGGCAACGCTGCAAGCTTGGAGGGTATAATGTTAGTGTTTGGAGAAGAAATAAGTCAAATATTTTAGTGAATTTTGATGGAGAAAATGGCTTAGCATTCTCCACGGAGCATACTAGTACGCTTGTGAAGTTGTTCATGGGATACCAAGAGATACATAAGGTGACCAACAAGAGTAAGAGAAGACCAAAGTTTTGAAGTTGATGTCGACCTAAGATGTACGAGAGATATATAGAAGTTTTACATTGAGAACCTCCATGGTCGGAGGGACGTTACATAAGGAAGTGAAGTGTAAGGTTCTACACCTACTTGAATAAAGGATGTCTATAGTGAAAGCTTATGTAGAATACGAAGAGCTCCTCCCATATGTTGGGATGTTGCGGAAAGTGAAGAAGATGAGGTCTATTGTTTTGAAACACGGTTAAGTCTTGCAGTTTGGACCCTTATGGCTGCACATAAGTGAGAAACCCTAGAAGATTTTTACAATCATGTCATCTAAGAGGGAGGATGAGATTAAGTTATATGATCACCTAAATAAGGCTACAAGAGTCAAAAGACTAGAGCAAGTCTCTCGAGTTCAAGAGATGGAGGATCTTTGAAAGAAGATGATCAATATTGTAGCTATAGAAGGAACAATACACGTGTTGAAGGACGTCACCCCAACCAGTCGGGGTGGACCACTTGTCAAGCGTTAGGAATAGGTTGTGTCGGTCATTACGATATGAGATGGGTAGAGAAGATATGGAGCCCGGGATAGAACATATTCCAATGCATCGGAATGTGAAATTTACCGCTAAGATTGATTTGGGCTCAACTCCAATTTCTAAAGCGGTGTACAAAAGACATCAAGAAATGATACCCGTAAGGATACTCGAATTGGGGATGTAATCAAAGGAGCAATTGCATGGACTGCTTGATAAAGGTTCATTAGAACCAATGCACTGCCATAGAGAACACCAGAAGATATCTTAAACTCTTGATTTGAAGTTTATCTTGATACATATCTTCAACTCTTGATTCGAAGTTATTATAAGAACACCATAATTGTTGTGAAAAAGACAGACGATTCTCTCCAAATTGAACATTGATTACCGTGAGTCGAAGGACAAGTATTCCATACACCGAATGGATGATCTACTCGATCGGTTACAAGGGTTGGTAGTCTCTTATGAGAATGATTTAAAGCATGGTGGTCACAAACTAAGAATTCGAGATTGGGATATTGCAAGTACGGCATTCCGGACGAACTATGATCACTATGAGTTATAGAGATTCCATATGGGCTTACCAATGCCCCGGATATTTTGGTCTACTCTCGAAGAAGAGAGAAGTTTTATGACAAGTTGTCTCGGGATGGCAACCCCCGAATGACGTGAAAGAAGTTACAAGTTTTTCTTGGTCATGCTGGTCGTCACCGGATTTGTGGAGATACTCTCCGAAGTAACACCATCTATGACTAACCTACTTCAGAAGACAAATAAGTTTGAGTGGGACGAAAATTGACAATGGATTTGTTGGAGAGTTAAGAGAAGTTTCATTGGGGCAACTGTTTTGAAATTGTCTCGAGGTATGATGGTTTGAAGTGTACAAGTGATTCTCGAAGACAAGTTCTTGGTTGAGTATTGAAGAACGATATAAAAGTAATAGCATACGTGTCTTGTTAATGTAAGCAATGTCAAGTAAAGTACTCCTTCATTACTTGGAACCTGCAACAATAAGTGAGGAAACGTAACATCAAGATTGGTTTGACAAGAACCAAAGCCAAATGTGTAAATTATAAGTTCGATCTTCTTTGTTAGAGACAATCAAAGAGAAACAGAAGGAAAATGCTACATTGAGAAAGACACGAGAAAGAAGTTGAGTTTCCGATGTATCAGATCTTTTTGAGATCCTAGCGTGAGTTGGGAAAGTGGTTTACCGATTGACGTGGCCATTGAGAGTAGAGGTTGTTCACCCGGTGTTTCATGTTTATTAGTCGAAGGAGTACATACATGACTCGAGACATGTGGTCCATTGTGATGTTCTAGTCGAGACAAGGAGCCAATGAGGCTAACTAGAGGACGTAGGATAGTATCTTTGGTCGAGTTTTACGCATGTTTAGCGATTTTTAGGACCGTCGGGTTAGTCCCGAAATCTTTCCTTGGTTGTACTTAGGTGTTTTGTGACATGACATGATGTTTGTGCTTCTGATGAGTATGTCTTGCGAGTCTTGATGTGTATTTCTGCTCTGTGCGGGAATGTGCTATATGACGTGATATATCTTGCGGTGGTAGTTAGAGTAGATAGTTTGTATAGATTAGAAGGTTTAAGCCTTCTTAGTTCGAGAGTTCACACCTCGGCCTTAGGGACCGAGAAGTTCGATGTATAGAAAGTTTCGGGACGAAACTTGTTTTTAGGGGGACCTAATGTAACGCCCGGTTTCGATTTTTTTTTCCCTCTTGCGTACTTCTACCGATATTTTTAGTAAACTATAATTTTTTTTTCTTTTAAATGTTTTAAGACGTAAAGATAATTTCCCAAATATTTTTTTTAGATTTGGTTTATTCGGGTAGAAAAGGGTCGGAAAATTTCCGATTCGGAGATCCCGTTCCGATCGTTTAATCGAGTTAACCGTTTTTACCCTCTTTTCTTATTTTTCTTTTTTTTTTTCCCACGTGGCTTTTCCTCTCCATTTCTTTTCTTTTCTTGTTTTCTTTTCTTTTGTGCGTCTGGCATTCTGCCTGGGGAGGGTCGATGAGTCGCCTCCTCGCTTCCCACGTTGCAACCTACGAGCCGTCCCTTGCCCTAGCCTGCAGGTGACCCCTCGCCTCTCCCGCTCTACTACTCGCTAACCTGAGCTCCCTCTGCCTCTCTCTCAGCCCAGCCGAGTCTCTCAGCCTGACTACTCTCTCCCTCTGTTTTCTCAACACAACAAACCCCCTCCCTCATACCCTATTCTTCCTTTTTCCCCACCGCAGTGAAGCCGCCGGAGAAGCAAGCAACAGGTGACGCCGCCGAACGCCGTGCTGGAGGCTGGATCCGCGACCCTGCAGCCTCCCTTTTCCCCACTCCTCCTCTGTCGGTCTTCCTGGGAGTAGCAATCCCTGCTATCGTTGCAGCCGACGGACCCCACCGCCTCGCCGCCAGGAAGCACGCCTTCCCCTCTTCTGTCCTTGTCGCCGGAGCCGCTGCAGTGCCTCCTAGAAGAGCCGGCCGCCTCCTTTGTGCAGATTGGAGAAAGGTTGAAGAAGACCTTTTCCCCAAATTATATTCAGACCCCTTTCTTTTGTGCTAATTATACTTTTGACCCACTGTTTTGTATTTGCACTTTTAGACCCAGTTTTTGGATGTGAACAACATACCCTCCTGTAGAGTTAATTACATAAATTGACCCAAAATTTTTATATTGCGGTTTTGGCCCTATGCTTTATAAAATATGCAGTTTTGCCTTGTGTGTAAATTTTGGATTTTTGGTCTAACTCGTGATGTTCACCTCGGAAATATTTTACGGGTTTTGACCTTGTTTTGAAAATGAATTTCTCTACTTATATCTAGACCGTTGTACAACCAATCTAGCTTATAAGCTAAATTTCATTAACTTTGGTTTTAGGTCCGGAAGCGACCGTTATAGACCGACGAATCCAATCTCGACGTACGTAAACCATCTTCAACCTTGGATCGTGTGTGAGTACCTTCTCCGTCTTTTAATTCGATAGCGGTAGTGTATCATACTAGGTGAATCTAGTATAACTTAGAGTTAATACCAAGTAGTGGTTATGGACCTTAGGTGAGTTTCTAGGATTTGATATTGTCTGATGGATTGATGTTGATTCCAAGCTTGAGGTGTTGGTTATCTTGTGAGGTTGATATACGGCTTTAAGTTATAATGTTGCTCTTGTGAGTGTTTTGAGGCTCGAGGTGGGATTGTATGATCTTGTGGAATTTGGAGTTTAGGTTTGGCTTATCCTAGTTGCGTTGTGAGTTATGATCTTGCGAGATTTGAGGGTTTAGAAGTCTTAGGACTTCTAGCTTGTGTTGAGTGTGATATGAGCATTAGGGATTCTAGGTTGCGGTCCTAGAATTGAGAGTCAAATGGTCTTGCATTGATCATTTGTATAGAAGTCTAAGACTTCTATTGTGAGTGGGTTATTGTTGATATAGTAATCTTCTTGTGAGCAGGCTTCCTCCCCTAAGGAAGCGAGAGTGTTGTGAGTTGAGTGTGGTGACGAGGTAAGTCTCCGGACTTACTTAGCTTGTATTCTTTGTATTAGCATTATTTTGTGTTGGGTGGTGTGTGTTTATTATTTTACTATTTATAACAACTAAACCGGAAATAGGATTACCGACCTTTATATTATTTGGCCCAAGTGTATGATAACGGGCGGTGACATCACTGCCTGGCTCCCCGTGAGAGCTAGGGGGATCTCGGCGACTGGCCCGTGCTGGTTAGACGGTCGGAGGCATCCGGCCGTTCCATTGCCGGAAGAAGGGACCGAGGCGAGTTTCGGAGTATTCTCGTGTCACAAAAGAAGTTGAACTAGAACGGGATATGACTTAATAAATAAAGATAATAAACCGGATTTGTGTGCTTTGAGTATGTTGTGTGACTATGTTGAATTAATTGTGTTTGTGCCCTTCCCTTTAATTCTAATGCTTCGAATGTGAGCTAACGGTTTTATACCGAATGTTGTAGTTTGCCTTGCAGGTTAGGAATGCCGTCGAGAGATCCGGAAGAGTGGGCAGTCGGGGTTCCGTACATTTTAGGAGGGGTTTTGGTTAGAGTCGGTTTGTGTTTGTTCTTCGGTTATTGTGTTTTGTACGCCATGTGTATGGCGTTTAGTCTTTGTTTTGTATCTCGGCTGAAGTCTTTTGGTTGTTCGGTTTCGGGTTTCATTGCATTGCATAAAAATGTATTTCATTTTGGCCTTTATTTGTGCCTTGTTGCAAGATCCGGTGAAATTGTATTCAGGCTAAGGGTCGGGACCCATTGTGAGGTCCCAACCCGTAGCGCCCCGAGTCCCGCGGATTCGGGGTGTTACAGAGAAAATGGGGAAGAGCCTCCCATCAAAAGAAATCGTCATGAAAGAACACCACCACGACAGCAATCCAGTCATGACTCTAAACATACACCGAAATCTGTAGGAGAGCTTGAAAACAAGAGCATGCCAAGATCCACCTCAACGAAACTCACGAACATATTCATAAGGAGCTTTTTCACTCCATTTACAACTTCAAAGATTGGTTCAAATAAGATGAAACATTTCTGTTTTTCAAGTTTATCAGTTAAAAGCTTTGTTCTAATCAAATTCCATAAACAGAAATGGTCGGAATTTGTGACTCTTGGTGAGAAACCATATTCCATAGGTAGTATGACCAATGTCGTTGTTCATAAGCCATGAAATATTTATCAAAAGCTTCATGCTTTTTTTTCCCGAAGTCACCAATTTTTCTCAAACAAGGATGAAAATTTCAAATTAAGTTCCATGAATATACACAAACTTTGAACTCTGTCAATATGGTCGATAGATCTGAAATCTAGAGCTGAAGGTTTATAGAAAGGATATTGTTCGAAAGTGAATCAAGGCGAAGAAGGGCAACATAACAAGCGGTTGCATCTCCTAAAATTCCCAAATAAGCCAGAAAATAGTCTGGGGGCACTAAGAAGGTTAATATACGACACATGGATAGACAGTAGAACATTACACTCAAGATTGTTCAAATGAGTATGAGTCGCTCAAGATTGTTCAAGAACATAATAGGTTACTCGAGATTGTTAAAGGAGTATCTTCGATGACTAGGAAAAACTATTTAATATAAGAGATCTACAAAACCCTACTCTTGTTCTTCCACTTTACTCAAATATCAAGTGTTGTTAGATAATTTCCTTCAACAACTTATTTTGGAGTTAAAACACAATTTCTAGAAAAAATAAAAGGTTCAGGGTTCTAGGTTTCCAATTGTTCATAAATAACTCAATTTTGAGGAAAATTTCAAACAAGGTCGAAGTTTAGAGTTACAAAAAAGGAGATCGAAGGTTAAGCAAGAAAGAAAAGGTTTAAATACAAAAAAAAAACCTTTAAAAATGAAACATGTGAAAGGAAAAAACCAGAAGATAGGTAAGAGGTTTTGAACTAAAAAAGACACAAATGATCAACAACAAAATATAAGAATCTATACTAGTGTAGTTCCCGTGCCAAGTCACGGGTATAATTTAAATTTTATATCTTTTTATAAAAAATTATGTAACATAATGATTTTAATTAACTAAAAGAGTAATTAAAAACTTATAATTTAATTAATTATAATTTAAAACAACAAAAAATAGAATAACTTAGACGATATTACATGTCTTAGTTAATGTTAGTATACCATTTTATAAATTTGATAAAAGTGAAATAAATAAAAAAAAGAAAAAGAAAAAATATAAATAAATTTTAAAATTAAAATATAAATGTTAAAGTATAGAACATTTAAAAAGTTCAATTACAAAATTATCTTAGGTAGTTTTAAATAATATCCATAAAAAAAATGTAATAATTATATTATAAAAGTTTATACATTTTTAAGTTAGTGATTATTTCCTAATTAATATAAGAACTATATATTTATATGTTAAAGTTAGAATAATAAATTATCTAATCATTCTATAATTAAAAGTGAGAATTTTTTTTAAAAATAATGAAAAGGATATATTAAGATATATTGAAGATTGTGGTAAAACTATAAATGAAAAAATATATCTATTGTCTATATTAATAATTTTTATTGTTTTGTTAATTACTATAAGTATAAAATTAAGATGAGCAAGAAAATGACATGTGGTGTGAAGTTTATAAAATCACGACACGTGGCACAAAATGTTTCTGCTTTAATATATGTATACAGATTACTTACTAAACAAAGGACACTAATGTCACGTGTCAAGTAACGAGGGATGTAACCTCAGCTTTTTTGTAAAATATTTACTAAACTGTGCTTCTATTTTTGTCCAACAAATATTTTATTAAAAAATTGATAAACATTATTCTCTAAATAATTACTAAACATTATTATTATTTTTTTAGTTATAATTTTTATAAGAGGATCCCGCGTCAGATTCTAACCACCACAATTTAGATTAAAATATTTGTTCAAATACTTTTATTAAAATCCCGAATTTTGTTAAAAATTATATTTTTGTAACTTAATTTATAACAAAATTTTAAAATAAATTTTAATAAATTATGATATTTTTTTTAAAATCTGTTATAATCAAACAAATTGAATTGGATTATATGATGTAAACATACAAGAACATTCATTTTTAATGATATGAATTGTTCAATATCATTACTTATATCCATATACTATATTATGATATTTTTGTTTTTTAACATTCAATTTTTTTTTGTAAACTTGGCTAACTTAAATTAGTTGATGAAACTTTGATATTAATATAAAAAATTATAATTAAAATAATAATTATCTCTTTTGGTACGTAGCAACTAACAAATTATAATATTTTAGGTCTCAATTTTAGTACTTAACAACTAACAAATAGTTTTTTTTAAGTTACGCTCAATCTCAAATTTATTATTATTTTATAAATAACCAAAAACTAAAAGCAAAAATATTATTAACCGCCCTAACAAAGAGGCTACAAGAAGAAGATAGATGTAATTTATTAGTTATACATCATTTGCATAAACTTTTTTAATTATAACTTTGCAATTAATTAGTGATGCTTATAATCAAATTTTGTTAAAGTCTTTTCATTAATCAATTTTCTTTTATGTAAAAACCAAAAATTTTAAAATCCGTTTAAATCCGGATCAAACCGGATTCCGATCCGCCAACCTTAATTCTTTTAAATAAAAGAACACAATATTAAATTCTATCATTTTATGTGACCTTGATTCACATAAAATGATAACTTAAATAATTCCGTAATTAATTCCGTAATTAATTCCATACTTTTAACGGTTCCGGGCGATTAACGAGTATTCTTTCAGCCTTGGGTTTTATTTTTATGAGCTGGCCTAATGGACCCGGCCCAAAAACAATTACAGCCCAGCCCAATCATTATCTACCCAAACCTTACCCTAATTTTCTCCTAATTAAGTTTAACCTAATCTAATTAATTCAACTCTTCAGCCTTTGTTCGTTGGGTGAGCAAACCCAATCTAAGTGACCATTTATTTTCAGCCCACCGGCCCACCTCTCTAACTTTTGCCCTAATCCATCCGTAATGATTTTTTTTAGCCTAATCTAATCTTCAGCCCTTGCGTCATTCCTCTCCGCCGCTGCTCTCTGCACGAATCTGGACTAACCTCAACACCTACACTCCCCGGACAACCACAACCGAGCCACAGTCGAGCGTCCACCATCCGTGCGCCGGGACCTGCGTCGTCCGTCTCTTTCCGGTGAGTAACGACCCTCCCTTCTTCCTCTCTAAGCGATGTAACCGCCGTGCTGAACGCCACTGCTGTTGCACAACGGAGTGAAGCCACCAACGACGGTCCCCTCCCGCTAGGTCAGGTCGCCGCCGCCGTCGCCGCCGCTCCAGCCGGTGAGTTGGCTTACTCCTCTTTCCCTCTCCTTCCTCTCTTTTTTTCCCTTCGGTTTGTGCGTTTAATTTACGAGAAATCTGGCCTTCTTGGACCTTGCATGTAACACCCCGAATCCGCGGGACTCGGGGCGCTACGGGTTGGGACCTCACAATGGGTCCCGACCCTTAGCCTGACAACAATTTCACCGGATCTTGCAACGTGGCACAAATAAAGGTCAAAACAGAAATACATTTTTATGCAATGAAAAGAAAAACCCGAAAGAATACAACAAAGGACTTCAGCCGAAAATACAACCCCAAAGACAAACGCCATACAACATACAGAACACAATAACCAAAGAACAAAACACAACCCGACTCCAACCAAAACCCTTCCTAAAATGTACGGACCCCGGCTGCCCACTCTTCCGGATCTCTCGGCCGCATTCCTAACCTGCAAGGCAAACTACAACAATCGGTATAAAACCGTTAGCTCATATTCGAGGCATTAGAACTAATGGGAAAGGCACAAACACACGTAAATCAACATAGCACACAACATACTCAAAAGCACACCAATCCGGTATATTATCTTTGTTATTATTAAGTCGTATCCCGTTCTAATTCAACTTAGGTTTGTGACACGAGACCACCGTGGTCCCGCCTCGGTCCCTATTTCCGGCATGGAACGGTACGGATGCCTCCGACCATCTAACCAGCACGGCTAGTCGCCGAGAACCTCCTAGACTCTCGCAAGAGCTAGGCAGATGATGTCACCGCCCGTTATCATACACTTGGGCCAAAATAATATAAAGGTCGGTAATCCTAATTCCGGTTTAGTTGTTATAAATAATAAATAATAAACACACGCCACCCAACACACATCAACGCTAATACAAAGAATACGAGCTAAGTAAGTCCGGAGACTTACCTCGTCACCACACTCAACTCACAACACTCTCGCTTCTTTAGGGAGGAAGCTCATAACCTGCTCACAAGAAGATAACTATATCAACAACAACCCACTCTATACAAATGATCTACGCAAGACCATTTGACTCTCAATTCTAGGACCGCATCCTAGAATCCCTCATGCTCAGATCACACTCAACAGAAGCTAGAAGTCCTAAGACTTCTAAACCCTCGGATCTCGCAAGATCATAACTCACAACACAACTAGGATAAGCCAAACCTAAACTCCAAAATCCCACAAGATCATACAACCCCACCTCGAGCCACAAAATGTTCACAAGATAACCAACACCTCAAGGTTGGAATCAACATCAATCCATCAAACAATATCAACTCCTCGAAACTCACCTAGGTTCAAAGCCACTACTTGGCATTAACTCTAAGTTATGCTAGATCCATCCTAACATGATACTAATACTAAACATAACTAGATCAAGGGAAAGAATACTCACATGACGTCAAAAGACGGAAGTCGTTCAATGGATGTCGACTTGGACTCGTTAGGCCTTTATCGGGGCGTTTCCGAACCTAGCACCAAACTAAACAAATTTAGCTTATAAGCTAAATTTGAACGGAATAATTAACATATATGAATCTAAGGAAAACCCCACTTTTAAAAATCCAAGTTACAAACCGTAAATATATATTCTGGACAAATTGTATAACATCATAACCCAAGGTTAAACTCGTTTTCAAAGTCAATGTTAAAATCCCGTGATCTTTGAGTCATAGCCCGCAATTAATCCAACAAGGGCATAATATATATGGTATATATATATATATATAAGAATATCCCCGCAATTAAAATCCAAGGTTAAAAACCGCTAACACATTTTTGGGGGCAAAACATACAATTTCATAAATTATGGGTCATCATCCGTGATTAAAACCTTGGGCCATATTTTGTAATTATACCAATAGGGGCAAATCTGCAACTTTCAGAAATTAGGGCCAAATCTGCAAATATAAAATTAGAGGTACAAGCTGTAATCAACATAAAAAAGAGGGGCCCGATTTTAAATAAAGAAGAAGGGTTTCTTCAACCCTGAGAGATGCGAATGACACAGAGGGAAGCAACACGACGGCAGCCAGGGACCATCCGCTGAGGCGCTCCAGTTGCCGGCGATGGCGGCCCCTCTTTTCGGCACACTGGAGGCGGCTTCACTGGAGGATTAAAGCGGCGAGGGCGGCCACTAGCGAGGCGGAACCGAGGCTGATCTTGTGGAGTTTGGTCGCTGGAGTGGTTGCAGAAATGATTCCGGCGACGAGGCTCGAGCAAGAGGAAGGAAGAAGATTGTGGAGGCGGCGCCGGAGAGGGGTTGCTGAGGTTGGGCGACGCCGGTGCGCGAGGCTGGGAGTGGAGCGCTGCTTCCAGATTGGCGGTAAACAGAGGAAAAGATCGAGTTGGCCACAAGGCTTGGGCGCGGAGGAGGGTGCTGCCGATTGGTGTCGTTCGCAGTGGCGAGGAGGCGGCGGAGGGGGTTCCTGTTGGCGGAGATTGCTCTTTGTGAGGTTGGAAGAGGATGGATGGAGAAATGGCCGGTTGCTACTGGGTTGATAGAGAAGGCCAGGAATAGGTTGTGTAGAAACAGAGAAGGGAGGAGGGGCTGTGAGGACGAGGCAGAGGTTGCGTAAAGCAAAGAGGGTGATGAGGGGTTGTGAGGACGAGGGGTCGGGTTGCAGGGGCTGCTCATCAGCAACGAGGGGACGCCTCAGTCAATGAAAGAAAAGAAAAGAAGTATTATAACTCGATCAAAATGAGTCGGAACGGGACTTTCGAATGGGGAAAAATTCCCGATTATTCCGACAAAATAAACGCATAAACGCACACGGAACCAAAAATAATAATTAAATACCCAGAACCTTTCCGCCCCTTTTTCTGAATTAAAATAAATATACGGGAATTATTATGAGGATCGAGTATATACTTAAGCTTCGCAAAAATATACTTTGCGATGTATAAATCGATCTCGTAACTAAATTACGAGATTTAAATAATAATAAAAATATTGTTAACATATTAATATAACATATCACCGAAACTTAAAATTTATGACTTTAAATACTTTAAAAAGAAACTTACTAATAAAATATCGATAGAAGTACGTAAGAAAGGAAAAATCAAAACCGGGCGTTGCATTGCAGTTAGCGGCTGAAACAACCTCTGTCTGCATCGCGGTTATTGCTCGTCCCGAGTCCGGTGTGGCGTCGGATTCGCTTCGCTGCGGCACACAAGTTAGACGCTCAACCTCAGCCTCGTTTAGCCTACCCCTTGTCTCGTCGGGAAGGTTGTTGCTGAGCCGGATCGATGCAAGCCGTGGTGAGTCTTCTGTACTGTCCGATTACGTGTCTTCCTTTTATTTCAAATTGGTCTTCTCGTGCACACTACTCATATAACCATAAATTAATTACTAACAACTTTCGTTAATGCTAATCATATATGTGCAATTAGCATAACCTAATCACTAACAAAAGCCATAAACCCAACCTTGATTAATGATTGTTTTAAATTGGAGTTTCAGTAGTGCACGTAGTTGCCTATATAAAGTTTCACATGATTTTTTTTTGGAATGCTGAACATATAACTATATATATACGTATAAGAGTATAAACGTATATAAGTATATACATGTACGGATATAAGATTTAAGTATGGTATATATAAATAGATATGTAAGTATATATATGTTTAGGTATAAGTGTAGATATATAAAAGTGTATATGTTAATAGGTCGAGTGTATATATATATATACATAAGTATATATACATAGATGGGTAAGAGTAACGTATAATGTACGTACACGCACATCAGTATTAAGGTGGAATAACCGGAGAAGGGATAATGTAGTTCTCTTTGACGAGTGTTTTAAATTGACCTTATAACCTCTAGTAAGCTATCCGGGAGAAACAAATTTTGGAAACAAGTTCTAAAAGTGAATATTAGATTGTAATGATAGACTTTGAGAATTTTCGAGATCAGGAGTAAAATAATATTTTACCTTAAGAATCTGTAGTTGTATAAACTCTTCTCATGAGATCGAACCTCTTAGAAGTTTATAACTTCTAAGAGTATGGGATGTGATTTTGATTCCCATGCCTTAATTGACAGGCGTTGGAGTTACCACGAGTACGGACTGAGTTGAGACTTGTTAGAGTGTGACTTGGCTCAAGTAAGTCATTGCGACTTACTTAGTTGGTTTCTGGATATTAGTTGGGTGATAATAGTTGTGTGTGTGCAATGTGTGTTATAATAAAAATAACAACTTGTTAGGACGACCGTGGTTATTATGTTTTAAGGCCCAAGTGTATGTATAACGGGTCGTGACATCACTGCCTAACTCTGTCAGGAGACTGGGAGGTTCTCTATACCCAGACCATACAGGTACACGGTGAGATGCATCGGATCCATTCCTGATGGGTACACGGGGGCGGAGGTGAGGTTTGAGAATCCTTCGTGTCACAAAATAAGTATCATTAGTATGGGTGAATGACTTAAATGAAGATAATAAATGGATTTGTTTGAAAGCATGATGAGTGTTTTGTAACACCCCAAATTCTCGGAACTCGGGGAGCTACTAGTTAGGACCTCACAATGGGTCCCGACCTTGGTTTAACAACAACATTACTTGGATCTTACAACAAGGCACAAATGTATTTAAAACAGTTTCTAAAAACATAATATTTTTAATGGTATAAACGTACACATGTGACAGCCTTACAAACATATATAAAGATACATAACATGCATGACGTATGGAAGACTCCCCCGTCCCCATCTAATGAGTACGTGGACCCGGCTGACCATCCGTTCCGGATCTCTCTGCAACTGTCTATCTCTACAGGTCTACAACACGGATAAACCGTTAGCTAACTATCCAAATATAAGCAAAAATGATAACAGCACAAACACAAGCAGAAACAAAATAAACAAACATCATGCTGGCACTCAACCGTTTATTATCTATTATTTAAGTGATTCACATTATTCAATTTAAGTTGTGGCACGAGAATTATTATTAGTTCTCGCCTCCGTTCCTTATCCAACTGGTGTAGGTCTAGCTGACTTCCATTGGTAGCATCACTACAAACCACGTATGGACTAGTCCCGAAAGAAACCCCCAGCGCCCCGCGAGCTACTGAGCAGAATGCCACCGCCCGTTACTCTTAGGCCAAAATATAGGTCGGTAATTATATATCACAACCTATCTCTCTAACATTTCAATCACACACCACTATCATCAATTATACTCATATTTAGCAGTCAGCTAAGTAAGCCCAAAGGACTTACCTGATATACAGCTCGACTCTTTGTAAACCACTCGTTCTGTAAACTGTAGCAACTCAGTTGCCTGTCAAAGGCGATAAGTGTATTAGCACACTCTCACGTAGTTAGAAGTCCAAAACTTCTAAGATCGAATGATGTATTAAGACATAACTAGTTACAGTGTTAATTTAGGGTAAAATGACCATTTTACCCTTGGTCCCGAAATTCTCGAAAAATCTAGAATTCATGTCTAATCTCCTATTTGAGGTTCTAAATTTATTTTCTAACTCCTAAAATTTTATTTGGTTCCAAACTGACATTTTTTCTATGTTTCTATTTTCCGGAAGAATTGTAAAGGTCTAACTTCGGTTCTAAATATAAAATTCTTAACAGCTTATAATAATTCCGAATTAAATCTCTAGATCATCTATGAGGTTCTATCTAACGTTACGAGAAAGAATTTCTCCAAACTGTTCATTCAACAGTTTTATAAAAATTCCTAAAGTTGACTACTCCCTTTACAAATTCTATACTTAGCCCAAATCTGAGTAGACTTTGAAAAATCATAACTCCAAAACCACTCATTGGATTTATCCCAAATTTTAATATGTTCTACTATAAAATCTTATCTATAATATATCCAAAATTTAGCTGCAAAGGAGATCAAAATCCTATTTAAAACTATCTCCCAAAACCGAATTTCAGCACAACAGAAAAACTGCTTACGACTCAATCTTGGAAAAATCGTAAATCCCAAACCACTCGCTGGATGCCTCTCAAATTTTAATATGTTCTACAACAGTATCTAAACTATATCATATCCAAAATTCAAGTCCAACGGATATCAAGAGCTTATTCAAAATCATCTCACAAAACAGCATCACTTGCTGTTTTCCCCAACACTCAGCACGTATATAAAACTGAACTTTGAAATCCCATATCTCTCAAACCGTAACATGGATTCCTCTGAAATTTTAGTATGATCTACTATACTATATCAACTATAACGTGTCCGAAATTCAAGTCTAACAGAAGTCAATAACCCCTCCAAATTTATTCTACAAAACTGCATCTCAAGCAAACTTCCACAAACTCAGCACATTTAGAAAACTGCATGAGAAGCCAACTTGATAAACTCATATCTCCTAAACTATAATTCAGAATAGGCTCAAATTTCAGTATGTTCTACACTGCAATACCGACAACAACATATCCAAAAACCAGCCAAAGAGAAGGAGTCTAACGTACCCAAAAATGGACCCGAAGTTGACTGCTCAACACTTCCGAAAATTCTGGAAAACACAAGAATCTGTACAGCTCTCCTACGGTTGTTCTGAGTAGGTTTAACAGACGAAACGGGTACACGTTAGGCAAGGAAAAGGTGGACTGAAGTGTAGTGTAGCAAGGGTTACAAGGGTTAGATGGCTTACATGACTGCACTGGTTCTATGGCTTGTCAACAGGGGCTGCACCTTCAGACTAGGACCGACTGCATCAGACGTTTCTGCGTTGAGAGACTACTGCTGTGGGCTGCTGCGCTGAAGAGGCTGGAGACGCTGGAGATGGCCGGTTCTGTAGCATTGAAGAAGCAATCCGCTGCAGAAGGAAAGGTGTGCAGAAGAGTGCTGAACGTGGGCGTGAAACTGCAATTCTTCTTCTTTCTTTTGGCGTGAAATCAGGGTTGTTACAGCAGCGATTCTCTTGCCTTATTTACGTAGCTGTTACGTGAGGAGCTGGAAGGTTAATCCAGCCGTTGAAGCTGCTCCAAGGGCTTCTCCTCATTGGGCTGGTGCGATCAAGGGAGTGGCTGGCAAGGAGGTGGGCTGGGCTGCTGGGCTGAACTGGCTGAAGGTTGGCAAGCTGGGCCGCAGAGGGCTGAAGCTGGCAAGCTGAAAGGAGATCACGGACTGGGCTGTACAAGGCAAGCAGTGGCCGGCTGGGCTTGTCACAGACTCGTCACAGACTTGTCTGGCCTTGTCACAGACTCGTCACAGACTTGTCTGGCCTTGTCACAGCTTCGTCACAGACTTGTCCAGACCTTGTCACAGCTTCGTCACAGACTTGTCAACGACGAGTCATACTCTAAATTAGGGTTTGGGCTAAACTTATTATTTTATGTGAAGTCAAGGGATCGGAACTGGTAGGCTACGGAATAGACGGATACGGATCATGTTATAGTTTAGGATTGGTTATAATAATCCTATCATTTTATGTGAAGGTAAGCTACATAAAATGATAAAATTTTATAAAGATCCTATCATTTTATGTGAAGGGAAGCTACATAAAATGATAAATTTTATAATAATGTGTCTAACTAAGTAGACGGATATGGGTCAACTGATCGAGATCGGGTTTGTTACAGAAATAAACGGAATAAAAATTCCGGATATTACATGTTTATTAAAGCATGATGAGTGTTTATTATTGCTATGTGTGTGTGTGCTATTATTATTCTTCTAATGTTTGGATAGCTAGCTAATGGTTGTTCGGTTATGTTTTTAGATTTACCACAGGTTAGAGCAGTAGCTGAGTGATCCGGAAGTAGTGGTCAGCCGGGTCTCCGTACTCCTTAGAATGGGGTTGGGATGATTACTTTGTTGTTCTTGTATGTTGTTAAGACAGTTGGTCTGTTTCGTTGTTTAAGTAATATAGGTTGTTAGACGTTGTTGCATTCATTCCTTTAAAAATACTATTTTATGAATTTCGGTTTTTCTTATTGTGTCTTGTTGCAAGATCCTAGTAATATTGTTGTCAAACTGAGGTCGGGACCCATTGTAAGGTCCTAACCAGTAATGCTCCGAGTTTTGAGAATTTGGGGTGTTACAACATGGTATCAGAGCTCTAGGTTGGCAACAATGGCACTTGAAATCTTCTGAAAGACCGAATAAGTACTTAAGCAGAACCCGAAAAGGGATCTGAGTTTTAAAAAGACTTTTGGTTTTCAAATACATGCATAGTCTGGTTGAGGATAGAAAGTACGGCTGACCACCACTACTACCGCGGATCTCAGTATGCTTAGTTTGGACTTTAGGTTTTTACTTTATGTTGACTTATTAGCTTGATTATAAAGATATGTGATGTAGATAAGTATCTGCCGAAGATTAGTAGAAACTATAGTTATGCTATGTCCTTAACGGAGATAACATAATGAGTTTCTCACCCCATTGACACATCTAAGTAGATTTTGAAGGGTGTCAACGTGAGGATTAGTATGCACATCTTAGGTGCATTAGGGTAGACGAACGGCGGACAACTCCTTCGATCTTGTGGAGGAACGTCGAGACGGAAAAGTGAAGACTAAAAGACAACACCAACTACGATGACAAGACGAGAATCCCAAGTCAACTCAATAGGATCAAATGAAGAATATACATGAGGGTGGTTCCGGCAACGAGTGGGATGACCGGAAAGTATACAAATTGGAAGAGACAACCCATAGGATCTTTCAAGATGGTGTAAAGCAACGTTGCAACAATGGGGATGCCTTCATAAACATAAATAGACATCGAATCTAAGCTTACTGACGGACCAGAAGGTAAAAGTTTGAGGCTAGAAGCAGAGCGGAATATGATCACTCTTGACAAGCTATTTGCCACCACAATTAAGATGGGATACCGAGACAATCATAAGCCTAAGAGTCAAGATAAGATACATTGTCCATCCCGATACGAAGAATTAAAGAGCCGAAAAATGAAAGCTTACAAGTTGCTAGAAAGGGGAAGTCCGATTTCACCGACATGGAAGTGGTGTGACCTCCTAGAACACACAAGAATTTCAACAAGGAGTAAGAAAAAAAAAACATATCAAAGTTAATGATAGTAATGGTGTAACGGAAATTGTTGTGAGTAGTTACTTACTACTGACTAAGGGAAAAAATACATATCAAAGTTAATATGAAGGGATCCCTATAAGAAGAACTAGAGGAGTAAGACAAAAAAAACAAATGATCGTGGACATGTCCTAGGTCTTAGCATTCCACACAAGTAGGACTGATGGTGCTCCTCCGAGAAAGGGTGGGGTCAAACTGTCTAGATTAACAAAGGAAGCCCGTGTGATTAAAGATGTGACACAGAATAAGTGGAATTGTAGAGGCGACACAAATATAGAGAGTATGATTTAAAGCCTTGGTGAAATGTCTGATCGAGTTGTGGGGTGATTGTAGATGGAATCTGCATGTTGGCTAGAACAAACATGAGAAGGAGTAAAGTTGAATGACTAAAGGTTGCTAAATAGATCCGGTATTACATCGATAAGATAATTACCGGAAGGTGTCTATATAAGAGTAATGAGAAATGGTGGTACTCCGATGAAAATTCAAGCTCGACTGATGACATAAGAGTTGATAAAGTAATAAGACCAACCAACGTGGTCCGTAAGGCGTATACGAGGAAACACAAAGGGATTTAACTACCCTACTAGGGGGTAAAGATTTAAAGAAGGTAAAGCGACACGAACATAAGGACAACATAATAAATGCGAGTCAACAACTTTGATTTTTGACAAAATCATATACAAGTGAGGTTCTTATGCAAATGGCACCAATAGGTGTTCAATAAAAGTCATACATATCGGACCAATAACGCTAGGATGGATAAAGTGTAAACCAAAATAATAACTTGACCAGTAAGAAGAAAAGTCATGTAGCAAAAGGCGGGTCTTGCTAAATTGGAATAAAGTGTTGAGATGAGGATGCCTTTGTAGAATCTATGCAAGAGTGCAACGTAACTGAGGTTCCAAAATGAAATGAGCAGTAATGATCAACTGAAAGTTGAGACCGATTCAGGGGAGGAAATTGTTATAAGACGAGTCACCTAGTAGAAGAGTTCACAGGACAAGCTTGAGAGACCAAAAGAGATAAAACGTCGACCCGGATATGAGGGTCTAAGGTGCATGGAAGGGATACCTACAATGGAGTGTAGAAGCAAAATGTAGACTTTACAAGTGTGTAGAGGTTTTGACCTCCTCAAAGATATAGGAATTTGAAAGAAATCGCAATGCCGGTATCAAGGAGTTGAAGCTCTGTAGCGGAAACAACAGAGTTTCATGAAGGCAATATTGCCGGTAACACCAGCGAAGGAATGTATATATGAGAACGGCCTTGGTGGACTCGAAAGTTCAAGGTAACCCCAATTATCATGGGACCTAAGTCATCAACACCGACGATCCATGCAAGGGGAACTGCAAGAACTACCAAGACACTTACCAGCTATCGTTGAAGACTTGGAATGACTATTTATGTCAAGATGAATGACCCAGTTGGGCTCGAGAGGTAAAGTTAGCCCAAGGAAACAAAAGTGTGGAAGATTAAACGAATTAGCGAAGCATGAAAGGATTAATCGAGCAGATGATGCTCACCAAGAATTTAACGCCAATATAGGTATGAGAAGAGTAAGTCCGGGATATTAATATAAGTCAATTATAGAATGACCGACGTCAATTGAGGACGAGTAAGTGTTGGTTGGTATTGACGAGTAGGTATCGTTACGAAGAGACATTAGTGACTGCGGATTTAAGAGATAACTTTATCGATGCCTTGGAGGATTCCCCAAGTAGGCAACAACAACCTTCTGGGATGATCTAAGGATATGGAGATAATCGGGTTAGAAGTTGCTTACTGGTTGGTTAAGAACAGACTACGGGTGAGTAAGAGAGTAAGGGTCTGTTTGAAGAGGATCTTGCTAGTATTAGAAGGGAAGTATAGGCGCCATTATGACTAATGGGCGTTACACCAGAAGCGTGGTAGGCCCATAACCCACAGATGAAGAAAATCAATGTTAGGTTAACTATGATTTCAAGTTAAAGAGTTATAAATCTATATGAAAAGAGTCCACTTGGAGGTGTGTTTTGTTTGAGTTATATATATATATATATTTGAAAGCTTGACAAGAAGTAGGTGAAAACCCATTAATTAAGCAACGATCCGATTAGGTCACATTGAGGAAACCGGGCCAAGCAGTTTGTATTACAAAGAGCATGAGACACTTAGTAAAGTGCCGACAGAAGTTTAAGATCATTAATTCAGAATCGATAGTCGGGAACTTTCGAAAGGAAAAAAAAACAAGTGGGCAAATGGAAGGAAAAGTTTGGTAGAGTCATCAAAACATTTGGAAATAAGTCTAGAAAAAAAAACCAAACCGATGAGAGAGTACGTACCAAACCCGAGACACATCCTTAGTCATGAGGATCTGATATTTGAGCCAACCATACATTTGTGGGTACCCAGTAGATGTTTTGGAGCGCAGTACTAGACGTCTGCGGTCCAAGGAGATACCGTTGTTGAGGAACCAGTGGTCTAGACGAGGAGCTGATGAAACCACTTGGGAGACAGAGGAGAGTATTAGACGTAATTATCCCGAGTTTCTGCAGAGTTAGATGTTACTTTTGTATCGACGAGTTAGTACTCGGTTATTGTGTTGTTTGACCATTCATGTTTTTATATTGGATTGAGTGATTATGTTTTATGTGATGTGTGTCTGAGTATGATGATTGAGTAGTTGCATGGTAGAAAACGAAAATTTTTATGAAACTAAGAGATACAAAGAAAGTCGTTTGATTAGGTACATTATTCTAAGTTTCGGGACGAAACTTCTTTTAAGAGGGCATTGATGTAATAACCGAAAATTTTAAAATCCGTTTAAATCCGGATCAAACCGGATTCCGATCCGCCAACCTTAATTCTTTTAAATAAAAGAACTCAATATTAAATTCTATCATTTTATGTGACCTTGATTCACATAAAATGATAACTTAAATAATTCCGTAATTAATTCCATACTTTTAACGGTTTCGGGCGATTAACGAGTATTCTTTCACCCTTAGGTTTTATTTTTATGAGCTGGCCTAATGGACCCGGCCCAAAAACAATTACAACCAGCCCAATCATTATCTACCCAAACCTTACCCTAATTTTCTCCTAATCAAGTTTAACCTAATCTAATTAATTCAACTCTTCAGCCTTTGTTCGTTGGGTGAGCAAACCCAATCTAAGTGACCATTTATTTTCAGCCCACCGGCCCACCTCTCTAATTTTTGCCCTAATCCATCCTTAATGATTTTTTTAGCCTAATCTAATCTTCAGCCCTTGCGTCATTCCTCTCCGCCGCTGCTCTCTGCACGAATCTGGACTAACCTCAACACCTACACTCCCCGGACAACCACAACCGAGCCACAGTCGAGCGTCCACCATCCGTGCGCCGGGACCTGCGTCGTCCGTCTCTTTCCGGTGAGTAACGACCCTCCCTTCTTCCTCTCCAAGCGTTGTAACCGCCGTGCTGAACGCCACCGCTGTTGCACAACGGAGTGAAGCCACCAACGACGGTCCCCTCCCGCTAGGTCAGGTCGCCGCCGCCATCGCCGCCGCTCCAGCCGGTGAGTCGGCTTACTCCTCTTTCCCTCTCCTTCCTCTCTTTTTTTTCCCTTCGATTTGTACGTTTAATTTACGAGAAATCTGGCCTTCTTGGACCCTGTAGTGAGCGGCTGAAACAGCCTCCGTCTGCATCGCGGTTATTGCTCGTCCCGAGTCCGGTGTGGCGTCGAATTCGCTTCACTGCGGCACACAAGTTAGACGCTCAACCTCAGCCTCGTTTAGCCTACCCCTTGTCTCGTCGGGAAGGTTGTTGCTGAGCCGGATCGATGCAAGCCGTGGTGAGTCTTCTATACTGTCCGATTACATGTCTTCCTTTTATTTCAAATTGGCCTTCTCGTGCACACTACTCATATAACCATAAATTAATTACTAATAACTTTCGTTAATGCTAATCATATATGTGCAATTAGCATAACCTAATCACTAACAAAAGCCATAAACCCAACCTTGATTAATGATTGTTTTAAATTGGAGTTTCAGTAGTGCACGTAGTTGCCTATATAAAGTTTCACATGATTTTTTTTTGGAATGCTGAACATATAACTATATATATACGTATAAGAGTATAAACGTATATAAGTATATACATGTACGGATATAAGATTTAAGTATGGTATATATAAATAGATATGTAAGTATATATATGTTTAGGTATAAGTGTAGATATATAAATGTGTATATATTAATAGGTAGAGTGTATATATATATACATAAGTATATATACATAGATGGGTAAGAGTAACGTATAATGTACGTACACGCACATCAGTATTAAGGTAGAATAACGAGAGAAGGGATAATGTAGTTCTCTTTGACGAGTATTTTAAATTGACCTTATAACCTCTAGTAAGCTATCCGGGAAGAAACAAATTTTGGAAACAAGTTCTAAAAGTGAATATTAGATTGTAATGATAGACTTTGAGAATTTTCGAGATCAGGAGTAAAATAATCTTTTACCTTAAGAATCTGTAGTTGTATAAACTCTTCTCATGAGATCGAACCTCTTAGAAGTTTATAACTTCTAAGAGTATGGGATGTGATTTTGATTCCCATGCCTTAATTGACAGGCGTTGGAGTTACCATGAGTACGGACTGAGTTGAGACTTGTTAGAGTGTGACTTGGCTCAGGTAAGTCCTTGCGACTTACTTAGTTGGTTTCTGGATATTAGTTGGGTGATAATGGTTGTGTGTGTGCAATGTGTGTTATAATAAAAATAACAACTTGTTAGGACGACCGTGTTATTATGTTTTAAGGCCCAAGTGTATGTATAACGGGCCATGGCATCACTGCCCAGCTCTGTCAGGAGACTGGGAGGTTCTCTATACCCAAACCATACAAGTACACGGTGAGATGCATCGGATCCATTCCTGATGGGTACACGGGGGCGGAGGCGAGGTTTGGGAATCCCTCGTGTCACAAAATAAGTATCATTAGTATGGGTGAATGACTTAAATGAAGATAATAAATGGATTTGTTTGAAAGCATGATGAGTGTTTATTATTGCTATGTGTGTGTGTGTACTATTATTATTTTTCTAATGTTTGGATAGCTAGCTAATGGTTGTTCGGTTGTGTTTTTAGATTTACCACAGGTTAGAGCAGCAGTTGAGTGATCCGGAAGTAGTGGTCAGCCAGGTCTCCGTACTCTTTAGAATGGGGTTGAGATGATTACTTTGTTGTTCTTTTATCTTGTTAAGACAGTTGGTCTGTTTCGTTGTTTAAGTACTATAGGCTGTTAGACGTTGTTGCATTCATTCCTTTAAAAATACTATTTTATGAATTTCGGTTTTTCTTATTGTGTCTTGTTGCAAGATCCTAGTAATATTGTTGTCAAACTGAGGTCGGGACCCATTGTGAGGTCCTAACCAGTAATGCTCTGAGTTTTGAGAATTTGGGGTGTTACATATTAGTTATACATCATTTGCATAAACTTTTTTTAATTATAACTTTGCAATTAATTAGTGATGCTTATAATCAAATTTTGTTAAAGTCTTTTCATTAATCAATTTTCTTTTATGTTAAATTGTACACTATAGTCTGATTGGATAAATCTAAATATATTGGGGTTTTTTTAACAGCCCGGTTACTCTACTAAATCAAATCTTCAACCGATCTAATTGTTATCGATAAAACAACACGCATGCTATTTAGCGTATTTGTTTTTACAGACAAATGGACATTACGTAGTAAAATTATTAAATTTGTCCGTCACGGACAAATGGACACTGTCCGTGACGAACAAAGTGAATATATTTAATATGACTATTTTGATGATTAAAGTTCTAAAATTTGGTTTGTTTGAAAGAAATTTGTAATCCTTTGAATAACAAAAAATTGATTTGATTTTCTTTTGTTAACAGAAAGTTTAAATCTTTTCAATAACGCTATTTTGATTTGATCGTATTTATGTTTGAAGTTCAACGTCAGGTTTAAAAACGTAACATTAATCTTGAAACTTTGATTCCTTTGTAATTGTTATGTTTGTAAGTAACTTTGGTTTCTTTGTTGAAAGAAAGTGTTAATCCTTTGAATAAAATATCGGGAGAATTTGACCTACTAGGCTGTTTTTGGTTTTTGTTAAAGAAACTATACCCATATTTTTTACCACTTTCATTTAATGGTAGGTAAAATTAATTAACCCTTCTATTTTGATAAAAATAAATAATAGATGTTTGTTAGTATTATGTAAGTGTAAAGTATAATTCTTAATTACCGAATTTGTTTTTTTATATTATTTTATTATTTTTTTGCCTTTTTATTTTATTTTTTAATTTTTTTATTTTCAGTAATGACATACCATAATTTTTTTATACCAGAATTTTTTCATACCAGAATTGTTTTCATTAGGGGTGGGCATGGGACAGGACGGGACGGGATTAATGACTTTTTTCTTCGTCCCGCGCGGGCCTTATCCCATGTGGGACGGGACGGAACGGGACAAATCCCGCACAAATTATGCACCGATTATATTAATATGTATGCTTGTTTTCTCTCATGTTTGAAGAAACAAATGATCGGGAAACAAAACTCGATACCTAATTATCGATTCATGACGCCTTTATTAGTAGTTAATACATTGAAAATAAATTCAAGTTACATCAAAGTGGCTTACCGATTCACATTCAAAAAATAACAACAAATAATTTACAAAAAATTAAATTTATTTAGAAAGAGTGAATGACTGATGAAAAATTATCAAACCAATAATTTTGAAAATATAAAATTATTTTTAAAAAATTATAATTTATGTATGATATTTATCTATATAAATATAAAAATATAAAAATATTATTTATATATATGCGGGACGGGACGGGATTAAGTGGGATGGGAAGTCTTCGTCCCGCGTCCCGTCCCGCAAATTTTTCACAGGACGGGACGGGACGGGATACACATTTTTTTTCAAAATCCCGCCGGGATCGGGACGGGACCAGGACGGGATGAGATGAGATTAAGCGGGATTTATGCCCACCCCTAGTTTTCATATTAGAAAATTCTGGTATGAATTTCATACTAGAAAACTCATACCAGAAAATTCTAGTATGATTTTTCTGGTACGACAATTTATACTAGAAAATTCATACCAGAATTTTCTAGTATGAAAATTCATACCAGAATTTTCTAGTATGAAAATTCATACCAGAAAATTCTGGGATGAGTTTTCTGGTACGACAATTCATACTAGAAAACTCATACCATAATTTTTCTGGTATGAGTTTTTCAGAATTTTCTGGTATAATTTTTCATAACAGAAAATTCTGGTAGAAACTAAGCCACGCCCTCTCTCAACATAACCATTATTATACAAAAACTATACAACAACTCAAAGGCATATTACAACATAAACTTCCATCAGCTTCCTTGTGAGAATGAAAAATCATATTCAAATACACGACCCACAAAGAGAACTCGCTTAATCTGCTACAGTAACCAGCCACTATCTATCCAAACGAAAAACATATTCAAATACGCATAGGAGGGTCCAGATGAGAACTTACAAGATCCGATGACGACAAATATAAAAAATCCCAACAGAATAGGGCCAACTGGGTAGTCACTACCCTTCTTGACATTGGTTTCTGGAATAGATCCTCCTTTTGATGTTCTTCTCAAACTTGTGGATCTTCCTGCCAGCCAAACGTTTGGATGTTGTCTGCACAACCCACAAAAAGAGGTGAAACATACATCACTGTCCTCCTTTATGCAAAGGGCATCTACATAACTCAATTAGTATTACTAGGGAAACTAATGTCTATACAACATTCCAGTATAGCCCCAATTTCCTTATATAATATATATTTATCATAAATTCACTTCAAAACATATTTCAATACTCAAAATATCTCTCATCGTTATATGTGATTTGATTTCACACCAAATCATGAGTATTTAACTAGAAATGCACAATATGATAGATTTTGCTATAGAGATGAAGGCTACTGTCTTTTTCTTCTTGCTTCTCTTTCACTGTTTTTTTTTAATTGCTTTTATTTTGCTGTAAGTTTTGAAACAAAACTGAGATCTATCCTCTCTATCACATTCTCAAAAAGTAAAAAACCAGGACTACCATTCAACTAATTTGGGCACTCTCTGCATTCAACTAATTTGTAATCCAAATTGCCTCCTTTAGCTCCTCTGGGCACTCTCTGCATTAAGAGCAAAATCAGGACTACCATTCAGCTAATCTGTAATCTAAATCAAATTCTCAAAAAGTAAAAAACACACACACAAGAATAGTTGCTTACTTCTCTTGGATGAGATCTATCCTCTCAATCACAAAACTGCAATAGCTCTCAATCATGGCTAACATGTCGAGCATATTTTGTTCCTTGGTCACTTGCTCTACCTGAACAAATTAAACAAACATCATATTATAACTAAGAACTGATTAGAAAAACCTGAAACCTGTAAGATCAATAGGAGTTACATACCCTTAAGAGAGAACGTTCATGTTGGGCAAGGCCGAGGAGGTGGACAACATCGGATTGGGCAAGAGACCAGCGAGATTGTCGTTGACCCTTTAAAACAGCAAGCCGAGAGAGAGAGCAAGCAAGTGCGGCTATGAATTTGTGAATCTGTGATGGTATTTCTGGATCAGAAGAGAACAAGCAAGTGTGGCTATGAATCTTCTTTTTGTGAATGACGAAAGAGAGAAAGTTGAGATCTAGATCTAGATCCCATATAATCCCGCCCTAATACTCCGCCTTTTCCAAAATGACGCCCTAATATTCCGACACCACACAAGAATTCAAGTAGAGGAGCTTGAAGCAGAGGATAGTGTCCCAATATTCCGAGAGCAGCCAAAACGGTAGGATTAGGGTTGAGAAGGCGAGGACAAGGAAGAGATGGGGTTGGTGAAGACGGTAGGTAAGAGAATGACAAAGAACGGTAAAAAATCACAAGTGGGGTACATTAACTTATATGAAATTATAAAAGGCCTACTTAATAGAATAAAAACTAGAAAATGCTTAGTTACCAAATTAGCTCTAAAATATCTTTGATTTGATCGTCTTTTGTAAAAGAAACTTTAAATCCTTTCAATAGCATAACTTTGAATTGATCGTAGATATATATGATAGGAAGTTACATTTATTTCTTGAAACTTTATATGTTCGATATCAAATCTTAAAACTTTGAATGATAGTAACGTTTTATTTATTGAACATTTATATGTTTGTTACGAAATCTATAAATTTTGAACGAAAGTAACGTTTATTTCTTGAAACTTGATATGTTCGTTATGAAATCGTAAAACTTTGAACAAAAGTAACGTTTATTTCTTGAAACTTTATATGACTTTCAATAACGTAATTTTGATTTGATCGTATTTTTGTTTGAAAGGAATTTATAATCCTCTCAATAACGTTAAGTTGATATTTTTATCTCATTATGTTCGTTATAACTCGTTGTGTTCATTCAAAGATCTTACTAAATTAAAATTTGACGAAAATGTTAAAGTAAAATAAACACATTAATTTAATAAAGGTGTATAATAGGTAGTACACATTATTAGTTGATTTAAAAGATACAAATATATGTTGTAAATTTCAAAGTTTTGATGTAATGAGTTGTCCGCGACGGACAAAGATGAATTGTCCGTGACGGACAAAGATGAACTGTCCGTCACGGAGAAACAACATCTGTCCGTCACGGACCGATAACATCCGTCCGTGACAGACAAACAACATCCGTCTGTGACGGACAGATCTAAAATGCCCTATAGAATGCACTAAACCTTAACAAAATATAAGCATTCTTAAACAAAAATATAAATGACAAAACCTTAACAAAATATAAACGACGATTATATAAATGACTAAACCTTAACAAAATATAAATGACAAAACCATAATAAAAAATGTATGATCGTAAAGTTTAACTAAACAAGTGAACATAAACATTCTTAAACATTAAGTCAATTTGCGTTAATTGTGCCAAGATCTGTCCGAGTTGCCCGTAAATGTGGTAATTGTAACTCCTTCCATCGAGGGAGGCGATGAGCTAATCTGACTTCAATATCATCTACGGTGTTGTTATGACTGCAAGACCAAGTTTTAAGAATATCTGGTAAAGGACAATCCTCTGCAAGTGTTAGCTAAAACAAAGAGAAAAAAAAACCTTGGCCATAAGGCAATTGTGAAGGAGTAGGAAAAGGTATAGATGAACCATGAATCAAATGAGACGGATCATGTAGTTGTGGAGAAGGAGGACCTTGAACCGGAGGCGATAAGCGATTGTTCGGAGGAGAAGGATGGCAAATTGGAGACGATGTGACACAATTTGGAGACATTGAACTAGTAGCCGGAGGATTAAGGACATAATCATGCTTAGAATAAAGCAATCCTAGTCCAAAAGCTCTTCCTTTCTTCTCACCACCAACGGATTCAACCCATAATATATCTTTATCTTCTTTTAGACAATTCTTCTTGCGATCCAATCAGAGCATTGCAATTCTCATGATAACATTCCTAATAAAAAAAATATATATAATTATTATATGAAGCATTATATGTAAAAAAAAATAGGTCCAGTGATATATATCAATTATTTTATAAACAAAATCATAAATATATATGCATGCATCATAAGCAAATCATATATATATACTATATTAAAAACAAGAGTTGCCCGAATGAACAGTCCAATACCGAACTTACCCTTTTCTTTTTTTTTTCGTCCTCTTTTGCCTTTGCAGATTAATAGGCCCGTTTTTTAAACAAGCCCATTTGGTGATGACTACAGATTAATAGGCCCACACATTTATTGATGGTTACATATTAATATTATTATAATAGGCCCATTGAAAGCATGACGCTTGGAATCCCTACAGTTGTTTGGATTGAAGCTTTACATCTGTGTAGTCATTCGTGGTGTTCTATGAGAATCCGCCGCGGGATAGCATTGATGGCGGCCACTAACTTTTCCCTTAACCTTTTGAATTTTGCGCATTAAATGTCATTCCGATTTGTCACACCAAAGCTCTCTTCGTCTCCCTACTGTTGTGGTGTTATAGTATCTTCCAAAGTTGGTGCGTATCTTGTTCTTGGGGCCCTTGTTAGAGAAGTTTTCGCTTAGGTTTTCTTAACGCTTTTTTTTGCCCTTCGTCTTCTGATTAGGGTGAATCGTTCATGCAACAGCTCGATGACCTTCATTTGGTAGAGCCTTTATCTTCACGCTGTTTGCTATAACACTCGAAGTTTCTCTTCTTTTTGGAGTTATGTTGACACTATCTTTTTTGTGTTTTTTTTTCCTTTTGTTCGATGTTTTTCAGTTTGTTAACATTTATAGCATCCAAAATAGTGTGATGAAGATCTCCTTTGAAAGTTTGTTGAAGATTTCCTTTGATTTTTTGGTGAATTTTAAGTTTCTTGAAGATTTTCTATTATTTTTTGGTGAATGTTTGTTGTTTTGGTTTTCTTTCACACTTTGTTTCACATTTAACTACATGCATTTCTATCACTCAATTGACGGAACTTTTTTTTTGTCGTTAGTGACCTGTTGCTGCGTTTTGGTTTCGGACGTTATTGCATTTAAGATTTCAACTCTTGCTTTACTTGCTTCACATTCATATCAGTATTTTTTATACTTTTTACGCTTTGTTTTTTGGTTGCATGTTTGTTGTTCTTTATGAATTTTCTTCCTTGCTTCGATTGTAGCTGTCAACCTCTTATTGAGTGCTTTGTTGTTCCTGTGTGTTTTTCAGTTTCCAATTTGATTTTGTTTTATTTTTTGGTGGCTGCATGTTACTCAGTTTCTTTGATTACATTTATTTTCATAGTGTATGTCTTATACACGTGTGACACTTGACAAACTGGATAACCGTTCTCGGATCCATATTGTACGTATAAGGGTGTTTGATAAGCAACCCAGACATGAAAGCTCCAGTAAGTGTAGCTATCAACCGTATGGTTTCGTTGATGAGATGGTCAGTTTTCCTCCTTTCCGAAAGAACCTAAACCATTTCTTTCACGTCTATTTTGTTTGCTTCTATTTTTAATTCTCTTTGATTTTTACCTCGCAGAGCAACCGTATGACCGCAACACTTATAGTGAAACCTGTTCTTGAGAGGTTTGCTGCTTACTCCGGCGAAAAACACAAAAACTTTACCAATTCAACCGAAGTTCGTCCGGTTCAGATAGTTGGGAGTTCAAGTCAAGTTCTTGTTCCGTGGTTTCATGTTCCCCTTCATGATCTACTTCGTGAGGATGGTAAAGATGATCGATTTGGTATGGGTTTAAACAATCCTTTTTGTAATACGTGTTTATTTATTTTTCCTTTTTTGGCCTTTGTTTGTTTTTACATCTTTCTAGATATTATGGCCGTTCTTCTTTGGGTGTACCACGAGAAGTTGGTTTCGAAAGCTGACTCGTCTCTACCCGTCCGTGAGATCTCAATAACTGATGATGGGCGAGTGTCTATTTTCCATTGCTTTTTCCAATTCTATAAAGTGATTTTTATTCGCTGCCTTATATTTCGCTTTGGCTTTTCTGCAGTTGTGAGCAAGCGCTGATTGTCTCGGCATGGAATAGGTCTTTATTGAATGAATTTGAGAAACTTGAGTTTCTGTTGAACGATGATGGTCCCATCGTTGAGATAACGGGGTTGAAAGTCAGCACTCACACTGGTTTGTTTTCAAATCCTGATTTTTCATGATACTTTTTTTTAGTTTCATTGCATTTCTTTTTTTTTTTCCTCAGTTACAATGATTTAAAATTTTGTTGTAATGCAGGAGAGAGAATTATTATTGCAAATTGTATAACCTTTGTGGAACAAGGTTTTTAAATCCTGATTTAGAATGATACTAATGAATGGCCTCCTTGCATATCAGAAACGCACCATAATTAAATTATTTAAAATTTCTTATTTTTGTGTTTTTTTCAGTTACAATGATTTAAATTTTTTTTTATTTTTTCTCAGTTACAACGACATTTGTAGAACAAGGTTTCATTGCATTTCTTCTTTTTTTTTTGTCTTTTTTTGTGGTATTCGAACATCTTCTCCCTTTACATCAAGGGTAGTTATCTGTTAGTGTGTATAGCTTGAAATTATGCAGTAGCTGATGTTTGATTTCCTTATTGATCAAAATATTAACAAAGAAAATCTTGAATTAGTTATAGATATGTTCGTTTAAATAAAATAGTTTTAAGCTAATAATCCTGAGTGGCTCACATGTTCTCTTTATACAATATGCTTTTTCAGGTTTCTCTCTTGCTGGGACTCACTCAACTACGGTGAGACCCCATCCTGTTGGGCAGCGCGCTGACGCTTTGTGAGATTGGTATGTTGCGCACAGAACTTGTGTTGAACAAGTTAGTCTATATATACGAGAACCATCCTTTACTCATGGACAAGTATACGTCGCCCTTTCACGAGCAAAAAAAAGAGATAGCCTAAATGTTTTTACAAAAGAAAATGACAATTTTGATGTTACATTTCATAACTTAATAAAAAATATAGTTTCTTTTGAAGTATTAGAGTGAGCAAATAGTCACAACAACTACATTGACATAAAATTAATTAAAGCTAATGTCGTTCCATGGGTTGATTTATTAAGAGAAAATTGGTGAAATAGGGCCCTTTTTGTTTAGTGTATATTAACTAGGCCCCTAGTAATATCCAACAAAAATATAAAGATAAATAAAAGTATTAAGGAGATAAACTAGGGACATAATTGGACATTTAATAAATCAACAATAATAAACTACCTTAAATATTGAAACGAATTTGAAAAAAATGAAACCAAATGGGAGAGATTCTCGCAATCTATATATTAGTGGTTACATCCGTCAATCACATACACAATCACCGCTTCTTTACTCTCATTTTCATGTCCATTGAGGCAGATTCAAAGTCTCATCTTTCTCCATCCTAGATATCATCTTTCTCCCTTCTAGATATCATCTTTCTCCCTATCATTTCATCTCTATTTTATTCTTCATTGAAGCCGATGCAAGTTATCGTTTCTATCTCGCTCCATTAAAGTTTATTGAAGGTCGGTTATATCCATCTCCATTGAAGGCCGCTTGAAACCTCTTCACAAGTTATCGTCTTCTCCGACTACAAAACAGGTACATTTTCTAACTCGGATGTAAGTTTCTTGCGACATATTACAGGATTATGTACCCGATTTTGCCAAAATAAACATTATGTATCACATGTAGTTGCTAATAAATATTATGTACTAGTTATGCATCACACATAGTTGTTGATAAATATTTGCTGATAAACATTATGTACGAGTTATTTAAATAAAGCAAATAATGTAGTTGATTGCCACCGTATTATGTAACAAATCGATCTATATCAACAAACTTCGAAGGACACCGTCACTATGTATCAGATTGTCTCCGTCTTATGTATCTGATCGAGCTCTCACAACAATTATGAAGAAATCAAGAGGAGAAACAATGGCTTCCATTTTGAAGAACTCAGGATCATAAACTCGGTTGCAACAACAATGACGTCCGAATTAATACGCCTAATTAAGATAGAGAGATATTTAGCAAATCTACAGAATCTACTATATTATATGGGATTAATGTTTTTAGTAAAATATAGAGGAGTCTATTTTGTTAACATGAAACAAAATGGGCCTAGTTTGTACACACTATTACATAAGTTTCCTACTTAGCCAACTCATCCATTTATTAACTCCGTCTAAGCGCTTGTCAATTGTTTGCTGATGCGTACAACACTAATTACATTCAAACACATATCAACGATGATGAAGATCTGTCTTCCCTGGTGTAGATTACGGAATACAAATAGTCATGCTGCAAATCGTTAACTGCTTCTCCATTCTACCCTAAATTACATTCAAACACATATCAATTGGTTGCAGGTGCTATTACTATATACAACATCTATTACTGTAGCGTTTCTTTTTGTAAATTCAGACATGCGTACTCTTCATTCAATTACTCTTCTGAACTTTTTCCACCAAATGGTTACTTAGTAATTAACTATTCCAGACCTTCTATTTCATTTTTACCTTACTACATACAACACATAATACAAAATCTCTAATTTCAGTATATAAAACTTTAAATTTCGGTTGTAAATAACGGCGCGCGGGCGAAGCCGGCGCGTCCAACCTAGTGTGTGTATATATATATAAATTCTAGTATCATAAACAATGCATAATCACAAGTGAATTAACAAAACAATGGTTAATTTAATATAAATTTAAACTATATAAAAAACACTTACAATTGCATTATATATATATATATATATATACTTAGTATTATAAACAAATCATAATTCACACTAGTGTCATGGGTTGTCCGTGACGGACAAACTTATGTTGTCCGTGACGGACAACATAAAGACATTTACTAAATAACGCACGGACAATTGTGCGTTATTTAGTAAATAAATGAGCTAAATAACAACAACCTTATTCCACGTAAGCTTATGTTTTGCGATGTGTTCAAATTTTACTATTGTGTTTTAATCATTTCTGTTGGTCGTCTAGAGTTATTTACGTATTTTGATTCTTTTGTTTTGATTGGCATACAAATAAGAATTTTGATTGTTTCTTTTGATCCAATGCTTAACGAGTTTTATTTCGTTTTTATGTTCTAATTTTGTACGTATTTTGATCGAATGCCTAGCAAGTTATTTTTTCGTCGTTACTTTTTGTTCATCTTCTTTGATCGTCTAGACGTAGATAAACTTAAACAAATTTTTGGATTTCAATTAACACATCAAGATTTTATTTGAGCAAATATTTTGATATTCTTGTATTATCATCAAACTTTTAATATTTTTGTAACAAATACCCGTGTAAGGCACGGGATATAAACTAGTTTCTTGTAAAATGTATGAACTATTAGTACAATATAATTTGAACTAATAGAAAAATAATTTGAACGAAATGTATACATTTATTTTTAAAGTGCACGTTAGAAAATTGAAAGAAAAAAAATCAAACTTTTCATACTATTAGTTTAAAGAGAGTGTTCTATTATTGTTATTCTAGGCATTTTGTGAACTTACAAAAAAAAATTGTAAAAATGTATAAACCATCAATACAATATAATTTGAATTAACAGAATAAATAATTTGAATCAAATGTACAAAAATTAGGAATGAAAAAAGTGACAGTCAGAGGAGAAAAACTGAAAAAAGACACGTGTTACACCGACGACGCTCCGTGATTCCGTACCAAAAGGTACACTCCGTATCTGAACCAAATATTTGTTTTATCTTTTTGTTTATGCTTTGACGAACACAAAAACTCAAACCCAAAAAAATATCGTACAAAAAGTCACAACACATTGAAAAAATCAAAATTCGAAACACAATTCTATTATAAATTACAAATATAGTTGCGAGTTCTAACATTTTTTCGCTCTTATACTTGTTATGTATTTTGTTTGATATTTAAATCTTCTTTTGTCTAGATTTACTATTGATTAACGCTAGTTTATGCATTTCTAACATGATTCAACATTTAATTTATCCACAATATAGAAGATTGCTATTCAAGCTTAAAATGTATGCAAGACATGCGCAATGCGCATACGGTCCATCCAGGTTCATGGACAGTACGCATGCGCGTGCTTCCTCGATGTGCGCCACAAGAAAGCTTTTTTTAAACTACAACGCAACATTTAACTTTTGAGCATAAATTTTGCGTTCAAGTAGGCGCCCCCCGATGTATCCGCACGCCGATTACGTCCCCGCGCGCTTGTTAATTAACAATACATATTCGCATGCTGATGTTTAATTGTTTATGGGCATGCACATGCACGATGTTTACAATGCCGACTAAAATCGCTCACAACATATTACTGTTTGAATTTTAAAATTAAACATAGACCGTAATTCCAAAAATACAAATGTAAGATTAGAAATTTGAAAGAAAAGATGACATAAGAAAATTAGAAAATAAATTTTTAATCAATTTTTTAATATAGTAGCTACTTGTTATGATTTTTAGTGTGTTGCGATTTATATCACCTATAAAATTATACTAAAATATAAATTTTGCAATTTATTTTATTTTTTTGTTATAATTACCAAACCAAATTATCATTTGGAAATTAAAGTTATTTAATTTATACGGTAATACTATTTACATAGAAGTAGAAGGTAAGCGAGCAACAAGTTGCGCTGCTACCCCTTTTTGGATGGCAAAACCTAACCTTTAAAAAACAACACATTCCCTTCTAGCCATGCATGTTCAATGTATAGATTACGGTCGTGATGGTGTGTTCTCATGCCGGTTTCTTTGATGGAGGATTTTCCCCGAATTCTCGTCTTTTATTTTTTCAAGAGTTCGTGTCCTGATGTACATGTATCTGGCGGTGCTATTCTTATATTACTTGACTCGCCCATTACCCGCTTCATTTTTGGGAGATACTTTACACTTTCGTGTTGTTGTCCTCCTCCGGCTTCACCTTCTTCTCTTTTTCTCCGATTTGATCTCGGACATCTCCACCTTAATCTCTGGACTTGATCAACACTAGGCTTACCACTTTTTTTTAGGTTTTCAACACCGTAGCATATTGACTTTGCTTTGATGGATTCGCGTTAGCGGCTGGTGACGTGGAGCTACCGAAAGATGCTGAAAACCTCATCCATTTGAATGCTTGGAAGGTATATATGGATTGTTAATTAACTTTAGACTTCTCATTTCATATATCAAACAATCTAAGTTTTTATTGAAAAGGGAGGTCAAAAATTTTGAAGAAGGAGATGAAATTATTGAAGAAATAAGTTTATACCTAATTTCAATTAAAGAAGAGCATATATAGGATCGGACTTGAGCAAAGGAAGACCGAAGAGTATAGATTAAAAGAAAAGAATAGTAGCTCCATCAAAGGCTAGGCTAACGGTTCAGTATATATTTGGCACAAAGAAGGTACAAGATTTTCAAAGAAGACAAAGGAGAAGGTATTTGATTTAGGTTCATTGAAGAGCAACTATAAAAGAATCGAAATTGAGCGAAGGATAGATCTATATATCCCTGAACCAAACAATAATTATGCGAATGAGAAGATATTTGAGCGATGACGACGAGTGGTGAAGAAACTAACATTTTCATTAAAAATGAACACGTAATGGACATGTATGTAATAACCGAACAATTTAAACTCCGTTTAAATTGCAGATCAAACCGGATTCCGATCCACCAACTTTTTATTCTTTTAAATAAAATAAAAACAATATTAAATTTCTATCATTTTATGTGATCTTAATTCACATAAAATGATAAAGTACATGACCGGAAATAATCTCATACATTTAAAATAAGACCGAAGAGTGGTTCCGTGCGAATAACGATCTAATCATCAACCCATTTTAATTAGATGAGCAGGCCCAACAGACTCGGCCCAAAGAACATGTCAGCCCAACCCACAATTTAATTAACCTAAACCCTAATCAGCTTCCTTAATCATAAGCTAAACCTAATTGCCTCTCCAAATCTGATCGATACCCTAATCGATCGTCAACCTCCCATCTCCCATCTGTAACAGCCGACTCCCCGCCTGCTGCTCATTAGCCGCCACCGCCGCCCTCAACCATCTACACTCCGACGCCTCGCCTGCTGCTCATTAGCCGCCACCGCCGCCCTCAACCATCTACACTCCGACGCCCGCTTGCTGCAGCCGCTGCAACGAGACGTTCGCGATCTGCTGTGCATCGATCAGACGACCGTCAACCGCCAGCCACCACCGAGAAGCCGGACGCCGCTGTAGACTTCACAGCCGGTGAGATAACGCTACCCCTTCCCTCTCCTTCTCCTCTAACTCCCCTGTATGTACACCGCTGCTTACACTGCTGCACCACAAGGAAGGTTGCTGCTGTTGTCAAAAGAATAAAAAGGCTGCTTACACTGCTGCACCGCAGGGAAGGTTGCTGCTGCTGTCAAGAACGCCCGCGCAACACAGAAACCCTCGCCACCTCGACTACGGACCAGCAAAGAACGGACTCGGAACACCACCCTGTTGCCGGTAAGCTTCTCTTGTGTGCCCTTTCCGTTGCTGTCGTGATAGTCCAGAGAGTAATAGGCAGGTCTGTTCTAAAATCGAGAGTACAGACTGAATCAAGGATTAGGAGTGTTGGGTTGTGTCTTTTGTTGTTCAAAATGGGTGACAGTAAGTGTAGAACCTATGACCTCTTGAAACTTTATGTGCCCAGATTTTGTTTGGTATGTATAAGCTGACTAGTTGAGGAATAATTTCCGATACCTTATATCGAGAATCTACCGTTGAATTTTTAATATGTTGTAGATTGAAATACATAGTTTACTGTGTTAAATTTTGAGAGAAAGTTAACGGTCGGATTGAGACTTACGAGGTCTTGAAGTAAAGCAGTTGGGCTCTTTTGCAAAAGAGGAAGAAAAATGACTAAGTGTAGAAATGTTACTTTTACCCCAACTTAGAATTTCATGGTAGATTTTTTGGTTAAGAATTTTAGAGAGATATTGACACATATATTTAGTAGGTATATCATAGAAGAATTAGGAAGTATATCCCGGAATTTTGATCTTTATTAGAACCTTGGATCTTAATCCGAAGTCGGACCTTAACGACTTTTTATGAAAAAACTAGATTTTTGTGTAACTCTTATAAATCCTCACTAAACTTTTATATGAGAACTAGATCTAGGACATAGGTCCTGAAATAGAATTTTAGGACTAAATGATAGACTTCCCGGAGTTTCGGAATTAAGGGCAAAATGGTCGTTTTAACCTAAGAAAACCTTTTTTCGTAATTTCCCTTCCACGAGATTGTAAAACTTAGAAGTTATAACTTCTAAGAGTGTGAGATGTAATTTTGATCCACATGCCTTGTTTGACAGGCGATTGAGTTACTACGTTTACAGACCGAGTTGAGACTTTTGAGAGTTGTGAACTGATTCAAGTAAGTCCTTGCGACTTACTTAGTTGGTTTCTGGATATTAGTTGGGTGATAATGGTTGTGTGTGTACAATGCGTGTTATAATAAATAACAACTTGTTAGGACGACCGTGGTTATTATGTTTTAAGGCCCAAGTGTATGTATAACGGGCCGTGACATCACTGCCCAGCTCTGCCAGGAGACTGGGAGGTTCTCTATACCCAGACCATACAGGTACACGGTGAGATGCATCCGATCCACTCCTGATGGGTACACGGGGGCGGATGCGAGGTTTGGGAATCCCTCGTGTCACAAAATAAGTATCATTAGAGTGAATGACTTAAATGAAGATAATAAATGGATTGTTTGAAAGCATGATGAGTGTTTATGATTTTATGTGTGTGTGTGCTATTATTATTATTCTCCTAACGTTTAGATAACTAGCTAATGGTTGTTTGTTGTGTTTTTAGATTTACCGCAGGTTAGAACAGCAGCTGAGTGATCCAGAAGTAGTGGTCAGCCGGGTCTCCGTACTCTTTAGAGTGGGGGTTTGGGTGTTGCTTTGTTGTCTTTCCCTTTTGTTAAGACAGTTAGTCTTTTTCGTTGTTTAAGTGCGATAGGTTGTTAGACTTTGTTGCATTCATCCTTTTTCAAATACATTTTTATGAATTTTTGGTTTTTCTTATTTGTGTGTTGTTGCAAGATCCTAGTAATATTGTTGTCAAATTGAGGTCCGGACCCATTGTGAGGTCCTAACCAGTAATGCCCCGAGTTCTGAGAATTTGGGGTGTTACAACATGATATCAGAGGGAGGTTGGCAACAATGGCACTTGAAATCTTCTAAAAGACCGAATAAGTACTTGAGCAGAACCCGAAAAGGGATCTGAGTTTTAAAAAGGACTTTTGGTTTTCAAATGCATGCATAGTCTGGTTGGGGATAGAAAAGTACGGCTGACCACCACTACTACCGCAGATCTCAGTATGCTTAGTTTGGACTTTAGGTTTTACTTTAGTGGGACTTTTAGCTTGTTTATAAAGATATGTTATATAGATAGGTATATGCCGTAGATTAGTAGAAATTGTAGATATGTTACGTCCTTAACGGAGGTAACATAACGAGTTTCTCACCCATTTGACACATCTAAGTAGATTTTGAAGGGTGTCAACGTGAGGATTAGTATGCACATCTTATGTGCATTGGGGTAGACGAACGGCGGACAACTCCTTCGAGCTTATTGAGAAACGTCGAGACGGAAAAATGAAGACTAAAAGACAACACCAACTACGATGACAAGAAGAGAATCTGGAGTCAACTCAATATGATCAAATGAAGAATATACATGAGGGTAGTTCCGGCAAAGCGTTGGATGACCGGCAAGTATGCAAATTGGAAGAGACAACCCATAGGTTCTTTCAAGATGGTGTAAAGTAACGTTACAAACAAAGGGGATGCCTTCAGAAACACAAATAGGCATGAAGGTCAAGGTGAAATATAGTAGCGATCCAGACAAGAAGCATTGAATCTAAGCTTAGTGACGGACCAGAAGGTGAAAGTTTGAGGCTAGAAGCAGAGCGGAATATGATCACTCTCGACAAGTTACTTGCCACCATAATCAAGATGGGAAACCGAGACAATCATAAGCGTAAGAGTTGATACATTGTCCATCCCGATACGAAGAATGAAAGAGCCGCAAAAATGAAAGCTTACAGGTTGCTAGAAAGGGGAAGGCCGATTTCACCGACATGGAAGTGGTGTGACCTTCTAGAACACACAAGAATTACAAAAAGGATCGGGATACAACAAAGACCGGATTTCTATAAAGACGGAAGTACAAGCAGCACCCCAAGGAAGGAGGGTGTAGGAGAATAGTCTTGAAAAAAAAGAGGGTCTATAATGACTTCTCACTCACGAAGGGATTTAAGTTAATAACACTAACATATCATAACAGAGAACAACAAGTGGACAATAATTCGGGTAAAAAGAATCATGGAGAAATGCCTACAAGTTATCGTAGAAGAAGTGATAAGACCGTTGGCAGGAGACGGAAATACAACTAGACTCATAAGAGTATAGTGCTCTTATAAGAGTGTAATTTGTAGAAGTAGCTAAAGGAAAAATAAATGGAAGAGATATATTTTCACCTTGTTTATCAAATCTCAAAAGAGATAGAAGAAAGGTAAGTATACGATCTTATAGAAGGTCAACTACAGACTAATTGGTAACAATAGAGAATTTACACGTGCGGGCTAACTAGTGATGGTTGGTTGATAGATAAGAAGAATAACCACAAGGTTATAAAGGAAATTTATCGACATCTGGTGAATTTCTTCCAAAGATCAACGACGACAATGGTGAAGTTAAATCAGTACCAATACTAGTAGCCTTGATGGTAACATTGAATGAGTTAAATATGATAACTCTAATAAAGAAATTAAAGAGAAGCTCTTGACGGTCGGCAATGACCATTCATGATAGTAATGGTGTAAAGGGAATTGTTGTGAGTAGTTACTTACTACTGACTAAGGAAAGATACATATCAAAGTTAGTATGAAGGAATCCATGTAAGAAGAACTAGAAGAGTAAGAAGAAATAGATGATTGTGAACATGTCCTATGTCTTAGCATTCCACACAAGTAGGACTGAGAGTGCTCCTCCGAGAAAAGGTGGGGTCAAACTGTCGAGATTGACAGGGGAAACCCTTGTGATTAAAGGAGTGATATATAATAATTGGAATTACAGAGGAGGCACAAACATAGGGAGTATGATTTAAAGCCTTGGTGAAACGTGTGGTCGAGTTGTGAGGTGTTTTCAGATGGAATCTACATGATGGCTAGAACAGACAAGCGAAGGAGTAAAGTTGAATGACTAAAGGTTGTTATATGGATCCGGTATTTTCCCCAATTAGATGATTACCGAAAAGTGTATGTATAAAAGTTTAATGAGAAATGGAGGTACTCCAATGAGAATTCAAGCTGGATTGATAACATAAGAGTTGATGACAGTAATAAGACCAACCAACGCAGTTCATAAATGCGAGTCAAGAACTTTAATTTTTGAGAAAAACATATACAACTGAGGTTTCTTATGCAAATGGTACCGATAGGTGTTTAATAAAAGTCATACATATCGGACCGATAACGCTAGGATGGCTAAAGTGTAAACTGTTAGCATGAAATATTGTGATATTTTAGGCACGTTTTCTAAACGTATTTGATTCATATCGATAGTCTTTGATTGAACTTTGTGCATATGTGAGCTAGTATTACCTATATTGTCGATATGGATGTCTACACTAGTTCTATGTTGATTATAGGTGATTTGGAGCTATTTCCGAACGGAATCGAGCAAAGGAGAGTTGAGTTGATATGTCCATAGATTGAGGACCTTCTTTGGAAGCAAATTTGAGTTTTAGCTTGAGGAATGCACGAGGCTAGGGAAGAATCACGTTCTTGCCCTAAACCACGCTCTAAAAAACGACCGTATCACGTTCCACGTTCAATTCCACGACCGTGGATTTGGAATCAGAAATTGATGTTCATTCCAGAGGATATTACGGCCGTGGAACATATGGTGCAAACCGTATTTGTTTCCACGCTCTAAATTACGGTCGTGGAACACTTCCACGACCGTGATCTTGGCAAATCTTTTCGCCACACTTTGAAGCCACGATCTTTTGAAGATTGGGCCGGGCCGACATTTTGCCCTGCATTATAAAAAGACGGACGAAGCAAGATTCCGTCATCTTCGCTTAGGGAGTCGCCTATGCTCGCTTAGATCGAGGCTTTCACCCGACATCCGCGTTAAGGATCGCTTGGAATTGACATCCCTTTGGAGATCGAAGTTCGTATTTAGGAATTGCCCTAATCTCGCACTTTTGGTGGAGATTGCTGTTGAGATCTCCGGATTGGCGGAAGATCGAAGTTTTCGGAAGATTTTGCAAGAAGATCTCTCTTCTTGTCTAGGTTTGATTTGGAAAACGGATTGACATCCCGTTTTCCCTTCTTTCCTAAGGTTGTGATTGTTTGCTTTACTTTGAATCTTTTGGATAATACTTGTTCTCTTTGTGACTTTGAGATTAGTTTGGAGATTACTAAAAGTTTTTGAAAGTTTTCATCTTTCTATCTTCTAATTCTTGAATTGATATCAACATGACTGTTATTGGCTAAAAACCCTTAACAATTCTAAGGTGAAAGGTTGATAGTTGTGGCTTAGATGATGATAGATCGATCGCAAACAGATTAGACCCTGAGAGTTAGAGAGAATCGCCGACGACCCTAAATTACGGTCTGTTCTTGAGTCCACGGCCGTGGAACCTCAAGAACCAACCGTGATTTCCTTTAAGTCCACGAACTTGCTTTTACTTTAATCCAAAGTTAAAGATTTGCTTTAACTTAGTTTAGACTTGTCTTTTCTAGGTGGTAGTGAAGCCTCAACAACCTCTACCTCGATTGTGAGTGTCACAACCTCAATCGGTTAAGTTAGTCTTTATCCTTGGGTTACAAGTTTGGGTATTTGACACTAATTCTCATCTTTAGAATCTTTCTATATTGAGCCTCAACAACCTGTATAGAGAGTGCCTTTTAGGTGAGTTATATAAGGTTTTTGGAACTTCACCGTACGATTACCTTACATTAGTATACCTTTGCATATCTCAACTCTGTCTTTACATCATTAAGTATATCTTGAATCGATTGCCACAGCTGGATACTTGGATCTTTAGGATTGTTGTTTTCCCAATATTTGCAAAACTCTCATATTTACTCGCTTGATAACCTGCAATCGAATTTGTTTCCCACCCAAATCCCTGTGTTCGATACTCTGGAATTCTTGCTTAGCTACGTCGATCCGTACACTGCGGGTTCGCTGCTTGATTCTAGTTTTATAAATTTAAAACTTATTTGCACACACCTCTAGGGGCGAACAAGTTTTTGGCGCCGTTGCCGGGGATTTGGTTTCGGCCGAATCCGGTAGCCGGTTGTCGAGCTTGGGAGCTTGCTCTCGTTGTTTGATATTGCTTTGAGTGCATGCGCAGGTCTAGGAACACCGAAGATCTCCTACCTCTTGATCAAGAGCTAGAGAAAACCTTGAGGCAAAAGCGCAAGGAAAAGAAGATGGCCGAAGAACACGAACGTGATCTTCAAACGGAGTTGGCGGAGAAGGAAGCTCAACTCCGATGGAATGAGACTCTCCGCCAGGATGAGATGGATCGTCATCAATCTCAAGTTAACAGTCTACAAGACATGATTTTCCAGATGAGGGTAGAGATGAGCGACCTTAAAAATAAGGGAAGCAAGAAATCCTCAAGAAGGAGATCAAGGTCTAGAAGAAAAAGTCACTCATCCGCTGATGATAGTGACTCTTCCATGCCACCGTTAGAGGAGATTGATCCCACGATCAATATGAATCCTTTCCATCCACAAGGAGCTGCTAATCGCCGCATTCCACCTAGGAATGTGAGGGTCGAACGTGTGGACAATGAGCCAAGAACTCTTGGCCAGCGGATGGATCCAACACAACAACCACGCCGCTTGGGCGTGAATTTTGATGCTGAAGATGTGCAAGGGTTTTGCTTTAACCCTCAAGTTATTACTCTTGTTCGTCAAAACCAATTTGGCGGTACAAGCGGTGAATCTCCACACCAACACTTGCAAAACTTTGAGTGTATGATGGAGACGATGAGACCGAAGAACGCTACTACCAACAGCTATAAGCTCAAGCCTTTCTTTTTCTCTTTGAAAGGGAAAGCGTTGTCTTGGTACCAAGCTCTTCCTAATGGGAAACTAGACACGTGGGAAGACCTTTCCGCGGAGTTTCTCACCAAATTCTTCCCGCCTTCCAAAACGGCGGAACTTAGAGGTAAGATTAATGCTTTTTCAATGAGACCTAACGAAAGTTTGTTTCAATCTTGGGAAAGGTTTCAGGATTGGCTCTTGGATTGCCCTCATCATGGCATATCCAAGCTTGCCTTGCTGGAGATCTATTACAAGGGGCTGGATGCGGGAACGCAATTCAACCTCCAATCCCTCTCATGTGGAACGTTCATGGACATGAGAGAAGATGACGCTTGGGACTTCATTGAGAAGCAAGCAAGAGTCATAGAGAAGTATTCCCACCGGAAAGTGGAGGGAAATCGTGTGGAGCAAGGAGCAAAGCTCACACATGAAGCTCAAAATCAGATTTTCTCCCTCAACAATGAGATCAAAGAGTTGAAGGAGGCTATCAAGAACAACTTCCCAAAGTAACAAGGGAAGGATGTTGGTTATTTGGGCAACAATAATGGCGGCAACAACAATAACCGGGGTAACAACCGGAACAACAACTGGAATGAAAACAACAACAACCGGAACAACGATTGGAACAACAATAGGGGTTCAAACAACAATAATTGGCGCCCCAATCAACAAAATTCCGGTAACTCTTATCCTTCCAATTCTAATTCACTAACTCCACCTTCCTCTTCCTCTACTCCTTTGAAAAGCCAGGGGCAATCATCTAATGGAGGAAACACTTCGGGGAAGGAGAAGCCCGATCCCATATTGGAAACGATTTTGGGAAAGCTTCAAGGGTTGGAGAACCGCCTCATCAAGGTTGATGATCAAGTCTCTAAGGTTGATAAAGCTCAAAAGGTTTTAGAAAACCAAATGTTCAACCACGCGGAGGAAGTTCCTAGAAATCAAGGGAAACTTCCAGGAAAGACGGAGGACAACCCTAAGGGAAGGGTGATAGCGATTACAACTAGGAGCGAAGTGACTACTACCGATCCGCAACCTACGTTCGTTGAAGTCCCCGTAGAGAAGGACAAAGGAAAGGGGAAGGAGAAGGAAGATGTCTATGTTCCTCCTCCAGCTCACAAACCTCCCCTACCATTTCCTCAATCTAGAGCGCGAGCGCGCCTAGACAAACAATTCGGTAAGTTCATAGAACTCATGAGTAAGCTGCATATTAATATACCTTTCATTGATGCTATTGTAGGTATGCCGGCTTATGGCAAGTTCTTGAAGGAGCTCCTCTCCAACAAGAGGAAGCTAGAAGATTTCGGAGAGGTCAAGATGAGTTCGGATTCTTCGGATCTCATCAAGACCATGAAGGAGAAAATGCCCCCAAAGTTGAAGGATCCGGGGTCATTTTGCATTCCCATTGGGGTGGGAGATGTCACATATGACGCTTTATGTGACTTAGGAGCAAGTGTGAGCATTATACCACTTGCGTTGTGCAGGAAGATCGGTTTAGGCGACCCTAAACCGGTGAAGATGACGTTATACATGGCGGATCGATCCATCACTCGTCCCGTCGGTATCGTAGAAGACGTCCCGGTCAAGCTAGGTAAATTCTTTGTCCCCATTGATTTTGTCGTGCTTGACATTCCTGCAGATAGTCCGGTCCCGATCATACTCGGAAGACCGTTCCTTGCAACTTCCGGCTGCATGGTCGATTGCAAGAATGGGAGACTCGCTTTTGATATTGGAGAAGAGAAAGTAGAGTTCGTTCTTTCCACTCTAATGAAGGAGCCAATCTTTGACGAAGATATTTACGATATCCAAGACGAAGAAGGTTTGTCTAGGGAGGAGGTAAGTGCGATTCTCTTTAACGATCCTTTACAAAAGGTTATCACTATGAGTCTAACCAATGTAGGGGAAGAAGAAGAGTGCAAAGAGGAAATTGAAGCCTTAGAAGCACAAGAAGAGATCCATGAAGAGGAGTTTGAGAAACTCCACGATGAGGCTGAGAATGTTAGAATCCACGGTCATACCCTGTATTCCACGACCGTGGATTTCACAACCAAAATCGACCTCCATTCCAGGGGATTACACGGCCGTAGAACACATGGAGAGGCCGTAATTCTGACAGTGGAAGAAGGTGATCGGCATACTTCTTCAACTTCCTTTGATTCTTCTCCAAACCACTCAACACCCTTAGAAACTTCTAAGGAAACGTCGGATGCTCCTCAAGGATCATTGGAAGCTCCGAAAGTGATGGAACTCAAACCACTTCCTACTCATCTAAGGTACGCTTTCCTTGGATCTAATTCTACCTTCCCAGTTATTGTTAGCTCCGAATTGAGCATAGATGAACATGAACAGCTCATGATTGTCCTTAGGAAACATAGAAAAGCCATAGGCTACACTATTGAGGACTTAGTAGGAATTAAACCCTCCCTATGTATGCATAAGATACTAATGGAGGAAGATTTTAGAACTTCAAGACAACCTCAAAGGCGGTTGAATCCGACCATGAAGGAGGTTGTCAAGAAGGAAATCCTTAAACTTCTTGATGCAGGTATCATCTATCCTATCTCCGATAGCAAGTGGGTGAGTCCAGTTCAAGTAGTTCCAAAGAAGGGAGGAATGACGGTCATCACCAACAAGAACAACGAACTCATTCCTACCCGAACCGTGACTGGATGGCGAATGTGCATAGACTACCGCAAGCTCAACAACACAACGCGGAAGGATCACTTTCCATTGCCATTCATCGATCAAATGCTTGAAAGGTTAGCACAACATTCACATTTTTGCTACCTTAAAGGTTATAGTGGTTTCTTTCAGATTCCGATACATCCGGATGATCAAGAGAAGACCACATTCACGTGCCCTTGGGGTACGTTCGCCTATAGGAGAATGCCGTTCGGGCTTTGCAACGCCCCAACCACCTTTCAACGGTGCATGATGGCCATCTTCTCCGAATATGTAGAGGAAATCATGGAAGTCTTCATGGACGACTTCTCCGTTTACGGTTCCTCTTTTAACGATTGTCTTTCTAACCTTTCTCTTGTTTTGCAAAGATGTGAAGACACTAACCTAGTTCTTAATTGGGAGAAGTGTCAACTTATGGTTAAGGAAGGAATCGTATTAGGTCACTTAGTCTCTAGTAGAGGGATAGAGGTAGACAAGGCTAAGATAGAGACCATAGAGAAACTTCCTCCCCCAATTTCGGTAAAAGGGATAAGAAGTTTCCTAGGACATGCTGGATTTTATAGACGTTTCATTAAGGACTTTTCTAAGATATCAAAACCCCTCACTAATCTATTGATGAAGGATGCGGTTTTTGAGTTTTCGCAGGAATGTTTGGATGCGTTTAATACCATCCGGCAAGCTCTAATTTCAGCACCTATTATCCAACCTCCGGATTGGACTCCCCCCTTCGAGATTATGTGCGATGCTAGTGACGTAGCTATTGGAGCTGTTCTTGGACAACGAAAGAAAGGGCGAACCCATGCCATATACTACGCTAGCAAGACGCTAGACGAAGCGCAGCTCAACTACGCCACTACAGAGAAAGAGTTCTTAGCCATTGTCTATGCTATTGACAAGTTTCGCTCTTATCTTGTAGGTGCAAAGGTGATTGTCTACACGGATCATGCTGCGATCCGGTACCTCCTTGCAAAGAAAGATGCGAAGCCAAGGCTGATTAGATGGATTCTTCTCCTACAAGAATTCGATCTTGAGATCCGCGACAAGAAAGGCTCGGAAAATTCTGTTGCGGATCATTTGAGTCGCCTAACACATCTAGAGGACGACCATTTACCCATTGGTGACTCTTTTCCGGACGAACACTTACACATCATAGAGGAGTGCATCAACGTGATCTCCAAAGGTAACGAACCATGGTTTGCTGATTTCGTTAACTATTTGGTTTGCCAGGAGATACCGCCCGGACTATCCTACGCACAAAGGAAGAAGTTCTTTAAGGACGTCCGGGAATACTATTGGAACGAGCCTCTCCTCTTCAAGAGAGGTCCGGATGGCATCATTCGGCGATGTGTGCCGGAAGATGAGATGCAAAGTGTCATCCGCCATTGTCATTCACTACCTTGTGGAGGACACGCTAGTTCGAACAAGACTAGCGCAAAGGTATTGCAATCTGGATTCTATTGGCCTACTTTATTTAGAGATGTGCAATCCTTTGTTTCTTGCTGCGATGCTTGTCAAAGAACATGCAATATTTCTAGAAGGAACGAGATGCCCCTCAACAACATCCAAGAGGTGGAGATTTTCGACGTTTGGGGAGTTGATTTCATGGGACCATTCCCATCTTCTTGCGGAAACCAATACATACTGTTGGCGGTAGACTACGTTTCTAGATGGGTGGAAGCAATTGCCTCTCCCACAAATGATGCCATGGTGGTGGTTAAGTTCTTCAACAAGACCATCTTCCCGCGATTTGGGACACCAAGGACTATCATTAGTGATGGAGCTTCTCACTTCATAGCCCGTCGCTTTGAAGCTCTTCTAGCTAAGTATGGGGTTACTCACAAGATCGCTACCCCTTACCATCCACAAACAAGTGGACAAGTTGAGATCTCAAAGAGGGAGATCAAAGGAATTCTAGAGAAGACGGTTTCAAGGACTAGGAAGGATTGGTCCTTGAAGCTAGATGATGCATTATGGGCGTACCGGACTGCGTACAAGACTCCCATAGGAACCACACCATACGACCTTGTGTATGGGAAGTCTTGTCATTTGCCGGTAGAGCTGAAGCACAAAGCGTTTTGGGCTATCAAGTGGCTGAATTTCGGCATGAAGGAAGCGGGAGAGAAGTGTCTCCTAGACATCAACAAGCTGGATGAACTTCGCTTGAACGCCTATGAAAACGCTAAGATCTACAAGGAAAGAGCAAAGCGTTGGCATGATAAGCATATCATTCCAAAGGACTTCAAAGAAGGAGATCAAGTTCTCCTCTTCAATTCAAGACTTCGCCTCTTTCCAGGTAAGCTTAAATCCCGTTGGACCGGACCTTTTCTAATTAAGCGTATTTTCCCCCATGGTGCAGTTGAAGTATGGGGTGAAGCTAGTGGAAGTTTTAAGGTGAACGGCCAACGACTCAAGAAGTATACGCCGGAACTCCAAGCTGAGGAGTTTGCACCTACCGCACTCGAATAAGTGCGAGATTGGTCTAGCTACGGACCTTAAACAAAGCGCTTCTTGGGAGGCAACCCAAGGTATTGCATTTTCGTTTTCGTTTTCGATTCATAGTTCAGCAAATTCACCAATAAGTGCGAGATTCGTTTTCGATTCATAGTTTAGCCTAGAATAGACGTTTTCGCTTTATTTTTCCTCGATTTCTTCCGGTATGTTCGTGTTTTTGGTTGTAGGATCAATGGAAAAGGAAAAAGGGAGAATAATGACGAAGAAGAGTGACGAAATTTGGACTTTGAAGCTTTACGGAAGGTTCCACGGTCTAAATTACGGTCGTCATAGCTACAGTGGCCGTAATTCTCAAAAGCCTTTGAAAAATCACCAAAACCACGGTTCCGTACACTTCCACGGCCGTGGAACACCCCGACAGACCGTGATTTTCAAAATTTTGCCTGCGACTATATAAGCCACATTCTTCACAAATTTGCCCCAAAAATTCCCTTTCCACGACCTAAACGCCGAAACCCCACGACCCCCTCCAAATCTTCGTTTTCTAATCGTTTTCAACAATTCTTCATCCTAAACTGCAGCAAATCCAACCACGAACAAGATCCAAGCGACAAACCAAGCGGAAATCCATCAACAAACGCGCATTTCGGATTTTTCAATCCGAAAAAGAGGTTTATTCTTTCTTCTTGATTTTCGCGGATTTGGTTCGTTTTTACTATAGATTTTTAGGAAGAACTGACAAAGACTGGAAGGAATTAGATTAGGACTGCTTGTTGTGGTGATTGTTGGTGAATTTGCTGAGATTCGTGAAATTCTGAGACGAATCACGGTCTCTGGGTAAACCACGACCGTAATTTCCCAAGAACAGACCGTAATTTTTGGAGAAAAATGGATTTTGTAAGGAGAGTGTCGGGAAGGATAAAGGAGAAGAAGGGAGAGCAAAATAAGAAAAGGAAAGGCAACCCCTCCACCTCTAGGGCACCACCACCCTCATCTCCTTCACCTCCATCTTCACCTTCACCTCCATCCTCACCTCCTCACTCTAGCATTCCGACCATACACGAGAACCACCTTGCTGCATTTGAGAAGATACAGAAGAGGGCAGTGATTGGCCCTAGGTATTTGTTGTTGGAGGATCTACATCCTCTCAACATAGTTGATGATCTTACATGGCTCTTGGATAGAGCCGGATTACTTGTCTTCACGAACATTCGTGAAGACGCCTATGAGGAGATCACCCGGGAGGTTGTGACATCTTTCGAGCACAGCCACGTAGGTAGGACCGTCTCTTTCCATCTCATGGAAAGAGACTACCATTTGAGCATTGTTGAGTTTGGGACTATCTTTGGATTTCATGAGACCTTCAATGGTCGACTTCCGGGAGGCGTTTCCGCCAAGGACTTTTGGGCGGAAGTTGCGATGATTTACGCCGACGAGGACCGTTGGCAACCCGCCGATACCAAGGCTAAATTGATGTACCATTTAGCCTTGAAGATAGCTCACCGCGTTCTTTCGGAGTGTCTCTTTCCTAGGACGGAGACGCCCCAAAAGATCAAGACGGATGAGCTATTCTTGCTCTATTGTATGCTTTATGGACGCCGTGCAGATTGTGCTACTCTCTTGGCTGCTACGATGAGCAAGCTCAAGAACAAGTCGAAGGGGAACATCGGATATGGTGGGATAGTTACCCACATTGCTAGGAGTTTTGGTGTAGATTTTTCTGCTTGCACCCGCATACCCGCCGTACCTTTAGGATTACATGCTTTCATGGTTAGGGGTCTCATTTTCCCCACACATAGAGGTCCGCCTTATGCGGGCATGCCTTGGGAGAGCAGGACAGGCAGGGGTATTGAGTGGCTGCTGGAGTATTCCATTGTGGCGGGACGCCACAATTGGAAGGAGACGTTCGCTGCGATGCATGCGAACAGGTTAGTAGCTCCCCCTTACGTCCCACCACCGGTTGTGGAGGAGGAGGAGATGGGAGATCAGTACGAGAGTGGTGGAGGAGCGGAGCAGGAGTTTGGCACGTTTCCGGACCAGCCTGAGGCGGTCCCAGATGTACCTAGACGCTCTCCACGTCCAGCTAGAGCCTCAGGCTCGTCATCTCGCCGCGCTAGCGTGAGTGAGAGGCCCACGTGGATGACCACACCTCCCACTTGGTATGCCACCCCACCTCCTTGGTCCACGGAGCAGCAAGCAGCACATCCACCACCACCAGCACCTTCCGACGCCCCATCATGGTACGATCACGCCCCGGGATGGTACGAGCAGATGCCGGACTGGGCCACAGGCCTTTCAGAGAGAGTTGGAGCGTTGGAGATCCGAGCCGATGCTAGAGACGGACGCCTCGACAACCTTGACCACATGATGAGGGACGTCTACCGCCAGCAGTTTGGGCGGCACTACGACTCCAGCTTCTCTCCATTCCCGCCTCCACCGCCGCCGCAGTGATTGGACGCATGATCGTTTGTTTTAGACATTCCCGCCACCACTTGTGAGTTCTTTTTCTTTTCCTTCTTTTGTTCTTTCTTTTGAACATTAGGGACAATGTTCGTTCTAAGTATGGGGTGGGATGTACTAAAAGTTTGTAATAACTCTACTCTCTATGTTCGCTTTCATTTGAGACTATCGTTGCATGTTCATTATGTGTTGCACGTTTCCTTATTGCATTGCATGAAAAAGAACTTTAAAAACCCATAAAAATTGAAAAATTTTGAAAAATTTTGTGCTCCTAATGAATTGAGATGATTTCCATGATAATCACTACTTGTGAATTGAGTTTGATGACAATTGCATGCTTAAAAGGATTGTGAATTGAAAAGAATTTGAATGAATGAATTTTACCTCTTTTGCAAGTTTTATAATGTGAAAACGTTACCTAAATCATGTTGAGAAATTGAAGTTGAAATCACGCTATAAGTTCCTATACTTCTTGTTGAAATGATTAAGGCGATTCGATACTTCTTTCTTCTTTCTTTGATCATCTAGCTCCTCATTGAAATATTAGCCTCACCTACCTATCCGGGAATTTGGAGAAGTGAATGAGAAAAAGGCATGTTTGATGTGGGAGGGCCATGAGAGCAATTATTTGCAATCAAATGAATAGAAAGAAATTTTAGGTTTGGGGAAGTCAATCATGACGATGAGTAACTCGGCACCATTCACATAGCCGGGTGTTTGTGTCTTGCCAAAGTCGGATTGAGCGATATTCCTAGCGGATTACGGTATGTGCGCTAAGGGTTTGAGGCATCTCTTGAAAATTTGAGAAACGCCGATCTCCTAGGCTTCGGTTTTTGTGCACCTCTGTCCATAACTCCAAAAGTAAAGTCGAAAAATGAAAAGAAGAGAGCGAAGCTCTAAGTTGAAGTGTTGCGGGAACCACATAAGAAGAAGAAGGTAGTTGTCCACTTTCCCGGATTTATGCACCACTTTCCCTTAAAGTTTTCCCTTCCCTTCCATATTCTAGACCTTTTCTTTGAAAGTCCTTGAGATCAAAAGAATGTTATATGACTTGGTGATCTAAATTGAAGTTTCTTGTGATTGATTTTGATAATGTTTGAGGGTTATAATGCTTGTTTTGAAGTTAAATTGGTTCATGAATTTTCTTTGCCTTTTACTCTTTAAATTAAGTGTGTGAAAGTTTGAAGAACGATTGAAGCAAGGTTTGAGAATGATCTATTCTTTAGAAGTCACATTCACCCAAAAGAAGGTACACATATTTCATCCTAACTCTTGTTTAAAGCTTTTTGAAAGACCTTGCTTAGGGACAAGCAAGTGTTAAGTATGGGGTTATTTGTTAGCATGAAATATTGTGATATTTTAGGCACGTTTTCTAAACGTATTTGATCCATATCGATAGTCTTTGATTGAACTTTGTGCATATGTGAGCTAGTATTACCTATATTGTCGATATGGATGTCTACACTAGTTCTATGTTGATTATAGGTGATTTGGAGCTATTTCCGAACGGAATCGAGCAAAGGAGAGTTGAGTTGATATGTCCATAGATTGAGGACCTTCTTTGGAAGCAAATTTGAGTTTTAGCTTGAGGAATGCACGAGGCTAGGGAAGAATCACGTTCTTGCCCTAAACCACGCTCTAAAAAACGACCGTATCACGTTCCACGTTCAATTCCACGACCGTGGATTTGGAGTCAGAAATTGATGTTCATTCCAGAGGATATTACGGCCGTGGAACATATGGTGCAAACCGTATTTGTTTCCACGCTCTAAATTACGGTCGTGGAACACTTCCACGACCGTGATCTTGGCGAATCTTTTCGCCACACTTTGAAGCCACGATCTTTTGAAGATTGGGCCGGGCCGACATTTTGCCCTGTATTATAAAAAGACGGACGAAGCAAGATTCCGTCATCTTCGCTTAGGGAGTCGCCTATGCTCTCTTAGATCGAGGCTTTCACCCGACATCCGCGTTAAGGATCGCTTGGCATTGACATCCCTTTGGAGATCGAAGTTCGTATTTAGGAATTGCCCTAATCTCGCACTTTTGGTGGAGATTGCTGTTGAGATCTCCGGATTGGCGGAAGATCGAAGTTTTCGGAAGATTTTGCAAGAAGATCTCTCTTCTTGTCTAGGTTTGATTTGGAAAACGGATTGACATCCCGTTTTCCCTTCTTTCCTAAGGTTGTGATTGTTTGCTTTACTTTGAATCTTTTGGATAATACTTGTTCTCTTTGTGACTTTGAGATTAGTTTGGAGATTACTAAAAGTTTTTGAAAGTTTTCATCTTTCTATCTTCTAATTCTTGAATTGATATCAACATGACTGTTATTGGCTAAAAACCCTTAACAATTCTAAGGTGAAAGGTTGATAGTTGTGGCTTAGATGATGATAGATCGATCGCAAACAGATTAGACCCTGAGAGTTAGAGAGAATCGCCGACGACCCTAAATTACGGTCTGTTCTTGAGTCCACGGCCGTGGAACCTCAAGAACCAACCGTGATTTCCTTAAAGTCCACGAACTTGCTTTTACTTTAATCCAAAGTTAAAGATTTGCTTTAACTTAGTTTAGACTTGTCTTTTCTAGGTGGTAGTGAAGCCTCAACAACCTCTACCTCGATTGTGAGTGTCACAACCTCAATCGGTTAAGTTAGTCTTTATCCTTGGGTTACAAGTTTGGGTATTTGACACTAATTCTCATCTTTAGAATCTTTCTATATTGAGCCTCAACAACCTGTATAGAGAGTGCCTTTTAGGTGAGTTATATAAGGTTTTTGGAACTTCACCGTACGATTACCTTACATTAGTATACCTTTGCATATCTCAACTCTGTCTTTACATCATTAAGTATATCTTGAATCGATTGCCACAGCTGGATACTTGGATCTTTAGGATTGTTGTTTTCCCAATATTTGCAAAACTCTCATATTTACTCGCTTGATAACCTGCAATCGAATTTGTTTCCCACCCAAATCCCTGTGTTCGATACTCTGGAATTCTTGCTTAGCTACGTCGATCCGTACACTGCGGATTCGCTGCTTGATTCTAGTTTTATAAATTTAAACTTATTTGCACACACCTCTAGGGGCGAACATAAACCAGAAGAATAACTTAACCAGTAAGAAGGAAAGTCATGTATCAAAAGGCGGGTCTTGCTAAATTGGAATAAAGTGTTGGGATGAGGATGCCTTTGTAGAAGTTATGCAAGAGTACAACGTAACTGAGGTTCCAACATGAAATGGGCAGTAATGATCAACTGAAAGTTAGAGACCGATGCAGAGAAGAAAAATGTATAAGATGAGTCACCTAGTAGAAGAATTCACAAGATAAGCTTGAGAGACCAAGGAGGATAAAATGTCGACCCGGATATGAGGGTCTAAGGTGCATGGAAGGGATACCTACAATGGAGTGTAGAAGCAAAATTTAGACTTTACAAGTGTGGAGAGGTTTTGACCTCCTCAAAGATATAAGAATTTGAAAGAATTCGCAATGTCGGTATCAAAGAGTTGAAGCCCTGTAGCGGAAACAACGGAGTATCATGAAGGCAATGTTGCTGGTAACACCAGCGAAGGAATGCATATATGAGAACGGCCTTGGTGGACTCGAAAGTCCAAGGTAACCCAATTATCACGGGACCTAAGTCATCAACACCGACGGTCCATGCAAGGGGGACTGCAAGGGGATGATAACTAAAATCATCAGAACTACAAAGACACTTACCAGCTATTGTTGAAGACTTGGAATGACTATTTAGGTCAAGATGAATGACCCAGTTGGGCTCGAGAAGTAGAGTTAGCCTAAGGAAAACAGAAGTGTGGAAGATAAAACGAATTAGTGAAGCATGAAAGGATTAAGCGAGCAGATGATACTCACCAAGAGTTTAACGCCAGTATGGGTATGGGAAGAGTTAGTCTGGGATATGGAGATGAGTCAATTATAGACTGACCGACGTCAACTGAGGACTTGTAAGTTGGTTGGTATTGATGAGTAAGTACCGTTAAGAAGAGATATTAGTGACTGTAAAGTTAAGAAAGAACGTTACCGATGCCTTGGAGGATTCCCCAAGTAGGCAACGGCAACCTCTTGAGGTGACCTAAGGATATGGAGAGAATCAGGTTAGAAGTTGCTTGCTGGTTGGTTAAGAACAAACTACGATTGAATAAGAGAGTAAGAGTCTGCTTGAAGAGGATCTTGCTAGTATTAGAAGGAAAGTATAGGCGGAAGTTGGGTAAATCATGAAGACCCTCAAAAGCGTGGTAGGCACACAACCCACAGATGACAGAAGTTTAAGATCATTAAGTCATAATCGACAGTCGGGAACTTTCGAAAGGAAAAAGCAAGTGGGGCCAATGGAAGGAAAGGTTTGGTAGAGTCATCAAAAGAGCTGGAAGTAAGTCTAGAAAACCAAACCGTTGAGAGAGTACCTACCAAACCCGAGACACATCCGTAGTCATGAGGATCTGATAGTTGAGCCGACCACACACTTGTGGAGTACCCAGTAGCTGTCCTAGAGCGCAGTACTAGACGTCTGCGGTCCAAGGAGATACCGATGTTGAGGATCCAGTGGTCTAGACGAGGAGACGATGAGGCCATTTGGGAGACAGGGGAGAGTTTTAGACGTAGTTTCCGAATTCTTTGAGGGGTTAGATTTTATTTCTGTACCGATGAGTTAGTACTCGAATGCTGAGTTGATTGACCTTTCATGTTTTAGTTGGATTGAGTGATTGTGTTCTTTTCATGTGTGCCTGATTATCTTGATTGAGTAGTTGCATGGTAGAAAACGAAATTTTAATGATACTAAGATATACAAAGAAAGTCGCGTGATTAGATACATTATCCTAAGTTTTGGGACGAAACTTATTTTAAGAGGGCACTGATGTAATAACCGAAAAATTTAAACTCCGTTTAAATTGCAGATCAAACCGGATTCCGATCCACCAACTTTTTATTCTTTTAAATAAAATAAAAACAATATTAAATTTCTATCATTTTATGTGATCTTAATTCACATAAAATGATAAAGTACATGACCGGAAATAATCTCATACATTTAAAATAAGACCGAAGAGTGGTTCCGTGCGAATAACGATCTAATCATCAACCCATTTTAATTAGATGAGCATGCCCAACAGACCCGGCCCAAAGAACATGTCAGCCCAACCCACAATTTAATTAACCTAAACCCTAATCAGCTTCCTTAATCATAAGCTAAACCTAATTGCCTCTCCTAATCTGATCGATACCCTAATCGATCGTCAACCTCCCATCTCCCATCTGTAACAGCCGACGCCCCGCCTGCTGCTCATTGTAATATCCGGAATTTTTATTTCGTTTAAGTCCGAATCAATTCGGACTTCGAGCCGTTGACGGTTTCCCATTCTATCTAGTATTTCTTTCTTCACAAATTTTATCATTTTATGTAGAATTTAATTCATATAAAATGATAAAATTATATCAAACCCTAATTCTTATAATTATTTATTATTTTATGTAGAATTTAATTCACATAAAATAATAGAATTATATCAAACCCTAATTCTTATAATTAATCCTTAACGACGACTTTAGACGAGATCATGACAAGGCTGAGACGAGACTGTGACAAAGCTGTGACGAGACCATGACAGAGCTGAGACGAGGTCATGACAAGGCCCAGACAAGCAGTTGACAAGCCCATACAAGCAGTTGACAAGCCCAGACAAGCTGTTGACAGCCCACATTCCTACCTATTGCTGCTGAGCTCTTCAAACCAGCCCAAGACGCACAACCTATGGAGCAGCGGACTGCTTGTGCTAGCCAGAAGCCCAGCGGATGAGGCCCATTCAAAAAATAAACCTACTTCCCTTCTACATGTGCTGAGCTGGAGATTTTTTTGTAACATCCCCCGTGAGTAACGCAACACACTCCTCCACCTCACATTCCCCTCCTTCCGTCTACATTCAGAACGTATCAACTGGCCTTCCTTCTGCTGTAGACTACTCTCTCGACCGATCAACAACACCACCCTAGACCTAGCCGTCTCCTACAATACCACAGTTCACGCCATCCTCGTCCTTCTCACTGGCTGGGTGAAGCAGCACAACTCAACCTTGCCTCCTCGTCCGGACGAACATCACGCCACCAGTCGACTCCTTGAGCTCTCGACAAAACCAGCGGCTCGCCCACGCTCTGCACAGTCCGGAACCACTGCGCACCAACACCCTGCACCACCCCAGAAACTGCTGCTCGCCAATGTTCTTCAAAGCCGGAACTTCTGCACACCAAGCCGGCGCTCCTCTCCTGCCTCCTTGTCGAGATTCTTGGTGAGTATGACCATGCTCTTCCTTCCCTTCATTTATATATATGCTTAGTTGCTGCTAAGCCATCATAGAACCCATACATTGCAGCCAAAGGAACCAATACAAGGAGCTGTTACATCTTTTCCAGCTTTCCAACAGTTACGAGCAGTCAACTTCGGGTACAAATTTGAGTAAGCTAGACTCTCCCTTTTTGGCCGGTTTTCAGATATGTTATAGATGGTATTTCAAAGTAAATCATACTAAAATTTCAGAGGAATCCATGTTATGGTTTGAGAGATATGGGGTTTCAAAGTTCAGTTTTATAAATGTGCTGAGTTGAGAAAAACAGCGTGGGATGCTGTTTTGTGAGATAGTTTTGAATAGGCTTTTGATCTCTGTTAGGCTTGAATTTTTGATATGATATAGTTGACATCTGGTTGTAGATCATATTAAAATTTGGGAAGAATCGGAGTTACGGTTTGAGAGTTATTGTGTTTCAAAGTTGACGTTTTTATATATGTGCTGAGTGTTGGGGAAAACAGCAAGTGATGCTGTTTTGTGAGATGGTTTTGAATAAGCTCTTGATCTCCGTTGGACTTGAATTTTGGATATGATATGGTTGACATATTTTTGTAGAACATATTAAAATTTGAGAGGAATCCAGCGAGTGGTTTGAGATTTATGATTTTTCAAAGATGGAGTCGTAAGCAGTTTTTCTGTTGTGCTGAAATTCGGTTTTGTGAGATAGTTTTAAATAGGATTTTGATCTCCTTTGCGTCTGAATTTTTGATATATTAGAGATAAGATTTAATAGTAGAACATATCAAATTTTGGGATAAATACAGCGAGTAGTTTAGGAGTTATGATTTTTCAAAGTTAGGACAATGTGCTGCTTGTTAAGTGTTGTACCAAACTTTAGAAATTTTTGTAGAAGCGATGCTTTAACAGTTTTAAGAAAATTTTTCTCCTATGAGTAGATAGGATATCATAGATGACCTAGGGAATTACTTCGGAATTTTTATAAGATTATTCGAATTTTATATTTGAAGCTGTAGTTGGACTTTAGTGACTTTTCGAGCAATAGAAAATGGGTGGTTTTTCTAGTTGTTACCTAAAATCATCCTAGGGAGTAGAATATGGTTAGTTAGTCTCAAATAAGAGTTTAAACATAAATTATGAAATTTTTAGAAGTTTCGGGACCAGGGGTAAAATGGTCATTTACCTGTATAAGGGTATTTTGGTAATCTCTTGTTGATCGATTTTTATATCTTAGAAGTTGGAGACTTCTAAGAAAGTGGGATACATTATTGATTCCCTTGTCTTGTATAACAGGCAATTGAGTTCCTACGATTACATACCGAGTTGAGATTAAGAGAGTTGCGACTTGACTCAGGTAAGTCCTTTGGGCTTACTTAGCTGACTTCCAGATATGAGTGTGGATAATGGTAGTGGTGTGTGAATAAGATGTTTATATTTATATTTTAGTAATAATTATCTACCGACCTATACTTTGGCCTAAGAGTAACGGGCGGTGGCATTCTGCTCAGTTAGCTTGAGGGCGCTGGGGGTTTCTTTAGGGACTAGACCTACACCCAGTTGGATAAGGAACGGAGGCGAGAACTCTTAAGATTTCTCGTGCCACAACTGTAAAATGGAATAAGGTGACTCACTTAATGAACAGATAATAACCGGTTTGTGTGCCAGCATGATGATTGTTTTATGTTATCTTGAGTGTGTTTGTGCTATCCTTATTCTGCTTATATTTGGATTGTTAGCTAACGGTTTATCCGTGTTGTAGATTTGTAGAGATAGACAGTTGCAGAGTGATCCGGAACGGATGGTCAGCCGGGTCCACGTACTCATTAGATGGGGACGGGGGAGTCTCCCTTACAGCATGCATGTTATGTATATGTATATGTTTTGTAAGGCTGTCACATGTGTACATTCATACAGTAAAAATATTATGTTTTGAAATTGTTTCAAGTACATTTGTGCCTTGTTGTAAGATCCAAGTAATGTTGTTGTTAAACCAAGGTCGGGACCCATTGTGAGGTCCTAACTAGTAGCTCCCCGAGTTCCGAGAATTTGGGGTGTTACAACATGGTATCAAAGCGAGGTTGGCAACAATGGCACTTGAAATCTTCTCAAAGACCGAATGTAGAAAATAATTAGAACCCGAAAGGGGTCTGAAATTTTTTTTTTTTTTAAATGAATTTCTAATTCAAAATCATGTGCATAGTCGGGTTGTTGGGTTAGTAGTACGTTGGACCACCATCGCTCTCCGTGGATCTCTACAACTTAGATCGATATGAGTTAGCATATAGACTTACTATGATGAGTATTAATGTATGTTATATATATGTATAAGTGTAGTATGTTAGTATCCTAAAGGATATATTATATCCTTTAGTTATGATATCATGAAGCGATTATCGCCTCATGATAAATCGGTAGTAGACTTGAAGAGTTTTCAACACGAGACAAATGACTCGGACCTCGGATCAAGTATTATACTCGGGTGGGCGTCCTAGTAACCCTTGTCAACCATCCAACGAACTAATAGGCGAAGAAGTAGAGATGTGGAGATAATTTCGACCATAAGTACAATCAAATGGGGAAGAATTCCCGAGTCAACTCAGATAGAAGAAATAGAAGGTCGTACAAGGGACTGGGTTGTATGAAGCCGAGAGATAAATTATAAGAACCATGCAAGAGACTACAAGAATGCGGAGTAGAGATAACAATATTGGAACGAGCCAAGTAGAATTGAGTACAACCAAGATTGTGGGATCAAGGACATTACCATCGAGGCGGATGCCTCATAGACCATTATGGGCATGAGAAACCAGAAGAGACAAAGTGTCAATCCGGGTGCGAGAATCTAAGGTGCACGGAATGAAGACCTACAATTGAGTGTAAAAGCGAAAAGGCAGACTCCACAAGCGTGGGGAAGTTTTGACCTCCTCAAAGATATAAGTAGTTTGAAAGAAACCGCGACGCTAATATTCAAAGAATGGAAGCCTGTAGCAGGGTCAACGGAGTTTCATGAAGGCGATATTACCACTAACTCCAGTGAAGAAATCTGTATGGGAGAACGGCTATGCTAGACTGGAGAGTCCAGGGTAACCCGAATTATCACGGGACCTAAGCCATCAACACAGATGGTCCATGCAAAAGGAACTGTAAGAGGATGATCATTACGGCCATAAGAATTTCAAAGACGCTTGCAAGCTATCGTGAAAACTTGAAACGATTATTTATGCCAGATTAAAGACACAATCGGACTAGAGAAATGGAGTTAGTCTAAAAGAAGCGGAAGGGTGGAAGGTTGAACGAAATAAAGAAGTATAAAAGGAGTGTTGTGAGCAACTGTTTACCTACTAGCTAAGGAAATTTTGACAGATTACAATTTACACGGAATGGAGAGATACGACTTAATGTAAGAGCGAAGGGTAGACTTCACAAGCCTGGAGACATTTTGTCTTCTTTATAGATAAGAATTCTAAACGGAATCACAACGCCAATATCGAAAGGATTGAAGCCCTATAACATAGACAACAGATATTTGGAAGAAAATATTACGAACAACGCCAATTAAGGAACCTGTGCTTGAGAGAATCGTGTGGGGGACTCAAGAGCCCAAGGTAACCGCCATTAATAACAGAACATAGGTCATCAACACCGACGGTTCCTGTAAAGGGATTACGATTGGGATGTAATTAAAAGTCATCGGAACTACAAGACGCTTACCATCTATCGTGGAATGTGAGGAACGACTTTTAACGTTAAGCGAATGGCACAATGAGACTTGAGAAGGAGAGTTGTCCCAAAGGAAGCAGAAGAGTGAAAGATAGGACGAACTAAAGAAGGATAAACGGATTAATCTAGTAGGTGATGTGCTGTTCGCCCCTAAAGGTGTGTGCAAATAAGCTTTAAATTTATAAAACTAGAATCAAGCAGCGAACCCGCAGTGTACGGATCGACGTAGCTAAGCAAGAATTCCAGAGTATCGAACACAAGGATTTGGGTGGGAACAAATTCAATTGCAGATTATCAAGCGAGTAAATATGAGAGTTTTGCAAATATTGGGAAAACAACAATCCTAAAGATCCAAGTATCCAGCTGTGGCAATCGATTCAAGATATACTTAATGATATAAAGACAGAATTGAGATATGCAAAAGTATACTAATGTAAGGTAATCTTACGGTGAAGTTCCAAAAACCTTATGTAACTCACCTACAAGGCACTCTCTATACAGGTTGTTGAGGCTCAATATAGAAAGATTCTAAAGGTGAGAATTAGTGTCAAATACCCAAACTTGTAACCCAAGGATCAAGACTAACTTAACCGATCACGGTTGTGACACTCATAATCGAGGTAGAGGTTGTTGAGGCTTCACTACCACCTAGAAAAGACAAGTCTAAACTAAATTAAAGCAAATCTTTAACTTTGGATTAAAGTAAAAGCAGGTTCGTAAACTTAAGGGAAATTACGGTTGGATCTTGAGATTCCACGGTCGTGGAACTCAAGAACAGCCCGTAATTTAGGGTTCGTCGACGATTCTCTCTAACTCTAAGGATCTAATCTGTTTACGATCGATCTATCATCATCTAAGCCACAACTATCAACCCTTCACCTTAGAATTGTTAAGGGTTTTTAGCCAATAACCGTCATGTTGATATCAAATTCAAGAATTAAAAGATAGAAAGATGAAAACTTCCGAAAACTTTCAATAATCTTCAAACCAATCTCAAAGTCACAATCGAGAACAAATATTGTCAATGGATTCAGAATAAAGCAAACAATCACAACCTTAGGAAAGAGAGAAGAACGGGATGTCAATCCGTCTTCTAAAACAAACCTAAACAAGAAGAGAGGTCTTCTTGCAAAATCTTCCAAAAGCTTCGATCTTCCGCCAATCCGGAGATCTCAACAGCAATCTCCACCAAAGTGCGAGATTAGGGCAAATCCCAGATGCGAACTTCGATCTCCAACGAGATGATCAATGCTTCCAAGCGAGGGCTAAACGGCGTTGAAATTCTCTAAGCGGAGATGAAGCGTGGATTGCCAAAATTCCCTCCCAAGCGAAGCTGACGGAATCTTGCTTCGTCCGTCTTTTTATAGGGCAAGATAAAATATCGGCCCGGCCCAATCTTCAAAAGATCGTGGCTTCAAAATGTGGCAAAAAAGATCGCCAAGATCACGGTCGTGGAAGATTCCACGACCGTAATTTAGAGCGTGGATTATGTCACGGTTTGAACCATAAGTTCCACGACCGTAATAGTTACTGGAATGCATCACGCCTCTCCTTTCAGGGTTCCACGGCCGTGGAACTAAACGTGGTTTGTAGTACGGCCGTATTTTAGAGCGTGGTTTAGGGCAAGAACGTGATTCTTCCCTAGCCTCGTGCATTCCTCAAGTTGAACTCCAATTTGCTCCTAATAATGCCCTCAATCCATGGACATATTCAATCAACTCTTCCTTTGCTCGATTCTGTTCGGAAATGACTCTCAATCACCTATATTTCAACATAAAGCTAGTGTAGACATCCATATCGATAATATAGGTAATACTAGCTCACATATGCAATGATGCTTAATCAAAGACTATCAATATGAATCAAATATACTTAAAAAACGTGCCTAAATTATCATAATATTTCATGCTAACAAATAACCCCATACTTAACACTTGCTTGTCCCTAAGCAAGGTCTTTCAAAAAGCTTTAAACAAGAGTTAGGATGAAATATGTGTACCTTCTTTTGGGTGAATGTGACTTCTAAAGAATAGATCATTCTCAAACCTTGTTTCAATCGTTCATCAAACTTTCACACACTCAATTAAAGAGTAAAAAGCAAAGAAAATTCATGAATCAATTTAACTTCTAAACAAGCATCATAACCTTCAAACATTATCAAAATCAATCATAAGAAACTTTAATTTAGATCACCAAGTCATATAACATTCTTTTGATCTTAAGGACTTTCAAAGAAAAGGTCTAGAATGTGGAAGGGAAGGAAACCTTTAGGTAATGTGGTGCTTGAATCCGGGAAAGTGGACAACTATCTTCTTCTTCTTATGCGGTTCCCGCAACACTTCAACTTAGAGCTTCGCTCTCTTCTTTTCATTTTTCGACTTTACTTTTGGAGTTATGGACAGAGGTGCACAAAAACCGAAGCCTAGGAGATTGGCGTTTCTCAATTTTTATGAGATGCCTCAAACCCTTAGCGCACATACCATAATCCGTTAGGAATATCGCTCAATCCGACTTTGGCAAGACACAAACACCCGGCTATGTGAATGGTGCCGAGTTACTCATCGTCATGATTGACTTCCCCAAACCTACAATTTCTTTCTATTCTTTTGATTGCAAATAATTGCTCTCATGGCCCTCCCACATCAAACATGCCTTTTTCTCATTCACTTCTCCAAATTCATGGATAGGTAAAGGAGGCTAATATTTCAATGAGGAGCTAAAATGGTCAAAAGAAAGAAGAAAGAAAAATCGAATTGCCTTAATCATCTCAACAAGAAGTATAAGAACTTATAGTGTGATTTCAACTTCAATTTCTCAACATGATTTAGGTAACATTTTTCACATTATAAAACTTGCAAAAGAGGTAAAATTCATTCATTCAAATTCTTCTCAATTCACAATTCTTTTAAGCATGCAATTGTCATCAAACTCAATTCACAAGTAGTGATTATCATAGAAATCATCTCAATTCATTAGAAGCACAAAATTTTTCAAAATTTATGTTTTTTTCAAGTTATTTTTCATGCAATGCAATAAGGAAACGTGCAACACATAATGAACATGCAATGATAGTCTCAAATGAAAGCGAACATAGTAAGTAGAGTTATTACAAACTTTTAGTACATCCCACCCCATACTTAGGACGAACATTGTCCCTAATGTTCATAAGAAAGAAAGAAAAGAAAGAAAAGAAAAAAAAACTCACAATGTGGCGGTGGAATGTCTAAATCGAACGGTCATGCATCAAATCACTACGGTGCTGGCGGCGGTGGGAATGGAGAGAAGCTCGGATCATAAGACCGCCCAAACTGTTGGCGGTAGACGTCCCTCATCATGTGATCAAGATCGTCTAGGCGTCCGTCTCTAGCATCGGCTCGGATCTCCAATGCTCCAACTCTCTCTGAAAGTCCGGTAGCCCAATCCGGAATCTGCTCGTACCATCCCGGGGCCTGACTGTACCATGCTGGGGCGTCGGATGGTGCTGGTGCTGGTGGAGGTGCTGCTGGCTGCTCTGTAGACCAAGGAGGGGGAACGCCATACCATGTGGGAGGTGTGGTCATCCACGTAGGCCTCTCACTCACGCTAGCGCGGCGAGATGACGAGCCTGAGGCTCTATCTGGACGTGGAGAGCGTCTAGGTACATCTGGGGCCGCCTCCGGCTGGTCCGGAAACGTGCCAAACTCCTGCTCCGCTCCTCCTCCACTCTCAAACTGATCTCCCATATCCTCCTCCTCGACAACCGGTGGTGGAACATAAGGGGGAGCTACTATCTTGTTCGCATGCATAGCAGCGAACGTCTCCTTCCAATTATGGCGTCCCGCCATAATGGAATACTCCGGCAGCCACTCAATACCCCTGCCCGTCCTACTCTCCCAAGGCATGCCCGCATAAGGCGGACCTCTATGTGTGGGGAAAATGAGACCCCTAACCATGAAAGCATGTAGCCCTAAAGGAACGGCCGGTATGCGGGTGCAAGCAGAAAAATCCACACCAAAACTCCTAGCAATGTGGGTAACTATCCCACCATATCCGATGTTCCCCTTCTTCTTGTTCTTGAGCTTGCTCATCGTAGCAGCCAAGAGGGTAGCACAATATGCACGGCGTCCATAAAGCATGCAATAGAGCAAGAATAGCTCATCCGTCTTGATCTTTTGGGGCGTCTCCGTCCTAGGAAAGAGACACTCCGAAAGAACACGGTGAGCTATCTTCAAGGCTAGATGGTACATCAATCTAGCCTTGGTATCAGCGGGTTGCCAACGGTCCTCGTCGGCGTAAATCATTGCAACCTCCTTCCAAAAGTCCTTGGGGTAAACACCACTCGGAAATCGACCATTGAAGGTCTCACGGAACCCAAAAATCGTCCCAAACTCACGGATACTCAACTGATAATCTCTCTCCATAAGGCGGAAAGAGACGGTCCTATCGACGTGGCTGTGCTCAAAAGACGTCACAACCTCCCGTGTAATCTCCTCATATGCGTCTTTTCGGATAGCCGAGAAGACAACTAATCCGGCTCTATCCAAGAGCCAAGTTAGGTCATCAATTATGTTGAGAGGAGCTAGATCCTCCAACAACAAATATCTAGGGCCAATCACTGGCCTCTCCTTGATTTTATCAAGTGCATTAAGATGGTCATCGTGTATGATCGGGACTCTAGGGTGAGGAGGTGAGGATGGAGGTGAAGGTGAGGATGGAGGTGAAGGTGAGGATGGTGGTGCCCTAGAGGATGAGGAGGAGGGGGGGTTACCCTTCCTTTTCTTATTCTGGTTACCCTTCTTCTCTTTTATCCTCCCTGAAACTCTTCTCACAAAATCCATTTTGTTCCAAAATTACGGTCTGTTCTTCAACAAACCACGGCCGTAATTTACCCAGAGACCGTGATTCATCTCAGAAAATCACAAATCTCAGCAAATTCACAATCAATCTCCATAACAGGCAGTCCTAGTCTAATTTCCTCAAATCTCAATCAGTTCTTCCTAAAAATCTCTAACAAAAACAACCAAATAAGCAAGAATCAAGAAGGGAAAAGAAAACCTCTTTTTCGGATTGAAAAATCCGAAATGCGCATTTTTTGGTGAATTTCCGTTCGATTCGTCGCTTGGATCTTGTTTGTGGTTGAATTTGCTATAGTTTGGGAAAAAGAATCGTTGAAAACGATTACGAAACGAAGATTTGAGAGGGGGTCGTGGGGTTTCGGCACTTAGGTCGTGGAAAGAGGGACTTTTGGGATGAATTTGTGAAGAATGTGGCTTATATAGTTGTAGGCAAAATTTTGAAAATCACGGTCTGTCGGGGTGTTCCACGGCCGTGGAAGTGTACGGGACCGTGGTTTTGGTGATTTTTCAAAGGCTTTTGGAAATTACGGCCACTGTAGCTATGACGACCGTAATTTAGACCGTGGAACCCTCTGTAAAGCTCCAAAGTCCAAATTTCGTCACTCCTCTTCAACATCATCCTCCTCTTTTCCTTTTCCATTGATCCTACAACCAAAAACACGAACATACCGGAAGAAATCGAAGGCAAAAACAAAGCACAAACGTCTATACTAAGCTATTCTATGAATCAAAAATAAAAACAAAAATGCAATACCTTGGGTTGCCTCCCAAGAAGCGTTTTGTTTAAGGTCCGTAGCTAGACCAATCTCGCACTTATTCGAGTGCGGTAGGCGCAAACTCCTCAGCTTGGAGTTCCGGCGTATACTTCTTGAGTCGTTGGCCGTTCACTTTAAAACTTCCGCTAGCTTCACCCCATACTTCAACTGCACCATGGGGGAAAATACGCTTAATTAGAAAAGGTCCGGTCCAACGGGATTTAAGCTTACCTGGAAAGAGGCGAAGTCTTGAATTGAAGAGGAGAACTTGATCTCCTTCTTTGAAGTCCTTCATAATGATATGCTTATCATGCCAACGCTTTGCTCTCTCCTTATAGATCTTAGCGTTTTCATAAGCGTTCAAGCGGAGTTCATCCAGCTTATTGATGTCTAGGAGACGCTTCTCTCCCGCTTCTTTCATGCTGAAGTTCAGCCACTTGATAGCCCAAAACGCTTTGTGCTCCAACTCTACCGGCAAGTGACAAGACTTCCCATACACAAGGTTGTACGGTGTGGTTCCTATGGGAGTCTTGTACGCAGTCCGGTACGCCCATAATGCATCATCTAGCTTCAAGGACCAATCCTTCCTAGTCCTTGAAACCGTCTTCTCTAAGATTCCTTTGATCTCCCTATTTGAGATCTCAACTTGTCCACTTGTTTGTGGATGGTAAGGGGTAGCGATCTTGTGAGTAACCCCATACTTAGCTAGAAGAGCTTCAAGGCGACGGGCTATGAAGTGAGAACCTCCATCACTAATGATCGTCCTTGGCGTCCCAAATCGCGGGAAGATGGTCTTGTTGAAAAACTTAACCACCACCATGGCATCATTTGTGGGAGAGGCGATTGCTTCCACCCATCTAGAAACGTAGTCTACCGCCAATAGTATGTATTGGTTTCCACAAGAAGATGGGAATGGTCCCATGAAATCGACTCCCCAAACGTCGAAAATCTCCACCTCTTGGATGTTGTTGAGGGGCATCTCGTTCCTTCTAGAAATATTGCATGTTCTTTGACAAGCATCGCAGCAAGAAACAAAGGATTGCACATCTCTAAATAAAGTAGGCCAAAAGAATCCAGATTGCAATACCTTTGCGCTAGTCTTGTTCGAACTAGCGTGTCCTCCACAAGGTAGTGAATGACAATGACGGATGACACTTTGCATCTCATCTTCCGGCACACATCGCCGAATGATGCCATCCGGACCTCTCTTAAAGAGGAGAGGCTCGTTCCAATAGTATTCCCGGACGTCCTTAAAGAATTTCTTCCTTTGTGCGTAGGATAGTCCGGGTGGTATCTCCTGGCAAACCAAATAGTTAACAAAATCAGCAAACCATGGTTCGTTACCTTTGGAGATCACGTTGATGCACTCCTCTATGATGTGTAGGTGTTCGTCCGGAAAGGAATCATCAATGGGTAGATGGTCGTCCTCTAGATGTGTTAGACGACTCAAATGATCCGCAACAGAATTTTCTGAACCTTTCTTGTCGCGGATCTCAAGATCGAATTCTTGTAGGAGAAGAATCCATCTAATCAGCCTTGGTTTCGCATCTTTCTTCGCAAGGAGGTACCGGATCGCAGCATGATCCGTGTAGACAATCACCTTTGCACCTACAAGATAAGAACGAAATTTGTCAATAGCATAGACAATGGCTAGAAACTCCTTTTCGGTAGTGGCGTAGTTGAGCTGCGCTTCATCTAGCGTCTTGCTAGCATAGTATATGGCATGGGTTCGCCCTTCCTTTCGTTGTCCAAGAACAGCTCCAATAGCTACGTCACTAGCATCACACATAAACTCAAAGGGTAGAGTCCAATCCGGAGGTTGGATGATAGGTGCTGAAATTAGAGCTTGCCGAATGGTGTTAAACGCATCCAGACATTCCTGCGAAAACTCAAAAACCTCATCCTTTATTAATAGATTAGTGAGAGGTTTTGATATCTTAGAAAAGTCCTTGATGAAACGTCTATAAAATCCAGCATGTCCTAGGAAACTTCTTATCCCTTTCACCGAAATCGGGGGAGGAAGTTTCTCTATGGTCTCTATCTTAGCTTTGTCTACTTCTATCCCTCTACTAGAGACTAAGTGACCTAATACAATTCCTTCCTTAACCATGAATTGACACTTCTCCCAATTAAGAACTAGGTTAGTGTCTTCACACCTTTGTAAAACAAGAGAAAGGTTAGAAAGGCAATCGTTAAAAGAGGAACCGTATACGGAGAAGTCGTCCATGAAGACTTCCATGATTTCCTCTATGTACTCGGAGAAGATGGCCATCATGCACCGTTGGAAGGTGGCTGGGGCGTTGCAAAGCCCGAACGGCATTCTCCTATAAGCAAACGTACCCCAAGGGCACGTGAATGTGGTCTTCTCCTGATCGTCCGGATGTATCGGAATCTGAAAGAAACCACTATAACCGTCAAGGTAGCAAAAATGTGAATGTTGTGCTAACCTTTCAAGCATTTGATCGATGAATGGCAATGGAAAGTGATCTTTCCGCGTTGCGTTGTTGAGCTTGCGGTAGTCTATGCACATCCGCCATCCAGTCACGGTTCGGGTAGGAATGAGTTCGTTGTTCTTGTTGGTGATGACCGTCATTCCTCCCTTCTTCGGAACTACTTGAACTGGACTCACCCACTTGCTATCGGAGATAGGGTAGATGATACCTGCATCAAGAAGTTTAAGAATTTCCTTCTTGACAACCTCCTTCATGGTCGGATTCAACCGCCTTTGAGGTTGTCTCGAAGTTCTAAAGTCTTCCTCCATTAGTATCTTATGCATGCATAGGGAGGGTTTAATTCCTACTAAGTCCTCGATAATATAGCCTATAGCTTTCCTATATTTCCTGAGGACAGTCATGAGCTGTTCATGTTCATCTATGCTTAGATCGGAACTAACAATAACCGGAAAGGTAGAATTAGATCCTAGAAAAGCGTACCTTAGATGAGTAGGAAGTGGTTTGAGTTCCATTGCTTTCGGAGCTTCCAACGATCCTTGAGAAGCGTCCGGCATCTCCTTAGAAGTTTCCAAGGGTGATGAGTGTGTTGGAGAAGAATCAGAAGAAGTTGAAGAAGTGTCTCGACCACTCTCTTCCACGGCCAAAATTACGGGTGGAACTTGTCCTCCACGGCCGTGGTTTAGGGCGTGGAAGGGAAATACGGTTGTCACATCTTCTCCACGGCCGTATAATCCCCTGGAATGAGGCACGATTTTGGTTGTGGAATCCACGGTCGTGGAATACAGGGTATGACCGTGGATTCTGACATTCTCAGCCTCATCGTGGAGTTTCTCAAACTCCTCTTCATGCATCTCTTCTTGTGCTTCTAAGGCTTCAATTGCCTCATTGCACTCTTCATCTTCCCCTACATTGGTTAGACTCATAGTGATAACTTTTTGTAACGGATCGTTGAAGAGAATCGCACTTACCTCCTCTCTTGACAAACCTTCTTCATCTTGGATATCGTAAATATCCTCATCAAAGATTGGCTCCTTCACTAGAGTGGAAAGAACGAACTCTTATTTCTCTTCTCCTATATCAAAAGCGAGTCTCCCATTCTTGCAATCGACTATGCAGCCGGAAGTTGCAAGAAACGTTCTTCCGAGTATGATCGGGACCGGACTATCTACAGGAATGTCAAGCACGACAAAATCAATGGGAACAAAGAATTTACCTAGCTTGACCGGGACGTCTTCTACAATACCGACGGGGCGAGTGATGGATCGATCCGCCATGTATAACGTCATCTTCACCGGTTTAGGGTCGCCTAAACCGATCTTCCTGCACAATGCAAGTGGTATGATGCTCACACTCGCTCCTAAGTCACATAAAGCGTCGTATGTGACATCTCCCACTCCAATGGGAATACAAAATGACCCCGGATCCTTCAATTTTGGGGGCATTTTCTCCTTCATGGTCTTGATGAGATCCGAAGAATCCGAACTCATCTTGACCTCACCAAAATCTTCTAGCTTCCTCTTGTTGGAGAGGAGCTCCTTCAAGAACTTGCCATAAGCCGGCATACCTACAATAGCATCAATGAAGGGTATATTAATATGCAGTTTACTCATGAGTTCTATGAACTTACCGAATTGTTTATCTAGGCGCGCTCGCGCTCTAGATTGAGGGAATGGTAGGGGAGGTTTGTAAGCTGGAGGAGGAACATAGACATCTTCTTTCTCCTTCCCCTTCTCTTTGTCCTTCTCTACGGGGACTTCAACGAACGTAGGCTGCGGATCGGTAGTAGTCACTCCGCTCCTAGTCGTAATTGCCATCACCCTTTCTTTAGGGTTGTCCTCCGTCTTTCCTGGAAGTTTCCCTTGATTCCTAGGATCTTCCTGCGCGTGGTTGAACATTTGGTTTTCTAAAACCTTTTGAGCTTTGTCAACCTTAGAGACTTGATCATCAACCTTGATGAGGCGGTTCTCCAACCCTTGAAGCTTTCCCAAGATTGTTTCCAATATGGGATCGGGCTTCTCCTTCCCCGAAGTGTTTCCTCCATTAGATGATTGCCCCTGGCTTTTCAAAGGAGTAGAGGAAGAGGAAGTTGGAGTTAGTGAATTAGAATTGGAAGGATAAGAGTTACCAGAATTTTGTTGATTGGAGCGCCAATTGTTGTTGTTTGAACCCCTATTGTTGTTCCAATCGTTGTTCCGGTTGTTGTTGTTTCCGTTCCAGTTGTTATTCCGGTTGTTGTTCCGGTTATTGTTGTTGCCGCCATTGTTGTTGCCTAAATAACCAACATTCTTCCCTTGTTGCTTTGGGAAGTTGGTCTTGATAGCCTCCTTCAACTCTTTGATCTCATTGTTGAGGGAGAAAATCTGATTTTGAGCTTCATGTGTGAGCTTTGCTCCTTGCTCCACACGATTTCCCTCCACTTTTCGGTGGGAATACTTCTCTATGACTCTTGCTTGCTTCTCAATGAAGTCCCAAGCGTCATCTTCTCTCATGTCCATGAATGTTCCACATGAGAGGGATTGGAGGTTGAATTGCGTTCCCGCATCCAGTCCCTTGTAGTAAATCTCCAGCAAGGCAAGTTTGGATATGCCATGGTGAGGGCAATCCAAGAGCAAATCCTGAAACCTTTCCCAAGATTGAAACAAACTTTCGTTAGGTCTCATGGAAAAAGCATTAATCTTACCTCTAAGTTCCGCCGTTTTGGATGGCGGAAAGAATTTGGTAAGGAACTCCACGGAAAGGTCTTCCCACGTGTCTAGTTTCCCACTAGGAAGAGCTTGATACCAAGATAGCGCTTTCCCCTTCAAGGAGAAGAAGAAAGGCTTGAGCTTATAGCTGTTGGTAGTAGCGCCCTTCGGTCTCATTGTCTCCATCATACACTCAAAGTTCTGCAAGTGTTGGTGTGGAGATTCAGCGCTTGTCCCGCCAAATTGGTTTTGGCGAACAAGAGTAATGACTTGAGGGTTGAAGCTAAACCCTTGCACATCTTCAGCATCGAAATTTACGCCCAAGCGGCGTGGTTGTTGTGTTGGATCCATCCGCTGGCCAAGAGTTCTTGGCTCATTATCTACACGTTTGATCCTCACATTCCTAGGTGGAATGCGGCGATTAACAGCTCCTTGTGGATGGAAAGGATTTACATTGATCGTGGGATCAATCTCCTCTAGCGGTGGCATGGAAGAATCACTATCATCAGCGGATGAGTGACTTTTTCTTCTAGACCTTGATGCTTTCCTTGAGGATTTCTTGCTTCCCTTATTCTTAAGGTCGCTCATCTCTACCCTCATCTGGAAGATCATGTCTTGTAGATTGTTAACTTGAGATTGATGACGATCCATCTCATCCTGGCGGAGGGTCTCATTCTATTGGAGTTGAGCTTCCTTCTCTGCCAATTCCGCTTGAAGATCACGTTCGTGTTCTTCAGCCATCTTCTTTTCCTTGCGTTTTTGCCTTAAAGTTTTCTCTAGCTCTTGATCAAGAGGTAAGAGATCTTCGGTGTTCCTAGACCTGCGCATGCACTCAAAAAGATATCAAATAACGAGAGCAAGCTCCCAAGCTTGACAACAGGCTACCGAATTCGGTCTAGACCAAATCCCCGGCAACGGCGCCAAAAACTTGTTCGCCCCTAAAGGTGTGTGCAAATAAGCTTTAAATTTATAAAACTAGAATCAAGCAGCGAACCCGCAGTGTACGGATCGACGTAGCTAAGCAAGAATTCCAGAGTATCGAACACAGGGATTTGGGTGGGAACAAATTCAATTGCAGATTATCAAGCGAGTAAATATGAGAGTTTTGCAAATATTGGGAAAACAACAATCCTAAAGATCCAAGTATCCAGCTGTGGCAATCGATTCAAGATATACTTCATGATATAAAGACAGAGTTGAGATATGCAAAGGTATACTAATGTAAGGTAATCGTACGGTGAATTTCCAAAAACCTTATGTAACTCACCTACAAGGCACTCTCTATACAGGTTGTTGAGGCTCAATATAGAAAGATTCTAAAGGTGAGAATTAGTGTCAAATACCCAAACTTGTAACCCAAGGATCAAGACTAACTTAACCGATCACGGTTGTGACACTCATAATCGAGGTAGAGGTTGTTGAGGCTTCACTACCACCTAGAAAAGACAAGTCTAAACTAAATTAAAGCAAATCTTTAACTTTGGATTAAAGTAAAAGCAGGTTTGTAAACTTAAGGGAAATTACGGTTGGATCTTGAGATTCCACGGTCGTGGAACTCAAGAACAGCCCGTAATTTAGGGTTTGTCGACGATTCTCTCTAACTCTCAGGGTCTAATCTGTTTACGATCGATCTATCATCATCTAAGCCACAACTATCAACCCTTCACCTTAGAATTGTTAAGGGTTTTTAGCCAATAACCGTCATGTTGATATAAAATTCAAGAATTAAAAGATAGAAAGATGAAAACTTCTGAAAACTTTCAATAATCTTCAAACCAATCTCAAAGTCACAATCGAGAACAAATATTGTCAATGGATTCAGAATAAAGCAAACAATCACAACCTTAGGAAAGAGAGAAGAACGGGATGTCAATCCCTCTTCTAAATCAAACCTAAACAAGAAGAGAGGTCTTCTTGCAAAATCTTCCAAAAGCTTCGATCTTCCGTCAATCCGGAGATCTCAACAGCAATCTCCACCAAAGTGCGAGATTAGGGCAAATCCCAGATGCGAACTTCGATCTCCAACGAGATGATCAATGCTTCCAAGCGAGGGCTAAACGGCGTTGAAATTCTCTAAGCGGAGATGAAGCGTGGATTGCCAAAATTCCCTCCCAAGCGAAGCTGACGGAATCTTGCTTCGTCCGTCTTTTTATAGGGCAAGATAAAATATCGGCCCGGCCCAATCTTCAAAAGATCGTGGCTTCAAAATGTGGCGAAAAAGATCGCCAAGATCACGGTCGTGGAAAATTCCACGACCGTAATTTAGAGCGTGGATTATGTCACGGTTTGAACCATAAGTTCCACGACCGTAATAGTTACTGGAATGCATCACGCCTCTCCTTTCAGGGTTCCACGGCCGTGGAACTAAACGTGGTTTGTAGTACGGCCGTATTTTAGAGCGTGGTTTAGGGCAAGAACGTGATTCTTCCCTAGCCTCGTGCATTCCTCAAATTGAACTCCAATTTGCTCCTAATAATGCCCTCAATCCATGGACATATTCAATCAACTCTTCCTTTGCTCGATTCCGTTCGAAAATGACTCTCAATCACCTATATTTCAACATAAAGCTAGTGTAGACATCCATATCGATAATATAGGTAATACTAGCTCACATATGCAATGATGCTTAATCAAAGACTATCAATATGAATCAAATATACTTAGAAAACGTGCCTAAATTATCACAATATTTCATGCTAACATGTGCATCAAAAGTTTAATACCAATAGAGGTATGAAATTGATATAAGTCAACTATAGACTGACTGACGTCAACAGAGGACGTGCAAGTGTTTCTTTTGGTATTGAGGAGTTATGTGCCATTAAGAAAAGATAATTGTGACTGTAGATTTATGAATTAGCCTTACCGACGCCTTGGAGGATTTCCTCAAGTAGGTAATGACAACCTTCTTTGATTAACTAAAGGCATGAAGAGAAGTGAGTTAGAGATTTCTTACTGGCTAGTTAAGATCAAACTCCGGTTGAGTCAGAGAGTTTAGATCCATGTTAGAAGAATTCCAAAAGTAAACGTAAGAGGTCGTCTTCCAACCGTCATCTTGGTTCCTTAAGGCAAATAAGGAAGGTATTGAGTACTTCATCCGGATAGGACGTAAGGTGTAACTGAGAGGAAGAGTTTTGGGGTCAATCATTTTGGACTCACGGAAGATGTCCTTATGATTAACGGGTGACAACATAATTATCAACGTAACACAGCGGAAGCGTGATGGGTCCTAACCCACATAACAAGAAATTCGAGAGTACAGAAAATGACGTGTCGAGTATAAGACGGTGATAATTGGTAAAATGCATTTCGTTGGAAAGAACGTGAAATAGGCTACGTGGAGTGACAGTAAATTTTGTAGAGGAACTGTATCACCATCTAGATAGACGAGAAAGTATGTGAACATAGAAGTATAGAAAGAGAGTGGTACCCCATTATAGATACAAGTGAAGCATGCCGACCTCGTCACATGTCGGCAGACAAGTAAAATTGGGAACTTAATACCTAGCAGGGTACTTTAGAATGAGTTTCTGGATGGAATGAAAAAGGAAGTAACGGTGTAATAAAGGTATTGTGTAGGGCCTGCACTAACAAGCTCAAGGGAGTAACTAGCAAGTTGAATCAAAAAACAGATAAGAAAAGGAAGCTACGGGAGTGTACTTACAGATCAGTACTCGTACATATAGAAAACATAATCTCAAGAGTAGAGTATAAGAAGAATTTTATATCAGAACAGATCCGAGTTGCGTTGCATGTCAGAGAAATATTATCGGTCTGATAGACGTGAGGGATATAAGAGTGGAATGTTGATGTTGTGTTAGCAGTTATCGAGCAATTATGATCAAACGATGGTGAGGTAAGATTACCTTGTGGCTAGTGTTGTCATCGCGAAAACATTCTATATCACCTAAGATCTTGATACTGCGTAAGAAGGTTGAGTTGAACTAGAGATCCATAAAATAATATGATGACGTCGATAGAATACAAAGATTGACCACCGGGTTTTGGTTGTTAAGTTATATCAAATTTAAGACTAAAAATGAGCAGATGACGGTTCTTTAATGGAGGAACCATATGACGGAGCCATATTATGAAATAATACCAAGTGAGTTATGATACAACTAGCCTTAAACACTTAGTAAAGTACCGGGAGGTGTATAAGGGGGGATATCCTAGATCGGATACCCGGAACCCTTCAGAAGATCAGAAAGGAAAGAATTGGAATAAATTACCTCAGGAAGGTCATCAAAGGATTTAGAGGTGAGTTAGGTAAGACAACCTTGTGAGACCTTACAAGCGGAGTTGAAAGTGAGTGAAGGACTATCCTCACCCTATTGGAGAGTGTAGCTTCAGTTTTCCACGGAGACTAAGTTTGGGAACTGAGTTTGAGAATTTCAGTTGGAGAGATACCTATCAGACACGAGTTAGGTCATCAGATTAGAGGATCAGACAGTTGAACCAGATGATACCGGTGAGATATCCGGTAACCATTCTAGAACGGGTAGCAGACGCTTGTGATCTAAGTACCTGAAAAGATTTAAGATTTAGTGGTTTTATGAAAAACCCGATAGGGCTACCTAGATATTGGGGATAGTAAGAGACGTAAAATTTCAAAGACCTATGTAGCGATGGTTGTAACCTCGGGAGTGACGAGTTAGGGCTTGACCTTGTATGTGTGATATTGTTTGACTGCTTGTTTATTACATGATTGAGTATTTAGTAAGTGATGTGTTCTTTTGGTAACCTTGATGTACGGCATACTTAGAAGTGGAAACGACGAGACTTTTGTATAGCGATCAAACACACCCATTCGGTGCCTTAAAGGCCGATCAGGATTGTCTTACCCTAAGTTTCGGGACGAAACTTATTTTGAGGGGGATTTGATGTAACGACCGAATTTTTCCTTACGTTTTGATAGGGTTACAAGAGTTTAGAAAACAAAATTAAAATTTAGTGAGACTAGGATATACAAGTTTATTTATGGAAGTTGTTTAATTAAGTACTTTAATCTAAGTTTCGGGACGAAACTTATTTTAAGGGGGTACTGATGTAATATCCGGAATTTTTATTCCGTTTAAGTCCGAATCAATTCGGACTTCGAGCCGTTGACGGTTTCCCATTCTATCTAGTATTTCTTTCTTCACAAATTTTATCATTTTATGTAGAATTTAATTCATATAAAATGATAAAATTATATCAAACCCTAATTCTTATAATTATTTATTATTTTATGTAGAATTTAATTCACATAAAATAATAGAATTATATCAAACCCTAATTCTTATAATTAATCCTTAACGACGACTTTAGACGAGATCATGACAAGGCTGAGATGAGACTGTGACAAAGCTGTGACGAGACCATGACAGAGCTGAGACGAGGTCATGACAAGGCCCAGACAAGCAGTTGACAAGCCCAGACAAGCAGTTGACAAGCCCAGACAAGCTGTTGACAGCCCACATTCCTACCTATTGCTGCTGAGCTCTTCAAACCAGCCCAAGACGCACAACCTATGGAGCAGCGGACTGCTTGTGCTAGCTAGAAGCCCAGCGGATGAGGCCCATTCAAACAATAAACCTACTTCCCTTCTACATATGTTGAGCTGGAGATTTTTTTGTAACAGCCCCCGTGAGTAACGCAACACACTCCTCCACCTCACATTCCCCTCCTTCCGTCTACATTCAGAACGTATCAACTGGCCTTCCTTCTGCTGTAGACTACTCTCTCGACCGATCAACAACACCACCCTAGACCTAGCCGTCTCCTACAATACCACAGTTCACGCCATCCTCGTCCCTCTCACTGGCTGGGTGAAGCAGCACAACTCAGCCTTGCCTCCTCGTCCGGACGAACATCACGCCACCAGTCGACTCCTTGAGCTCTCGACAAAACCAGCGGCTCGCCCACGCTCTGCACAGTCCGGAACCACTGCGCACCAACACCCTGCACCATCCCAGAAACTGCTGCTCGCCAATGTTCTTCAAAGCCGGAACTTCTGCACACCAAGCCGGCGCTCCTCTCCTGCCTCCTTGTCGAGATTCTTGGTGAGTATGACCATGCTCTTCCTTCCCTTCATTTATATATATGCTTAGTTGCTGCTAAGCCATCATAGAACCCATACATTGCAGCCAAAGGAACCAATACAAGGAGCTGTTACATCTTTTCCAGCTTTCCAACAGTTACAAGCAGTCAACTTCGGGTACAAATTTGAGTAAGCTAGACTCTCCCTTTTTGGCCGGTTTTCAGATATGTTATAGATGGTATTTCAAAGTAAATCATACTAAAATTTCAGAGGAATCCATGTTATGGTTTGAGAGATATGGGGTTTCAAAGTTCAGTTTTATAAATGTGCTGAGTTGAGAAAAACAGCGTGGGATGCTGTTTTGTGAGATAGTTTTGAATAGGCTTTTGATCTCTGTTAGGCTTGAATTTTTGATATGATATAGTTGACATCTGGTTGTAGATCATATTAAAATTTGGGAAGAATCGGAGTTACGGTTTGAGAGTTATTGTGTTTCAAAGTTGACGTTTTTATATATGTGCTGAGTGTTGGGGAAAACAGCAAGTGATGCTGTTTTGTGAGATGGTTTTGAATAAGCTCTTGATCTCCGTTGGACTTGAATTTTGGATATGATATGGTTGACATATTGCTGTAGAACATATTAAAATTTGAGAGGAATCCAGCGAGTGGTTTGAGATTTATGATTTTTCAAAGATGGAGTCGTAAGCAGTTTTTCTGTTGTGCTGAAATTCGGTTTTGTGAGATAGTTTTAAATAGGATTTTGATCTTCTTTGCGTCTGAATTTTTGATATATTAGAGATAAGATTTAATAGTAGAACATATCAAATTTTGGGATAAATACAGCGAGTAGTTTAGGAGTTATGATTTTTCAAAGTTAGGACAATGTGCTGCTTGTTAAGTGTTGTACCAAACTTTAGAAATTTTTGTAGAAGCGATGCTTTAACAGTTTTAAGAAAATTTTTCTCCTATGAGTAGATAGGATATCATAGATGACCTAGGGAATTACTTCGGAATTTTTATAAGATTATTCGAATTTTATATTTGAAGCTGTAGTTGGACTTTAGTGACTTTTCGAGAAATAGAAAATGGGTGGTTTTTCTAGTTGTTACCTAAAATCATCCTAGGGAGTAGAATATGGTTAGTTAGTCTCAAATAAGAGTTTAAACATAAATTATGAAATTTTTAGAAGTTTCGGGACCAGGGGTAAAATGGTCATTTACCTGTATAAGGGTATTTTGGTAATCTCTTGTTGATCGATTTTTATATCTTAGAAGTTGGAGACTTCTAAGAAAGTGGGATACATTATTGATTCCCTTGTCTTGTATAACAGGCAATTGAGTTCCTACGATTACATACCGAGTTGAGATTAAGAGAGTTGCGACTTGACTCAGGTAAGTCCTTTGGGCTTACTTAGCTGACTTCCAGATATGAGTGTGGATAATGATAGTGGTGTGTGAATAAGATGTTTATATTTATATTTTAGTAATAATTATCTACCGACCTATACTTTGGCCTAAGAGTAACGGGCGGTGGCATTCTGCTCAGTTAGCTTGAGGGCGCTGGGGGTTTCTTTAGGGACTAGTCCACACTCGGTTTGTAGTGATGCTACCGGCGGAGGTAAGCTAGACCTACACCCAGTTGGATAAGGAACGGAGGCGAGAACTCTTAAGATTTCTCGTGCCACAACTGTAAAATGGAATAAGGTGACTCACTTAATGACCAGATAATAACCGGTTTGTGTGCCAGCATGATGATTGTTTTATGTTATCTTGAGCGTGTTTGTGCTATCCTTATTCTGCTTATATTTGGATTGTTAGCTAACGGTTTATCCGTGTTGTAGATTTGTAGAGATAGACAGTTGCAGAGTGATCCGGAACGGATGGTCAGCCGGGTCCACGTACTCATTAGATGGGGACGGGGGAGTCTCCCTTACAGCATGCATGTTATGTATATGTATATGTTTTGTAAGGCTGTCACATGTGTACATTCATACAGTACAAATATTATGTTTTGAAATTGTTTCAAGTACATTTGTGCCTTGTTGTAAGATCCAAGTAATGTTGTTGTTAAACCAAGGTCGGGACCCATTGTGAGGTCCTAACCAGTAGCTCCCCGAGTTCCGAGAATTTGGGGTGTTACACTCATTAGCCTCCACCGCCGCCCTCAACCATCTACACTCTGACGCCCCGCTTGCTGCTCATTAGCCGCCACCGCCGCCCTCAACCATCTACACTCCGACGCCCGCCTGCTGCAGCCGCTGCAACGAGACGTTCGTGATCTGTTGTGCATTGATCAGACGACCGTCAACCGCCAGCCACCACCGAGAAGCCGGACGCCGCTGTAGACTTCGCAGCCGGTGAAATAACGCTACCCCTTCCCTCTCCTTCTCCTCTAACTCCCCTGTATGTACACCGCTGCTTACATTGCTGCACCGCAGGGAAGGTTGCTGCTGTTGTCAAAAGAATAAAAAGGTTGCTTACACTGCTGCACCGCAGGGAAGGTTGTTGCTGCTGTCAAGAACGCCCGCGCAGCACAGAAACCCTCGCCACCTCGACTACGGACCAACAAAGAACGGACTCGGAACACCATCCTGCTGCCGGTAAGCTTCTCCTGTGTGCCATTTCCGTTGTTGTCGTGATAGTGCAGAGAGTAATAGGCAGGTCTGTTCCAAAATCGAGAGTACAGACTGAATCAAGGATTAGGAGTGTTGGGTTGTGTCTTTTGTTGTTCAAAATGGGTGACGGTAAGTGTAGATCCCATGACCTCTTGAAACTTTATGTGCCCAGATTTTGTTTGGTATGTATAAGCTGACCACTTGAGGAATAATTTCCGATACCTTATATCGAGAATCCACCGTTGAATTTTTAATATGTTGTAGATTGAAATATATAGTTTACTGTGTTAAATTTTGAGAGAAAGTTAACGGTCGGATTGAGACTTACGAGGTCTTGAAGTAGAGAAGTTGGGCTCTTTTGCAAAAGATGAAGAAAAATGACTAAGTGTAGAAATGTTACTTTTACCCCAACTTAGAATTTCATGGGAGATTTTTTGGTTAAGAATTTTAGAGAGATATTGACACATATATTTAGTAGGTATATCATAGAAGAATTAGGAAGTATATCCCGGAATTTTGATCTTTATTAGAACCTTGGATCTTAATCCGAAGTCAGACCTTAACGACTTTTTATGAAAAAACTAGATTTTTGTGTATCTCTTATAAATCCTCACTAAACTTTTATATGAGAACTAGATCTAGGACATAGGTCTTGAAATAGAATTTTAGGACTAAATGATAGACTTCCCGGAGTTTCGGCATTAGGGGCAAAGTGGTCGTTTTAACCTAAGAAAACCTTTTTTTGTAATTTCCCTTCCACAAGATTGTAAAACTTAGAAGTTATAACTTCTAAGAGTGTGAGATGTAATTTTGATCCACATGCCTTGTTTGACAGGCGATTGAGTTACTACGGTTGCAGACCGAGTTGAGACTTTTGAGAGTTGTGAACTGATTCAGGTAAGTCCTTGCGACTTACTTAGCTGGTTTCTGGATATTAGTTGGGTGATAATGGTTGTGTGTGTACAATGCGTGTTATAATAAATAACAACTTGTTAGGACGACCGTGGTTATTATGTTTTAAGGCCCAAGTGTATGTATAACGGGCCGTGACATCACTGCCCAGCTCTGCCAGGAGACTGGGAGGTTCTCTATACCCAGACCATACAGGTACACGGTGAGATGCATCCGATCCACTCCTGATGGGTACACGGGGGCGGAGGCGAGGTTTGGGAGTCCCTCGTGTCACAAAATAAGTATCATTAGAGTGAATGACTTAAATGAAGATAATAAATGGATTGTTTGAAAGCATGATGAGTGTTTATGATTTTATGTGTGTGTGCTATTATTATTCTCCTAATATTTAGATAACTAGCTAATGATTGTTTTGTTGTGTTTTTAGATTTACCGCAGGTTAGAACAACAGCTGAGTGATCCGGAAGTAGTGGTCAGTCGGGTTTCCGTACTCTTTAGAGTGGGGTTTGGGTGTTGCTTTGTTGTCTTTCCCTTTTGTTAAGACAGTTAGTCTTTTTCGTTGTTTAAGTGTGATAGGCTGTTAGAATTTGTTGCATTCATCCTTTTCCAAATACATTTTTACGAATTTTCGGTTTTTCTTATTTGTCTCTTGTTGCAAGATCCTAGTAATATTGTTGTCAAACTGAGGTCGGGACCCATTGTGAGGTCCTAACCAGTAATGCCCCGAGTTCTGAGAATTTGGGGTGTTACAATGTATTAAACTCTAAACGTAAATCTGAAACTGAAACTTGGTGGTACCAACCAAAAATGAATTTTTTTTTGGGGTTTTTCCTCTTGATACCCCTCGAGTTCGGACTTTTTCTCTTGATATCCACAAGGTATTAATTTTGCTCTTGGTACCTCATAGTATAACTTGTTTCCTCCTTATACCCTTTCTTAACATATATCATTAAAATTTCAATTATAAAATAAAAAATTTATAAAATTTAAAAATAATTCTAAATAAATAAATTTTAATTTTCTGTTTTTAAAAATAAATAAAAAATAAACTAATTAAATTTCTAAATACTAAGTAATGGTGAAGTATTTTTATATTTTTTGAATTTAAAATAAAATGAAAATTATATATAAAATGAAAACTGTTATAATTCGAAAAATTATAAATATATTTTTATAAAATATATAAAAGCAAATGTCTAAATTAGTTTTCTAGATTAAAACTAAAACTAATATAAAAATTTATTATAAACTAAAATTTATTTCGAATTAAAATAAAATATAAAATTAAAACTA
>BSUD01000005.1:28400443-28439505 GCA_033239045.1 Fagopyrum esculentum | reverse complement strand
TAGTAAAATAAAATTATTAAATATATTTCATTAAAAATTTTCTATTGGATTATAAAATAAAAAAATTAAAAAATTAGGTCTACATTTAAGTTTCCATATCTTAAAATATATTTATAATTTTTTCAATTAATTAAATCGAATATAAATTTAAATAAATCTCTATTTTTTTTAATCAAAAATAAAAAAAATTTAGGCTAAAACTTAATTTTCTAAATTTTAAAAAAATTAAAAATATATAAAAATACTTTTTTACTATTACTTAGTATTTATAAAGTTAATTAGTTTAAAGTTTAATATGAATAATTAGTTTCAAAAAACAGGAAATAAAAAATAAGTTGATTTTTTTATTATAAAGTTATAGTTTAAAATTTATTTTGAATATAATTAGTTTTAAAAAATTTAAAATGAAACATTTTATTTTTTTATTTTAAACAATAAAAAGTAAGTTAATTTTTTGCCGCTGTTATTTAGCGCATACTTTTTTTTACTAATAGCGCACATTTGTCCGTCACGGACAAATGTGCATTATTTAGTACTTTTATCGAAGTTGTCCGTCACGGACAAAGTATGTTTGTCCGTCACGGACAAACGTAGCTTGTCCGTGACGGACAAGCATAAATCTTTATTTTACAAATAGATAAATAATATCTTTATTTTATTTTATTTTTGGATAAATAATATCTTTATTTTATTTTAAATTAAATAAATAAAATTATTTTCGGATAAATAATATCTTTATTTTCATAATTTAACAAGCATAAATCTTATTTACGGATAGAAATAATATATTTATTTACATAAATTAAAAACCATAAATCTTATCTTTGGATAAATAATATCTTTATTTCCATAATTTAACAAGAATAAATCTTATTTCCGGTTAAATAAATAATATCTTTATTTCCATAAATAAAAAACCATAAATCTTATTTTTGGATAAATAATATCTTTGTTTCCATAATTTAACAACCCTAAATCAATATTTTTCATCCTATAAAAACCGTAGTTAATCCCCTCCAACCCTCATTCAGCCATCTACTCATAAAGTCTATTCATATTGAAAAAGCAACTTAAAAATGTCATACGAGGAAGATTATGATATTGATGATGAAGAAAGATCTTTGAGTTTTGAGAACGAAGACGAAGATAATGTTGAGGTAAGTTTTGTTTATTTTGATCATTAAAGTTGAAATCATTAATCGTGTTTGAACTTAGATATTTAACCATTGATCGAGTGGATTGAATTTGGTTGTTAAGTATATTTCTGTCCGTTACGGACAACTGCTTTCTGTCCGTAACGGACAACCTTTGAACAAATTAAGCAATTTTTTTTTTAGGGTTTGGAGGAGATAGATGCGGACGTTGATAATCTTAGCATTGATGAAGGATCAATAGATGGCGTAAATGCATCCGCCTCAGAAGCGACGAGTAATGATTACTCTAGCCTTTTCACAACCGACATAAACTTCATAGTCGAGAGGAGGTAATAGGATGGGTTCGAAAAGTGAGACAGGAAAATAAAATGGTTTTTTCTGTTTGTCGGGTACAGAAGTCCGTCCTCGGTAGTTTGGGAAAGACATGGCTGTCGTGCGAGAAATATGGAGCATACAACCCAAAAAAGGTGCAGCCAGCTCAGAGAAAGAATTCATCGACGAAGAAAAGCGGGTGTGAATTCATGATTAGGGTTTTTGAGACTTACTAAGGTTTATGGAAAGTTCACGTGTAGTGTGGTGTCCACAACCACAAGCTTGGAAGAAATTTAAAGGGTCATGCATTAGCGGGAAGGATGAACGAGGAGGAGAAGAAGTTAGTAAAGAACATGTGGACCAGTAATTGCACCCCTGCCCAAATTGCGAGTGCTTTGAGAATTGATAAAGGTAACAACACCAGGATGAGACAAATCTACAACCAGAGGCAAAAATTACGTAAAGAAGGTTTGGATCAAAGGACAGTCGCTCAACAATTCTTTTTCGAATGTCGTAAAGACGGCTATTTTTGTGAGCATAGGGGAAACAAGAACGGTGAAGTTACCGACATTTTTTTCGCACATCCGGAATCAGTTGCCCTCCTTAAAGCATTTCCGTACGTATTAGTAATGGACTCAACATACAACACCAACATGTAAGCTTTCACACTTGTTTACTTTTCCGTTAGATGTCCTTTTTTGATGTATGTATAATTAACGCTTTGATATTATTTTTTTACAGATACAAGATGCCATTTTTTGAAATTATTGGGTTTACATCGACATGGCTGAACTTTAACGTTGCCGGTGCTTTTCTATCCACGGAGAAGGAAGAGAATTATGTCTGGGCGATTGAACAACTTGCAAAGCTTTGTAGGCGCGTCGAGAGGACACCAACTACAATTGTGACGGATCGAGAGAAGGCTCTTATGAACGCACTTGATCGTATTTTCCCAGAAACCCAGTTTCTTTTATGTCGCCGTCACATATTCAAAAACATTGAAGGAAGGGCTAGGAATAATCACATGAATAAAAAAACTCGCTCGAATATTTGCCAATAGTTACTCGGGTTTATTTACATCCAAAACGGAAGAGTCTTACAAGAGACGGTTAAATGAACTTGAAAATAAGTGGAAGAGGAGAGGACATCTTCTGCAATATGTGAGGACGCAATGGCTAGATCCTTACAAAAGGCAAATTGTTTCCGCGTGGACGGATCAATATCTGAACTTCAAAAGTAACACGACGAATAGGTACGTATTTCAAAGCAATTTAAAATTTTATTTACCCGATTTGACGTTAACTCTTTTATTTCTCAACAGGGCAGAAACTGCGCACTCTGTTCTGAAACAATTCATGAAAACAAGTTCTGCGAATTTGGATACAATTTTCAGGTTCTATCACTCTTTGATGAGGATTCAGTTGGATAATATCCTTGGTTCGTTCAACGAGAGCATGTCAAAAAAGATAACATGGACTTCTTATGTTAAACAATTTCAGTCATTGCACCACAACATCTCCCGCAAAGCTTTTTTACTTATTATCGATGAGTACAATAAAGCTCGTGCTAACAAGCCCGATGGTCCGTGCACATGTTCATTTCCGACGACTCATGATCTGTCGTGTATGCACTTTATTTGGGGTTATATGAAGAAAGAAATGTCTATCCCTCTTACAGATGTGCATGAATTCTGGAAAAAGTTAGATATCGATGACGTGGTTCCGGACTCAGAAAAAGGACGAGACGTGCGTCGAGTTGCAAGAAATTTAATGACGGAGTTCTGCGAGAAAGATTTTCCAAACCTGAGCCCTACTCGACAGTTGGATGTTGTAAATAAAGCTATAGAAATTGCTTTTACGGAGAGGACCAGTTTGCGGGAACCTGCTAGGGTTGCGACTAAAGGAAGACCGAAGGACAGTCCAAACAAAAGATTGCCATCCGATTGGGAGTTAACAGGTACCCCACCCAAAAAACAAAGAGGCCGAGCCCCAAAGAACCCTATACCAGTATCAAGTCCATCTCCTATTCCAGTATCAAGTCCATCTTCTAATACCGATTTACCACCCAAAACACCTTTAAAGAGAACTATATCCAAGTATAACCCTGATATTTTAGTATAGTGGTCTCAGTCGGTTCGCATTTGCATGAAAGAGTATATAATCAGTTGGAATAATGTTAGAGGGGATGGAAACTGTGGTTTCAGAGCACTACATCATGCAATCTACGGCACAGACACAGACGAAGGATGGCGGATGATTAGGCGACTGATGTTAGAAGAGCTCCTTTCTCATCGCGAGTTGCATGAGGGTTTTTGTCATCAACGTAACATCGATAAGACGATTATTGCACTTGGATGGAATGGAGACGGTTTTGCACCACCAGAATATTGGTTTAATGTGGCGGACATGAGGTGTTTAGCTGCCACTGCATTGCAGTGTATTATTGTAGCGTACGGTGGGTGCGACTACACATATGTTCCACTATATCGTCGAGAAAAAGGAATTACTTCGAACTTAGAGTTTCCAGAGATCCATATATCAATAGTTCCCAACCAGTATCATTACATCAGGGTATGTACTTTAAGATCTTTTCATTTATCATTTTCGGTTTTGTTCTTCACAACATATATGTACTAATGTTTTTTTACTATTTGTTTTAGCTAACACTTGAAGAGGATTGTCCTTTACCAGAGATTCTTAAAACTTGGGCACACTTTCGTAACAACACCGTTGATGGTATTGAAGTCAGATTAGCTCATCGCCTCGCTCGCTGGAAGGAGTTACATTTCCAACATTCACGAATAACACGGATAGATTATGGCACAGTTAGTTGATCTTGTTTAGTTTAACTTGTTAATTTTAACTTTACGATCAGACATATTTTCTTAATGTTTAGTCATTTATATTATGTTAAGGTTAAGTCATTTATATAGTTATCGTTTATATAGTTATCGTTTATATTTAGTTAAATATAACGCAAAAAGTTAAGTACGAAGTTTAAACATACAACGAAACAAGTTTAAACATACACAAAAATGTAGACATAAGATTCAAAAGTTTAAACACACAATACAAACCCAAAAAAAGTGCATACACAAGCCTACTCGTCATCGTCATGACGAGTACCGCTACCCTGTCCATGATCGTAAGAATAATCTCGGAGATCAGGAAAATAATCTACATAAGTGCGTAAGTCCTGATGCAGGAAAGGATGGATAGAAGGATCACCAATATACTGCCTAAATCGTGTAGCATAATCGTAAGGGTCCAACTGGCCGTCAAATGTCGAAGGTGGAGGTGGAGGAGGAGGTGGAGGAGGATGCATCTGCTGAGCACCTGGGCATATAAACCGGTGCGATCAGTCTGTATACCACGCCATATAATCGTCGGTGGCGGTATATCCAGGGCCGTAAGGTGCAACCATCTCCTCAACCGTGACGTGATGGTGCTCCCATCTATCCCACGCCCAGCTACCTCGAGGATAGCCAACTCTGTAGCTCATGGGATCCTCGACCCTAATAGCATAGTCAGGCTGTATCAGCGTAGGCGGAATCGTCTGAATGTATCCAAAAGCCCTCATGTTCCTGTATGGATCGTAGGGATCTGATACGTCCATAAAAGTCAACAACCCGTGGAACAACGAACGCTGTAACTCTCTATCAGTGAAGTCCAACTGGCCGTATGGCTGCCAGTTCACCTGTTTAACAAACAAACAACATTGTTAGAAAATAAACACGTTAGTTGACAAAAAGATTACAAGTATGCACATGTAGTGGACTTGCCTGATCAACAGTCATCTCATCAAGCATCCGTGTGTAGTCACGGGTGTCCCTCCTAACAGGCCTGATGTCGAATCTCGCTGCCCAAGGCATCCCATGCTCCCACCCCTCTACAATCTCCGGTGCAAAGCATGGAAAATATAGGTATATCCATGCCTTTAACAAAAAAGAAATAAAAATTAGACAAACAATACAAATTAAGTTACGAGAATAATAATATGAGTATAGAGGATATATTTTACGTGCAGCAGCGTCAGACAACCGCACATCTGGCGACAGTCGACCCGAGTGGCCTCGCCCATACGCCTATACAGGTAGGCGAGTGTCGCCGTACCTCAGGATGTACTAATCACCCGATCAAGATCCTCCACCAATATCAGTAAATCAGAAGAAATCTTGTGCTGAGATTTGTCGGTGAACAGCGTCGATCTCAACAGGTACAACAACCACCCAGACGCTGCAGTCGTCGGATACAGATGTGCATATTCGTCACACTGATCCAGTAAAAAAGAATGTGACAGCCCTCGACGACGTACATCTCCGGCAGTCATGTGCTCATCAGTAAACGCAAAAAACTCATGCACACGGATGGCAGAATCAGCTCTGGCGATCACCTGAGTAACCACCGTCCCGGATATGGGTATGCCTAGGATGAGATGGACATCATGGAGAGAAATGGTCATCTCACCCCAAGGCATGTGCAGCTGGTTCACCTCGGGCTGCCATCTCTCGATAAAAGCGTCCAGTAGACGCACATTTAGATGCCTGTACATAAGACTCTGCAGATGGGTCAGTCCAATAGCGTGCGCTAAACCCGACCAAGCCTCCTCATCCAGTGGCCAGGCGTCCAACTGGCTGGCTCTGGTATGATAGTGAAGCGTATCACGATCCTACATAGAAAAAGAAATTTAATATATAACTAAAAATATTATAACATTAAAGATGCATTTATTAAACATATTTATTGCGTACTCACCATGTCATGCCAGACGTGGAGAGCGGTGTGAGCCTGGAAACTCCTAAGTATCTTTGGGATACGAGGTCCCCCTCCACAAGGACCTCGAAGATCGGGCTGAAAGGCCTGCCGAGTAGGAGGTACTGGTCTAGGACGATCTCCCAGAGCACGAGGAAGTACCTCCTCAAGTACCTCCTCCACAGGAGCTGGCGAAGGTGGCCTCCTCGCTCGGCGTCTCCTCTCAGCAAGCTGCTGCTGTGAAGAAGAAGGAGCATACTCCTGCTCCCGCTGGGAAGAAGGAGGAGCATCCTGCTGCTCCTGCCGGGAAGAAGAAGGAGCAAACTGCTGCTCTTGCTGGTAAGGAGCATATAGGTCCTCGATCTGAGAATAATAACCGGCACCAAGCGAAGCACCTCCTCCAGTATAGGAGCTATGCCTGGCTCCGCTAAAAGCCTGGTGAGGAGGGCTCAGTGGAGCAATGTCACGCGCGATACTAGATGTACTACGCCGCGTGACTCCCGACTCCTGTGTCGGGAACTGCTCCTCAAGCGAAGCACCTCTAGAATAAGGAACTGGCTCTCGTGCCTCGTGTCTAGAGTGGACATCCCGTTGTCCCCTCAGAGAACGCATGCCACTGTGGAATACCTTCCTGAAGTATCCCAATCCGCTGAACCTCTTGGAGTCTTTGTTTGGGTTCCTTTCCATCTGTAAACAAAAACAACAAATGTTAATAAAAAGGAAAAGAAATTAAAAAAGGGGAAAAAAAATTTAAGAAGAAGAAGTAAGTTGTCCGTAGCGGACAACTTACTTGTCCGTCCACGGACAAGCACTTCTTGTCCGTCACGGACAGAAGACACTTGTCCGTCAACGGACAAGTGTCTTCTTCCTTCAACCGATCGCGAACGCCAACAATAGCGTTCGTGATTTGCTCACTCAACCTCTCTAAAACAACTAATCAACTTCAACCCTAACTCATATTCATCGATTTTAGTAACATATAAGCCCCTAAACCTCTCTAAAACAACCTAAATCGAACAAATTAAACTCTAAACCTAAACCTAACTAAAACAAACAAATTTAAACGAAACTAAAACGAGAAAGTTAAGTTTTTACCTTAGATTGCAGTAGAGATTACGAGAAATGTGGAGAGAGATTGAGAGAGATTGCAGTCGAAGATCGAGCGAAGGATCGTCGTAGGTGTTCGTCGCGGCGAAGAAAGGAAGAGGAAGAAAGGGAAAGAAAATGTGCGTCGTTGTCCTTAATAGGGCATGTGAAATTTGTCCGTCACGGACAAACTCTTTCTGTCCGTGACGGACAGTTATACTTTGTCCGTGACGGACATATCACTCCTTCAAAGCTTGGTATTTACAACATATATTTGTATCTTTTAGATCAACCAATAATGTGTACAATTTCATTAAATTAATGAGTTTAATTACCTGTAGTAACATTTTCGTTAAATTTTAATTTAGTAAGATCTTTGAATGAACATAACGAGTTGTAAAGAACATAATGAGATAAAAATATCAACTTAACATTATTCCGAGGATTATAAATTCCTGTCAATCAAAATTACGTAACTTCCTATCAATAAACGTTTCTTTTGTTCAAATTTATAGATTTCGTAACAAACATATAAAGTTTCAAGAAATAAACGTAACTTCATATCATACATATCTACGATCCAATGAAGGTTATGTTATTAAAAGGATTTAAACTTCCTTTTACAAAAGAAGATCAAATCAAAGATATTTTATTCAAAAGATTAACACTTTCTTTCAATAAAGAAACCAAACTTACTTACAAACATAACAATTACAAAGGAATCAAAGTTTCAAGATCAATGTTACATTTTTAAACATGACGTTGAACTTCAAACATAAATACGATCAAATCAAAATGACGTTATTGAAAACATTTAGGGCCCGTTTGGAAGCTCTAGGAATCAGTCCCGGTAACGGAATGATTCTGAATCAATCAAAAAATACGTTTGGTTAAAGGTCTTTTATCACGTGAAAGTAATCCCATCATTTCCATTTCCATTCCTAACCCTTATCTAATTCCATTTCGTTTCCATTCCACCGCTCCAACCAAACGGACACTTAAACTTTCTGTTAACAAAAGACAATCAAATTAAATTTTTGTTATTCAAAGGATTACAAATTTCTTTCAAACAAACCAAATTTTATAACTTTAATCCACAAAATAAACTAAGCAAATTGATTTCACTTGTCCGTCACGGACAAATGCATTTTGTCCGTGACAGACAAATGGGCATCACTTAGTAAATTGGAGCTGCGCCAAATAGCCTGGACGTAATTTTTTTATATTCAGAATTAGTTTTGAATTTTTTTAAAATATTTTTTTATTTTACTATTGAACTTTAATGAAATCTTTACTATACTAAAAGTGAGAGTTTTTCAAATGAATAGAACATTTCCGCTTTACCCTTATTTGATGACTAAGCTTTGTAAAATGGTACATGTCGAATTGCTCCTCCTTCCGGTTGGGCTCTTCTCTTCAGCTTTTGTCTTCAAGAGGACGACTCCAACAAACCTAATTGAAGATTTGATGCTCGCATGGGAAGCTTCCGCTGTTCCTTCTCTTCTCTCACTTTCTTAGGGTGTGTTTGGCTGGGGATTAAAGGAGGTTAATTTAGATTAAAATTTAGGAGGTTAATTTATGTAAGTGTTTGGATGAAGATGGAGATTATGAAGAAGATTATATCAGGGGTTAATTGAGATTAAAAATGGCCAAAAAATAACCTCATATTACCAAGGTTAAAGGAGATTAATTTCCAACCATCAATTATGATTCACTCAAATTTACAAATCTGTATCAATTAAACCCATTAAAAAATCTTCAACCAAACAACTTGACATAGATTATTTTACAGCAAATAATCCATAATAAATCCCAGATAAAATTTAACCCCTTTTAAATTCCATCTAGATTAATCTTCAAAATAACCTCCATTTCCTACCAAACACACCCTTAATCTGGCCGCAGAGTTTCTTTTCTGGTCTTTTCTATTCTTCCCAAACCCTAAACTCGACGTTTGAGCGGCGACATGCCCTTCGCAGGAATAGGCAATTCCTTGTGTCGTTCGAAGATTGAAGGTGTGTTCCTCAGTATGTCATTCTATCACTCTTTCATATTCCTAATTATTTCTTCGCTTTCTCTGAATCCTACTCCGATTTGTTGCATATTCGAGTTATTTGTAGTGGAATTGCTTTAGGATTCTTGTGGATCATGTTGGAGTTTCAGTAGCAACTATTCCAGTCATATACTGGTTGTTGATCAATGTTTTGATTGCCCTTTTCTTGTTTGAGGTTTGTTTTCATTTTCTACAGATAAATTTCAGGTTTATAGTTTGATTCGGAATCGATAATTTCGATATTCACTTCCCCTTTCTGATCCAATTGTTTGCCTGCTATTTTGTTATTTCTATTTCGCTTCTCTGTTCTTTCCAGGTTAGTCGAGCTTGATTCAAATAATCCCTACCTAGACATTTCTATAAAGTTTGGGAAACTACTGTATGTCTAAAATTGCATGGTGATACCCATCTGCTGGACTAGATTCAGCGCTTAGATTCTTTAAGATGAGAAAATCGGTTCCCTTCTTTTCAATGTTCGTCTGTATTCGATTGCATCCACAAGATACAGTGACAATTTTGTTGGAAAGACAGCAAGCTTGTGTGTACGCCGGGCTGTTTACTATGATCCCGACCCGTTCATTCTCCTAATTGCAATTTCCCTCTTTCTCTTTCTTCTTGTTTGGTCTCCACTATCGGATTTGGTTCAGCCGCCGCAAGACCAATGACCAACGACTCCTCCATACCTCCGCCGCCAGCACCGAGGACTGTTTCCAATCACCCGAGCAATGAAGTCGGAACCACCACCACCGGATACTTCCGAGATACTCACCTTGATTCAATTAGGGTTCGACTCTCAAATTCTCTTTCAGTCTCCACCATGCCCCGCAATAAGGTTTGTTTCGCTCATTTTGTTTTGTCTTTTCATCCTAAATTATGACTTGCTTTGATTTTTCTGATTTTCGCATTTGGAAGGTGTTTCATCTTCCTTTCCTCAGGTATGTCTCTGCTTTCTCATTTTCCTAGCTATGTTTGCATCAACCCGTCAATTGTCTACTGACAACTCATTAGCAAAACTTCGATTCAAGTTTTTGAGTTGAGAAATTCATATGTTGATTGTGATATGGTAACTTATTTAGAATTTTTGATGTGTTTGATGGGTGCTTGATGAATTTGTAAATCATGCATACCAAGTGTTCGACAAAATCCCTCTTAGAAAGCTTCAACTTGATATGTTTATTACTTTATGGCAATTTTAGGATATGAACATGAAATAATTAAGACTATTAAATAGAAAGATTAGTGTTTGTCAAAATTCCTCTTCTTCAAGCTTTCTTCTATTTTTCTTCTTCAGGCTTTCTTCTATTTTTCGTCCATTCTATTCTTATGCGAGATCTTCATCCTGCATATTCATCTACTGCTCATCTCTCTATAGGACATCAACCTTCCTCCATTGTAGATAAAAAAAATTAGGGATTAAAAATTTGCACAATTTTTTTTTTAGTTGACATATAGTCTTTACCAGAGGCCCATCAAAACTAAAGATTGATTTAGTTACAACCCTATTGGCTGGAGGCAAGGTGTTTTTTTTGTGTGCAAACTCTTATAAATTATACGGAGCTTTTTTTAAGTATCTCCTAAAAGTATACTATTTCCTTCCCTTCTCCCCACCTTAATCCTAACCCTCAAGGACTGTCTTTTTCTTTTTTGCCTTACTTGCTGACATTTTCTGTAGGATTCAGTTACCACGTGTGAATTGTCTTTCTGTTGATAGAAGTATGTATTGGTTACAAATACAACACCTCAACACCTAATATATAGATATGAAGTTAAGAACTAATATGAAGATATAAGAATCCTAAAATCTCAATGTCCTGTCACTTTCCTTTCTCTTTATAACTGGAGTAATTCTTGTGGTCTTAGGAGCGTATAAGGCGTATGCAAAGTGTATTTAACAAAGAGAGGAACAAACACAAGGAGCACTACGAGAGATGGAGGGAAAGTGGTCCTGGTGAATACCATCAACATTCCCAGCGTGATGATTGGTACTAGAAGACCGATACATCTTCCGGAGGTCAAAGGAAGAACTATAGAGAGGCGCCAAGAAGCAACCCCAACCCCTCATATTCATTATCACATCATTATGCAGTGTTAGGTCTTAACAGGTATTAACCACTCTAAGAAGCCTTTTTTTCTTGTTGTGGGTCTGGATTGCAAATAGTATGTAAGTCAAGATAGCTGCATATAGTTTAAAGAGATTGAGGCATTAATGGACTAAAAACTGACAAAGAAGATTACCAGGTTTTGAACAAATTAAAAACTTCTTGCTCATGAACATATATCCACACATGTCTATGGCTCTCTCAATTGACTGTTTATTTTGTCCTTCTATCCCAATAAAAACTGTGGGATTGATTCTGATTAGCTGCAGCTTTTTCTTTGATCAATTTAGGGAAGCATATACTTTGTTATTTCTTTGATGAATCTGTGGGCTAATTCCTTAAGTAAATACTAAACATTAGGTAATAAAATGATTCCTTCTACTTTTCTTTTTTCTGTGATGTATATTTTGCCTGGAACATCAGCAAATGAGTCATGTTCTTCGTAGTTTCTTCATTGTGTCATATAAAGTTGAGAAAAAAGAATTGAACTTGTCGAGTTAACTCAGTTGGTAAAGACAGGTCATGTCTACTCGGCTTCTTTGTATCACTTTAACACAATTTGGAATGATTAGCATGATAAAAAAAACATCGATAAGGATGTTTTGCTGATGCCTAAAGCTTCACAATGACCATGCATGCTTCAATTCTCAATAATTATTTGTCTTAGCATTGTTTTTTGTTTTCAAGGGATTGATTAATTGTTGATGCCTAACAACCTTACACTTCTTGAACTTCTTTAAAAAAAGCTTAGATAAAAACTTTAGTTCAGTTTAGACAATGTTTCTTTAACAAAAAAATATTTCCAATTAACAATATTACATGATATAATTTATGGAACTTGTAATAAGACCTTGTTCTTGGGTCAAGGGAACATGAGGAAAAAGGTCAGTTATAGATATTGTTTACTTTTGGCTAGTGGTGACATATGAGAATATGGATATATTTATTTAGTGAATGTATTGCCTTCTGATGCTACATTAAAAAAGTCTTATTGAAATTTGACGTCATAGGTAATCGTCCTCAAATAATATTATTCAAATCTAACCGTCTGTTGTTCCATGGAAAAATTGATCAACAATATGTGCTTCTCCATTACTGGTGCAAATCTTCAGTCCCATTACGATATATGGTAAACTTAACTATTTCGATGTGTTTGCACTTCAGGTACAGAGTTGTATGCACGCAACTTGCAATTGCTCGTTCCATTCTTGACCTACCATCAATTGTATTGCATCAAATTGAAAAGGTGACTACTAAGATGCTTTGAATTGCAACCATGCTCTATAGCCTCTATGTCTGTAGTTATGGAAAGAGTGATGATTTGTTTTTCAAAATGCAGAGAGTCATTTTTAAGCGTAATTTTGTTTCGGCGAAATAGCAATTGAGGTGATTACCATGTCCAAACTCATTTGCTAAAATAATACTTCTTAATTTTTATGCGTCACTGAAGATTAAATTTGTTTGCCAGTCATACATTGCAAAAGTTAAGAGGAACTCTATTTCTTGAAGGTCGTACCTGAAGCTTCCTTGTTGCAACCAAAAAGGGTACCTTGAGTTGAGTTTTGAGGTGTCCAGCCTTCATTTTCTTTTTTTGGGATGTGCTACTTTGCTCCCGTATCAAGTTATGTTCAAGGTATAGGAGGCCAACATGTCGACTCCTGCAAGGAAAAGGTTAATGCGGGATTTCAAGACGCTGCGACAAGACAAACCTGTTGGCATTAGTGGTGTTCCACAGGACAAGAACATTATGCTTTGTAATGCTTATATATTTGGGTAGGTCTAAACTATAAAATGATGAAGGATTTTTTGTGTTCATTTTCTTTGGTTTGGCGCATCGAAATGAAGCACAATTGGACTTACTTCTGTTTGTTTGTTGAATTGCAGTCCTAATTATAGTCCATGGGATGGAGGTAAACTGCAACTATGAAGTAATTATAAATGGAGAACTCTTCTCTTCCTGACTGCTTTCCCTTTAGTTTTGACATTCTTTGTTGATACTTTTTTTTTTAAAACCATAAATAACCCTCTAGTGCATGATACAGAAGTTGAAGCTCATATGTAATCTCTTAGTCATCACAGAGTTGCATGTCAGACTGTGACAATAAACTCATCTATCTACCATCTTCTTAACCTTAACATGAAAATCATAAATGCTATTATCGCTCAAATGTGCCACTAAATTTATATTATCATCTTTTCTACAATACCACTCAGTGGTGATGGAGATTACACAAAAGTGTGAGTTCCTACAAAAAGTCATTTTACTGGTTTTCTTGTTCTTGCGGTGTTTTCTATTTCTTTGTAGCCATGGATTTTCCATGGCTTTCTATGCATTTTCATGCCCAACAATGGAGCTTATTGTCAGAAATGTTGTCAGATCAGCTGCTTCTTTCGACCCTTCTGTCTTGACAAGCTTCTCCGGCTACTCTTCCATGACTACTTTGTTGAGGTAAAAATATTTTATTAGCAATAATTGCTGCAATACTTTTTTAATATTGTGGGTTAGATTTTGCATGTACTTTTGTTTGGAAAATTGCAGGGATGTGAGGATCAGTTTTGCTGAAAGGGAATGGAAGTGAGAGAGCTGACCCAACTAATACTTCTCTTGGATGCTTCAAGTCATTGACTTAGTATATACATTTGCTACAATTTGGGTGTCATATATTTGCAGTTATCATTGTTGTTGGCTTATAGCACTTCCGAATTCCTCACGTGATTAATTTTGGGTCTAAGATCTTTGCAATTATCATTGTTTTTGGCTTATATAGCACTTCTGATTTTCTCACATGATTAAGTTTTGATTTGAATTGTTCGATTAAATGCCTCAAAGAAAATTCCTTCTTTGTCATTTTTTTACTCGGGTTTCAGTTTATTGTTGCTCCTTCTCAAATTTTGAAATGAATACTCTGGAAATGGCCATTCATTGAAATGAACACTCTTCATTTTTTTTGTTCAGGACGAATTGAGAGAAAGTGTATACTTGTATGTGATTATTTAAGGACACTAAAGGAGTTGAGCAAGACAACATTAAATGGTCAACATAGCTTACTTTCAAATGGCGTAGTATGAGTCTTACGATAAGCACTTCCTTTGTAATCTTCTTCTGGTCATGTAACGCTTGATATGCATGTGATGTATATGACCCTGGTTTCTTGAAAAGTTTGTGCTCATATTGATTCAACCATAAAGTTAACGTTTCATTTCAGTGTAACACCGATCGCATTTATATGCAACACTTTTTTATCTTTATCATTTAATGATAAATTTTACGATTCGTTTCAGTACAATAGTTTCACGTTTTGATTGTTACCAGACATGATTTACACCTACTGATCGTTACCCGACAGGATTTACGGTTGTAAATCGTGGCGCGCGAGCACGCGCGTCCATACTAGTACATAAAAAAGGGTATAAAGAGGAAATAAATTATACCATAAGGATACCAAGAGAAAATTTTAAACATTGTAGATACTAAAAGAAAAAATCTAAAATTTAAAGGGTATAATGAGGAAAAAACTCTAAATTAAACTATGAGCATATTAGGAGGAAACTTAAATTTTATGTATATCAAGGGAAAATTCTTAAACTGGAGGGATAAGAAGAAGAAAAATTTAGGAAAATTCCGGATGGTACCCTCGTGGTTTGGGGTATTCCGGATTTTGCCCAACAGTTTTTGCAAGTTCGGATGGTACCCTTAAATTTATGTTGTTTTCCGGATTTTGCCCAAATTCATTACACTTTTTTAAATTCCATTAAAAACATACAAAATTAAATTAAATTAAATTAAAAAACATATTAAAATAGAACAAATAATTTATTTATTTTAAAAATAATGTAAAACAGTAAATTTTTTTTTTAAAAAATATTTTATATTAATTTAAAAATAAATAAATTAGATAATTTTTAAAAAGTTCAAAAAATCAGTGTTTTATTAATTTTAAAAATAAATAAATTGAATTAGTATTTTTTTAACAAATCAAAAAACGTGTTATACTTTACTTAAAAAATAAATAAAATAAAGACTCTTTTAAAAAATTAAAAAAAATCACTGTTTTAATTTATTATTAAAATAAATAAATAATTTTTCTATTTTATTTATTTCCAAAACTAAAAGAACGAAAATAAAGTAATATTAAATAATAAAAAAATAGAAAACTGATTTATTTATTTTAATAATAAAATAAAACAATTATTTTTTAAAAATTTTTTAAAAAAATCCTTATTTTATTTATTTTTTAAATAAAGTATAACACTTATGTTTTTTGATTTGTTAAAAAAATACTAATCCAATTTATTTGTTTTTAAAATTAATAAAACACTGATTTTTTGAATTTTTTAAAAATTATCTAATTTATTTATTTTTAAATTAATATAAAATATTTTTTTTAAAAAAAGTTACTGTTTTACATTATTTTTAAAATAAATAAATTATTTGTTCTATTTTAATATGTTTTTTAATTTAATTTTATTTTCTTTTGTATGTTTTTAATGAAATTTAGGAAAGTGTAATGAATTTAGGCAAAATTCGAAAAACAACATAAACTTAAGGGTACCATACGAATTTGAAAAAACTGTTGGACAAAATCCGGAATACACTAAACTACGAGGGTACCATCCGGAATTTCCCAAAAATTTAAAAGTTTTAAGTTACTTTAATTTAAAAATTAAAATATATTAAATTTAAACTTGACCCGCTACTAATAGAAGGTAGAACTTTCCAGACTCCAACTCTGTCGAACATTCTCGTGTTCTCGACCAATAACGAATTTCTGAAATAGAAAAAAAGAAGAGAGTAAATAATAAAAATGCCACTCGCGAACCAAGTAGAAGGATCCAGACGACCATGCCTCTCGGTCCTCTGATGCATATAAAAACCCTTCTCGGTCTCTTGTGAATATCAATTCTCGCAGCTTACGATTGATCAAATCTACAATTCTACGTTCACATTCTCGCTCAAAAAGCAATCTCTCTCGCACTTTTCATCGGTGTTTTTCAAATCCTTTTTGAGGCCGTGCATCAATGGCAGACGTTCAGATGGCAGAGGCAGAGACCTTCGCTTTTCAGGCTGAGATCAACCAGCTTCTTAGCCTTATAATCAACACTTTTTACAGCAACAAGGAGATCTTTCTCCGTGAACTCATCAGTAACTCTTCGGATGTAAGTTCGTTTCTCTAATCACTGTCAAATCTGCTTATTGATTTTGGAGTGTGAGTTGGCGGTTTATGCTTATTATTTTGGTGATTATCGCAGGCATTGGATAAGATCAGGTTCGAGAGTTTGACTGACAAGAGCAAACTCGATGCTCAGCCTGAGTTGTTCATCCGGCTGGTTCCTGATAAGGCTAACAAGACCTTGTCGATCATCGACAGCGGTATTGGAATGACAAAAGCAGGTAATGTGACGTCGTCTAGCTCTATCATTCATGCAACTGTTTTACCATTCTATTAGATAATTGTTGAGATAGTTATAGAGAAGCTGGAATGACATTGAAACGCGGGAAACCAAATCCAATTAGTGGTTTAATAATTGTTTACCCTGTTAGATTTATTTTTCCAGAAACCAAATCTATGTTCTAAGCCCCGGAGATAATGCAAAACATTGATTACGATTTACGAGGTGTAGTGGAATCATATATTCATATTCCTGTTCTCCTGACCTGAGGAAATTATGGTGTTAGTATACTTTTTTTTTTTTTTTTCAATTGTTTTGTGGACTCTCTAGTATGCTTTGTTTCGGTTTTAAATTTAAAACTGCAAACCACACAAGAAGATTTTTCCTAATCAAAGCAGACGATTTGCTATTTGATGTGAGATTTGCTTGCAAGTAGGTGATCTGTTGGTTTGATGTGTGATTAGTCAGCGATCTAATATAGTAAAATACTTGCTCTGTTGGATTAGTGGGATATTGATTGGCATGTATGCGATGGAGCGTACATTTCATTGCCAAACTCATTTGTTATGATTCAATTCTAAAATTAAATCTAGCTATTAGTTAGTGAAATTCATGGATTATGAATTATATAATCTGATTTGGTGTATCTTATTGTTGTGTAACAGACCTGGTGAACAATCTTGGTACTATTGCCCGATCTGGAACCAAGGAGTTTATGGAAGCACTGCAGGCTGGTGCTGACGTTAGCATGATTGGCCAATTCGGTGTTGGTTTTTACTCTGCATACTTGGTTGCCGAGAAAGTTATTGTCACCACTAAACACAATGATGATGAGCAGTACATTTGGGAGTCCCAAGCTGGTGGCTCATTCACTGTGACTAGAGATGATAGTGGTGAGCAGCTTGGAAGGGGCACAAAGATTACTCTCTTCCTCAAGGAGGATCAGGTATGCTACTATGTGCTACAATGATATTTTAATGTTGTTTTAATGTGTTAGGTGAATTGGTTGTTAATGTATATCGTTTTCCTATGCAGTTGGAGTACTTGGAGGAAAGGAGGATTAAGGACCTTGTAAAGAAGCATTCTGAATTCATTAGCTATCCTATCTATCTCTGGACAGAGAAGACCACTGAGAAAGAGATTAGTGACGACGAGGATGATGAGCCCAAGAAGGAAGAAGAAGGTGAAATCGAGGAAGTTGATGAAGAGAAGGAGAAAGAGGCTAAAAAGAAGAAGAAGATAAAGGAAGTGTCTCATGAATGGCAGCTTATCAACAAACAGAAACCAATTTGGTTACGAAAGCCCGAGGAGATAACCAAGGAGGAGTATGCTTCTTTCTACAAGAGCTTGACCAATGATTGGGAAGACCACCTTGCTGTTAAGCACTTTTCGGTGGAAGGCCAACTTGAATTTAAGGCCATCCTCTTTGTTCCAAAGAGGGCTCCATTCGATCTCTTTGACACCCGCAAGAAGCCGAACAACATCAAGCTGTATGTGAGGAGGGTGTTTATCATGGACAACTGTGAAGAAATCATTCCGGAGTACCTTAGCTTTATCAAGGGAGTCGTTGATTCTGATGATTTACCATTGAACATCTCCCGTGAGATGTTGCAGCAGAACAAGATACTGAAGGTTATCCGGAAGAACTTGGTCAAGAAATGCATTGAGATGTTCAATGAGATTGCAGAGAATAAGGAGGATTACAACAAATTCTATGATGCTTTCTCAAAGAACATCAAACTGGGTATTCATGAGGATAGCCAGAACAGAACGAAGTTGGCTGACCTGCTCCGATACCACTCCACCAAGAGCGGAGACGAGATGACTAGTCTCAAGGACTACGTCACAAGAATGAAGGAAGGTCAGAAGGATATCTACTACATCACTGGTGAAAGCAAGAAGGCTGTCGAGAACTCCCCATTCCTGGAACGATTGAAGAAGAAGGGCTATGAAGTTCTTTTCATGGTTGATGCTATTGATGAGTACGCTGTTGGACAACTCAAGGAGTATGATGGAAAGAAGCTCGTGTCAGCCACCAAAGAAGGATTGAAGCTTGACGATGAAACCGAGGAGGAGAAGAAGAAGAAAGAGGAAAAGAAGAAGTCCTTTGAGGAGCTCTGCAAGGTCATCAAGGACATCTTGGGAGACAAAGTGGAGAAGGTGGTTGTTTCAGATAGGATTGTGGACTCGCCTTGTTGTCTGGTGACTGGTGAGTATGGATGGACTGCCAACATGGAGAGGATCATGAAGGCTCAGGCGTTAAGGGACACGAGCATGGGAGCATACATGTCGAGCAAGAAGACAATGGAGATCAACCCAGATAATGGGATAATGGAGGAGCTTAGAAAGAGAGCCGAGGCTGACAAGAATGACAAGTCGGTTAAGGATCTTGTGCTTCTGCTTTTCGAGACAGCTCTTCTTACTTCTGGATTTAGCCTTGAAGACCCAAACACTTTCGCAGCGAGGATCCACAGGATGCTGAAGCTCGGCCTGAGCATTGACGAGGTCGAGGCAGCGGAGGAGGATGCTGATATGCCTGCTTCGGAAGAGGAAGGTGGTGAAGAGAGCAAGATGGAGGAGGTTGATTAGAGTGAGTATTTCAGTGAATAAGTTTTAGTTTAAAAGTAAATGATGTATGGTAAGTGTCTTGAATGGAATTGCTTTCACTAGAAGTCGCCAGTATGAGTCGAGAGTTTGTGTTTGGTGGTCCGCTACTGTCCTGAGTCCTTTGCTGTGTAACCTTTAAGCTTCGTTGGCCCATACTTGAAAGTAAATGCGAACTGTTTGTTTTCTATTTGAGTCGTTGTCATTTGTTATTGTTAACTTTGAAACTTGACAAAATTTGAGCAAGTTTTGAATGATGCAAATGAAGTCATCTAGGTATAGTGCCATCTAGTAACACAAAGTAAATGCGAACTGTTTGTTTTCTATTTGAGTCGTTGTCATTGTTATTGTTAACTTTGAAACTTGACAAAATTTGAGCAAGTTTTGAATGATGCAAATGAAGTCATCTAGGTATTGTGCCATCTAGTAACACAAATGAACAATTAATTTAGGTTGAAATAATGTAAATTACTATGGCATAACTGTGTAGAAGCTCATATGACCACTGATTAAGAAACATTTCTAGTCCCAACAAGATGGTGAAAAGCCAAAATTTCAGGCTAGATCATGTTCTAAAGCCCAACGCATACCTCTAGAAGCCCAACATACTAAAAGACAATTACAAACTTATTCAGATAGTTGAAAAATAATTGATGAATCTAATAAACCTATAATTACTTATTCAATGACTAATTGATTTAGATCAACCTTAGCCAACTTGAGTATCACTTGTATTATTCTTTCAACCAATCGAATAAATCTATTAGGCTCTTGAACAATTTGTATGACTCATTCTTTTAATGATTTATGTTGTGTTACTAATAATATGTGAAGAGGTAACAAAATACTAAAACATCTTATTGAATATCTTTATTGTCAACAAATTACTAACATATATAACACATAAATACCACCCAAATATCCTAAACACATTTACTACTTAATCCTAAGAATTGATTGTAGTGATTCGAAAAATATTATGAACTCATAGCACGTATATTTGATTGGTTCAATATGACATTGTTAATAGCCTCTTGATTGCTTCAATATTACTGTTAGTAGCATGTGACATGCCTAGGGCCGAAATGATTTGAAGGAGGCCAAACTTGGAGGGTGTGGTTGTGACGGAGGAATTGAGGATGACATTTTTACACATGACATTCACTACAACTTTGTTATACGATACCTTCAAAGACTGTGAATGGTTTAGGGAAGGCCAAAAAGTAATTGCTTGATCCAAAGGAGTTCAATACATAGCAATTGATGTGAACTAAGGATATAACCTTTGACACTCTTTGTGCTTGACTGATCTTTGGAATAAGATCTTCGTTGTCACCTCCAAAAAAATACATATACCTCGTCAATAGTTTTCTTTTAAGAAAGGCCTAACCAAACACAATGATAGAGTATTCTAGGTTCCTCAACTCATATAACCACGTATCTTTCGTTATTACTCAAGAACAAAGAGCTGAAATCAAGAATAAAGAGGAGATAATGTCAAGCTATAGGGTAGAGGTGACGATCTTGTGATTTCGAAAACTTCAATGAACAAATTATTTAAACCTAAATTTCACATAAAAAAAATAAAATAAAATTTATTTCATAGCATAAAAAGATTAAATATTATAGTATAAGTATATACACTTATGTCTTATGCCTCAAGGTTAAAAAGCAAAATTGAGCACGGATGAAAATGAAAGAAAATAATAAATAAATATATTAAAAAGAAAAAAAAATATTTGCAATTAAAAAGTTTACGGGTTTAACGGCTACAAACTCACCCTTAAAGGCTTATAATTGTTAAAAGACTCTTATATCCTTTATATAATATAATGAAGAGCCCCATTTTGGAACAATAATGAGCTTTAAACAGGTTATCTTGCCCGTTGAGTCGTTTCAGCTGCTTCTTATGGCGTTTTGGGTGGCCTGTTTGTCACTCTCCATCTCTTGTTGTATTGGGATGACTGACTCTCCTCCTCTTTAGACAGATGTTATACAGAGAACTTCTAAGGTTACACGTGTTCCTTACCTCTGGATCCACCTTACCAATGACTTCTTCCACCGCTCACTTTCTTTTTGAATCGGTCTCCGAAGACAACATTTCGATGGTCTTCATTCTCTAATCCAAATTGATAATGATTGTTTTCTTCTTACCCGCAGTCGCGGACAACAAGTTTTAGGGTATGCTTTGTATGCAACAAATGCCTTTTGATCGAAGGTGTGTTCTTCATCTTCTTAAAATGGTGACATTAATTAGGGTTAATGAATTTTCCTAATACTGCATTCTTATATTGTAGGATTGCACCGGACTTTGTTGTCTGTACTTTGGGCTAGGTTTCTGAATTGGAGGTGACTTATTTTCGTTGTGGATTCACAAGCCGAAGAGTTTTACCCGTAGACGTAGTTGGTACATCTTGATACAATCATCCACTTCTTTTCTTCATCCGATTTCAATCCTTTTCGACTTTGCGAACGGTTAGTTCTTCTCCTTCGCCCATTCAATTAGGGTTTTCTTTGTGTAGATGGGGACTATTGATGACATGAGTTATGACCTATACTTAGACATACATTTAGGTAGATTTTCTTTTTATATTGCATGCATAGACATGAATCCATGACACTTATGTTCATATTTGCATACTTTGCTAGAAAATATATCTACACAAATTCTTGTTGCATTTGTAGGTAATTTGGCGGATTTTGGAGCAAAATGGCACATATGAGGATTAAGCCTCGATGCGGAACATGATGGAGCATAAAAGAAAGTTAGGAACACGCAACTTAGGAGAAGCTGTGCCGGAGCGGACTCTGATACCGCGGGTAGACTCTGACACCGTCGGAGCGGACTTTGATACCGCGGGCTCATAATTCTTTTTCGGCCCAAGATTTAGGGTTTATCTTTAAGCTGTAGTTTATCTTTAATATGTGATATATCTTTAAGGCTCATGCTTGTCAAAATCCTAGATTTATCTTTAATATAGCCTTCAACATGTAGAGACACCCACCGAAAAGACGCCACACGAAGGTTGCCCTTCTACTCTATTGACGGCTACAACACTTGAGATTTAGGAAGAAGATTGAAGTGGATTCTTGGAGGGAAAGATTAGTTTTAGATTTCATTGCATTTGGATGCAAGATTGAACCTTTGTTATTGGATTTGCTACAATTTTGATTATTGAAGACTCATTGCTAAGTATTTCTTACTTTTCTTTTAGTTTTATTTGGTTTATGAGTTTCTTGATTTGAATATGTGTGTTGCTGCCTAAAACCCTTGCGATTATAGGGTGATTAGTTGAAGGTTGTGGTTTAGATGATGATATATTGAGCCTTTAAGTTTAGATTGGACCATGAGAGTTGTTTTTAGCTTCGCAGAACCAAATCTCGGTCTATTCTTAAGAATCTCAGCCGAGATTTCACCAAGAACAACCCGTTGTTTCTTCTGTTGTGCCGTTTTTGTTATATCCTTAAACCTAGGTTATAGATTTTCCAAATCCTAGCCTTGTTGAAACTTTCAAGCCTATATCCAAGCTTAGGAAAAGACTTACCCGGTGATTCCCTTTCTTGGTTGCCAAAGATGATGAGTTCTAGGTAATGAATGTTTATCCTTTATTAGGTTTGAGTGTGCCTTCTTCTTGCCTTTGTGAGTTAACCTGAGACTTACCCGGTGATGGTTAGTTCTATTCCCTTAGGTTGAGTGGTTGATATGAGATTATAGTTCCTTTCCTTAGATCATTGAGACTTACCCGGTGATGGGACCTTTGGTTTGGGATAGCGGATAGTGAGACCTCCCCCGTGATCTATCTCACCTTAGAAACACCTTTCTTATACGATCCCAACTTTGTCCATAGACCTTTAGAAGTCTTAAATCGAAAACCACAATCGGATGCTTTGATCTCTAGAATCTGCAGATTCACAATTATCATATATCATATCTTGTCTTTGCTTTATTTCATTAGTTATGGAGTTCCTCTTTATCATCTTTATTGCTTTTTGCTTATTTGCGAGGTCTATTTTATTTTTAATTGTTCACCTATTGATTTCACCTTAGACCTTGTGATTGACCCTAAAATATTTTATTTTGCTACGATTGATCCGTACATTGCGGGTTTGCTTATTTGCTTGACTTTTATTTATGGTATAAATTTAAAACTTTTTTCGTTCATATTTCACACACGTTTGAGAGCGAACAAGTTTTTGGCGCCGTTGCCAAGGAAAAAGGGGTAATAACACACCCTATCCCCGACATCGGTACTCCATTTTTGTCAAGACTAAAGTTTTTGGCGCTGTTGCCGGGGATTAGGTCTTATTCAGTTGGTGACTTTTGTCATCAATAGTCTAGACCTCGATTTTGCTTTTAATCTTTTTCCTTTGAGTTTTTGATCTTTCAGGATCGCCAATGGCCGTAAGGAATCTCCGAGCTGAACTTGATAAAGCTTTGAGGAAACTTAGGCTTTAAGATGAAGCCTTGGAAGAACTGAGATGGAGAACAAGGCAAGAAGAGGAAGCTACGGAGGCTGAGCTTGAATATATGAAGGACGTATATGTGTTCTACATGTCTAGTAATCAAATACAAAGAGAGGAAGCCTTGGAAAAAGATAATTAGAGAGCAAGACAATTAGCTAGATTGGAGGAGGATGAATATTTGCAGTACAAGTATGCGTTCTACGAGTTTAGTAATGAAAGACAAAGAGAAGAAGCTATTGAGGATGAACTTGCATATTGGGATGAGCTTCATGCCCCTTACTATGTTTATGAACCGATTTACAAACCTTCTATGCCTCAAGTGCAACCTCCACTACAACCCTTTGAAGATCAATTTGAATCAAAGCTAGAGAAATTGATGAAAGGTTGGAATACTTCGAATGCTCCTTGTCATATGCTAACAAATCTAAGCCGAAAGAGGTGCGCAAAGAAGAACTCCAAGCTTTAAGCGGTCCTCTTGTCTACCCCAAAGTTCCTCTTGAAGTGATTGAAAGAGAAGAAGAAAATGTTGAACACCTTGTCCTTACTACTAAACCATGGCCAAGGTTGAGATGAAACCAGAGAGATGGAAGAGATTCCATGTGCAGATTGTCATCTTGACATGATTCTCAGCCTAGAGCTTGAAAGGCTTCGCTCGGTATGTTCTCTTACTCCCTTTGAAATTTCCTTTGAAATTCCTAATCATTCTAGGGTAGCGTCTAAGAGCTGAAGGTCTCTCCCAAAGGAACCTCCTAAAGTCAAGGTGAAACCTCCCCCAATATTGCTGAAAGTTAACAATGCTAGGATGGATTTGAGAACCTTCAACAGGATCACCCTCTTAAGGCTTATCACGACTCAAGTTAATATGATTGATATTAGCAAGCGCTTCACTGCGAAGGCCTATAGGTGTTCTTTATTCAAGTATGGGGTCAACCGTGTGATAAGGACCCTATACCATCCTTGAGCTAGTGGTCAAGAGAAGATCTTGGATAGTTGGATGGAGAAGCTAAGAGGATTCATGAGAAGCTATATTCTAGGTTCCGGAAAGGTTGGGACGCGAGGTTTGATGATTTTCCATGGAAACGTAGGAAAGCTAGAAGGATTCCGGTAAAACCAAACCGTACAAGCTTGTACGTGGGAGATCCTACCACTTGCCGGTGAAGTTAGAAACCGGAACTTTTTGGGAAGACTTTTTTCTCAACCTTGTCTTGAAGAAGACCGGGGAGGAGCAATTATGTGGACTTGATGAGCGATCCGAGGTGTTCGAGGTAATTGAGTAATCCCCATGGAGTTAGGTCCAACTAGCGACCTTAATCCAAGCGCTTTTTGAGAGGAAACCCAAAGTCTATCTTTGTCTTTCCCTTAGATAGTTTAGTTAGAATTTTCTTTTCTTTGGTATTTTTTGTGTTCTTGTGTCTTTGGATGACATAACTTAGGTTTTCTCAAGAGAATGGATGATGAACTGAAACGAAATTGTTGCGAGTTCAAGGATTCTGATGGAATAGAAATGTGAAAACCGTTTGCAAGAGGAACGGGTGCGGAAGCTGAAAATCTCAGGCAAAAGGCCAAAATCTCAGTATGGATTTTATAAAAAAATTAATTCGCCCGATATTTTCAAGGTCGAGAGCAACTTCGACCAAAATCTCACCCCTCTCCCCAAAATCTCGGTCGAGTTTTTTTATAAAAAAAATAAAATTAATTTTTTTACGCAACTATATATGGTCGAGACACGTTTCCCTTCTTCCTTCAACAACATTCTCCGACGCTGATCAAGAGTATTCAGAGTTCTCTATTCGTTCTTTAACAAGATTCTCGCCACCACCACCCGAGGAATGATTGTTGTTGCCTGATTTGCCACTTTACATCATGAGTATCTTTTTTCACCTTTCTTTTTTCCACATTGGGGACAATGTGAGTTTAAAGTATGGAGTGGAGGTATTTGCAATACCTTTTGCATGTTGCACGTTTCTATTATTGCATTGCATTATATTTTTTATGTCACACATTTCTTTTGTCTTGCATATATATGTTATTGAAAATCCAATTTTTTTTTTTGAAATTTTGAATACTTTTGTGCATCTAGGATGTATATGATCTCTATGATGATATTGTATGTGGAATAACTATGATGATCATTATGTGTTTGAATTGATTTATGGCATATGTGAGATTTGAATATTTTGCTAGAATTCATGCATGGATTGTAATCTGCTTTTGTCTAAATCATGTTGAGTGTTGAAGGTTGAAACCGCGTGATAAGTTCTTACATATCGTTTTGGAAAGATTAAGACAATTCGATTTTCTTTCCTTTCTTCATATTCATCATGCTTTAGCAGCTCTTATATTGTATATTTGCCTCCCTTTACCTATCCGGGAACTAAGAAGCATGCTAGTGTGTTGAAGTATGTGAAAAAGCAAAGTTATGGTGAAGTTAAAAAAAAGTGAAGTGTGTTGTGTTAGAAAAATAGGTTTGGGGACGTTGATCATGATGATGAGTAACTCGGTACCATTTACATAGCCGGGTGTTTGTATTTTGCCAAAGTCTGATTGATCGATAGTCCTAACGAGTCTTGGTTTGTGCATCCAGTTTGAGGCACCTCGAAAAATAAGAGGTTTGTTGATCTCCAAGGTTTCAGCTACTGTGCACCAATGCCAAGTTCTCAAGTGAAAATAAGAGGTTTGTTTATTTTGCATGCGTAGACATGACTTCATGACACTTCTGCTCATATTTGCATACTTTGCTAGAAAATATGTCTACAAAGATTCTTGTTGCATTTGTAGGTAATTTGGCGAATTTTGGAGCAAAATGGAACATATGAGCATTAAGTCTCGATGCGGAACATGATGGAACATAATAGGAAGTTAGGAACACACATCTAAGGAGAATACGTGCCGGAGCGGACTCTGATACTGTGGAGTGGAATTTGATACACCGGAGCAGACTCTGATACCGCAGAGTGGACTTTGATACCACAGAGTGGACTTTGAAACCGATAGAGCGGAGTCTGACATGTTTTGCATGTATACGTATTTATAGCATTTGTGTCATTATTCGGTTACTTTGCAAGAGTCGAGGTTAACACCACGTTTTGTTGTATTTGTAGGGAATATGACACGTTTTGGGTGGAAATGGAACATAAAGAGCTAAGGAAGCTATGGAGCTGCATTTAGAGACATTAGGAAGGACAAAGAGAAGGACAAGAACCAAACTGGAAGGATAGAAGAAAGATCCGGCCAAAGATGTGATTTCATGCACGTTGATCACTACTGGTCTCGGATGGAAACAACCATACATTTCGACCGAGATGGACCACTGGGCCTGGATCGAGGTCGACGTCCGACAACCCAAGAAGATAAAATATATTTTTGACCTAAAATTCTTCTATAAGAATGAAAGGTGACGACTGGATCCGGGAGGCTGGACGCTCGAGATAGAGACACCATAAGGATTTTTTGAAGATTTGAAGGAAGGATTGCTTAGGGTTTGAGTAACCCTAGATTGTGAGGATTTCTTGGGGATTGCTAGTCAGTTGTTATCATCCCTTTTTAGAACATATTATTGATACCTTTGATTGGTTTGTTTGCTTTGCTAATTGAGATACCTTTGTTGATTGCTTTATTGCCTTTTCTTGATATTCTTGATATAATTGATATTGTTTTGATTATGTTGATTGTTGGATAAACACTCTTGCGATTCTAGAGTGATTAGTTAAAGTTTGTGGTATAGACAATGAAAAAATAGACCTTTATCCAAGTGGACCCTGAAAGCTTGAGTTAACCCTAATCCAAAACCTGTCTCGGGCTGTTCATTGAGCATCTCGACCAAGATCGATATAGACCAGAACGAGACCGACCAATGTTTTGCCCATCTCGAGTTTAGGTTATATTTTGCCAAGTCCTATCCTTGTTGCACCTTTTTCGGTTTATACGCATGTCTAGGATGAGACTTACCCGGTGATTCCTTTTCTTGCATACCGACGATGATGATGTTGGGTAATAAAGGTTTATCCTTTATTACAGTTTGAGTGTGCCTTCATCCTATCTTTCAAAGTTAACCTGAGACTTACCGGGTGATGGTTAGTTCTGCACCCTTAGATGAGTGATGTTGGTTTGAGTGTCTTTACCTTAGTTCCTTAAGACTTACCCGGTGATAGGAGCTTTGGTTCGGGAAAGTGGGTACTGAGACTTACCCGGTGATCTATCCCATAGTTGCAATACCTTCCCTTAGCAACCTCAACTTTGTCCATGTTATCCGAAGAGATCTTGAGTCAAAACCACAACTGGATACTATGATCTTTAGAATCTGCATTTCCTCATCTTGATTCATATTCTTGCTTTTGCTTTTGATCAATACTATTGCATGCTTTCAATATTGGATTTCTTTACTGTGATTGTTCTCAACAATTCCTTGAGATCGACTCCGGAATATAAGCCCTTTTTGCGATTGGTTCGTACACTGCGGGTTCGCTTATCGTTCGGTTTATTATTCGGATTATTAATTTAAAGCTTTGTCTGCACACACCTTTTGGAGCGAACAAGTTTTTGGCGCCGTTGCCGGGGAATTGGTCAAGACCAATCCGTGTACGGTTGTCCATTCTTGGGAGCTTCCTGCTTTGCTATTGATCTTTTTGCTTGAGTGTTCTTGCAGGACCTTTCCTTAGGTTTATGTGAAGAACTAGAACTGGTAAGAAAATCGTTCCTTACGATCCTAAACCAGAAAAGACTTACAAGAAAAGGTTGAAAGAAGCTAAGAGAATGGCCGCTGATAATGATAAGGAAGTAGAGGATCTTAGAGCTGAATTAGCTGCAAATCGAGATCAAATAAGGCTCCAAGGAGAAGGTCTAAGGAAAGAGAGAGTTGACCAACTTACTCAACGGGAGCAAGTTCAGGCCGATTTGGCCACAATGAGAGAGCAGATACGACAAGTGCATCTGGAAGCTGAGAGAGGTGCTAGGGTTGTGATCGACCCACCTCCATCAGCACCCGCTTATGTACCACCACCGCCTCCACCAAGGGTGGAACCAGTTGATCAATTTGTGGGCATTCCATAAACACTGGGTCAACGTATGGATCCCGGTCAACAAACACGCCGTCCCGATGTCAAACTAGGCGATCCAACTAATAGAGAATATGAGTTCAGACCTCAAGTAATCACAATGATTTAGCATAATCGTTTTGGAGGAATGGAGAGAGAATCGCTACACCAAAACTTGCAAAACTATGACATTTTGATGGAAACTTTGAGGCCTTCTAGGTGTGATAACAATGACTATAAGCTCCATGTTTCTTTTTCACTTTGAAGGATAAAACACTTGCGTGGTATCATTTGCTTCCAACTGGAAGTGTGAACACATGGGAGGAGATGACCGCAGAGTTTCTCACCAAATTCTTCCCGCCATCGAAGACGGCGGAGTTGAGAGCCAAAATAAATGCTTTTGTGATGAGGAACTGTGAAAGCCTCTTCATGTCATGGGAAAGGCTCAAAGACATTTTGTTGTATTACCCACATCATGGGATTCCAAAGATTGATTTGTTGGTGATATATTTCAAGGGTTTGGATGCTGAAGCGCAGTTCAAGCTACAATCACTCTCAGTTGGGACGTTCATGGACAAGCCAGTTGATGAAGCGTGAGATTTTATTGAAAATCAAACTCTCACTATGGAGAAATACTCTCACTGGAGTGCCAAAAGTGGAGGTCAAACTTCTAGAGCTCATGAGCTGGATCTCACCTCTTCTAGTGTGGAACAAATCAATGCCCTCAACAATGAGATGAAGGCTTTGAAAAAACTCATAAAGGCGAAAACCCAACAAACCAAAGAGCAAGATGTTGGGTATGTTGGAAGAGGAAACTACCAAGGGAATAGGAACAACAACTACAACAACAACAACAACAACAACAACAACAACAACAACAACAACCGGAACTACAACAATTGGAGATCCAATCAAAACAATTCTGGTAATACTTATTCCCATGCTGAAACTGCTCTAACACCACCTTCTTCTTCTACTCAATTGAAGAGCCAGGAACCATCATCAAGTTCGAGCCAACCATCAAGTTCTAAGTTGAAAGCTATGATTGAAGCGCTGGTTGGAAAGATGAGTAGACTAGAGAGCACCGTTACTTCGATTTCTAAGGCACAAAAAGCCTTGAAAAATGAAGTGTTTAGCAAGGCCGGAGAAGTTCCTAGAGATCAAGGAAAACTTCCAAGACGTACAGAGAACAACCTAAAAGGCCAAATCATGTCAATTGCAACAAGGAGTGGCGTGAAGACTATTGGGCCGACCGAAACAAAGAAGAAAGAAGAAATTTACATACCGCTTCGTGCGTACAAGCTGCCACTACCATTCCCATAGTCTAGAGCAAGAGCGCGTCTAGACAAGCACTTCGGTAAGTTTCTAGACCTCACGAGTAAGCTCCATATTAACATACCTTTCATTGATGCAATTCTAGGTATGCCCTGCCCGCATACGGGAAGTTCTTAAAAGAAATCCTCTCTAACAAGAGGAAGATGGAAGACATTGGTGAAGTGAAGATGTCCTCAAGATCATCAGAACTCATCAAGATCATGAGGGAGAATATGCCACCCAAACTAAGAGATCCGGGATCGTTTTATATTCCCATCGGAGTTGGAAACGTCACATATGATGCATTGTGTGATTTAGGAGCAAGTGTGAGCATCATTCCACTTGCCCTGTGTGAGAAGGCTGGTTTAGGGGATCCTAAACTAGTTAAGATGACACTTTACATGACAGATCGATCTATCACTCGACCCGTAGGCGTGTTGGAAGACATTCCTGTAAGGCTAGGTAAACTCTGTATTCCCATAGACTTTGTGGTTTTGGATATTCCTGCAGATTATTTGGTTCCTATTATCCTTGGGAGACCATTTCTTGCAACATCCATTTGCTATGTGGATTGCAAGAATGTCAAGTTGTCTTTCAACATTGGAGAAGAGTAGGTTGAATTCATAATGTCAGCCTTAATGGGAAGCCAAGGATTGGAAGAAGACATCTACAACATCTATGATGAAGAGGAATCTCGTGAATTGGTTAGCTTGATCCTTACTAAAGATCCTCATGACAGAGTTCTAAGCTTTAGTATGATAGAGAAAGGTGTAGATGTTTCATGTGATGCAGATATACATAACTTGGAGACTTTGGAGGAAGATCCGTCAGCTGTGTTCGAGAAATTTAAAGAAGAACCAACTAACTACCTCGACAGGGAGTAAGTCATCTCGACCGAAGCAACCATCGGATTGGTCAAGGTGAAGGCAACAGGGACTCACCTCGGACCGGACCTCGGTCGAGATGCATCTGAAGCAAACAAAATCATCGATATGTCAGCCCCGACTGATGAAAGCACTAGCCTGGATCACTCCAAAATTCCGCAAGATATTATTAAAGACAAGGAAACTCCCACCTTGGAGCTCAAACCTCTCCCACAACACTTGATGTATGCATATCTTGGTCCAAATTAATCTTATCTTGTCATTGTCAACGCTAACCTTACCGAAAATTAGTTGTCCAAACTGATGGATGTGTTGAGAAAACATAGGAAAGCTATTGGCTATACCGTTGATGATTTGGTTGGTATTAAACCATCCTTTTGCATGCATAAAATCTTGATGGAAGATAATCACAAACCTTCACGGGAACCTCAAAGACGGTTGAATCCGATCATGAAAGAGGTAGTGAAGAAGGAAGTACTTAAGTTGCTTGATGTAGGAATTATTTTCCCTATCTCGGATAGCAAATGGGTGAGTCCAGTACATGTCGTACCCCAGAATGGTGGGATGACTGTTGTTACCAACAAGAACAATGAGTTGATTCTAACAAGAACCGTGATGTGATGAAGGATGTGCATTGACTATCAAAAACTGAATGTAACAACAAGGAATGATCACTTCCCCCTCCCATTCATTGCTCAAATGCTTGAAAGGTTAGCACAACACTCCCATTTTTATTATTTGGACGGTTATAGTGGTTTATTTCAGATCTCCATTCACCCGGATGATCAAGAGAAAACCACCTTCACATGTCCATGGGGTACATTGCCTATCGAAGGATGCCATTCAGATTATGTAACGCTCCAGCCACTTTCCAACGTTGTATGATGGCTATTTTCTCTGAGTATATCGAAGAGATCATGGAGGTATTCATGGATAATTTTTCTGTTTATGGCTCGTCTTTTGATAATTGTTTAGCTAACCTCTCACTTGTGTTGAAACGTTATGAGGATTCTAATCTCGTTCTAAACTGGGAAAAATGTCACTTCATGGTTAGTGAGGGAATTGTGCTAGGACACCTCGTTTCAAACTGATGTATAGAGGTCGATCGAGCCAAGATCGAGACCATAGAGAAACTTCCACCACCTTGTTATGTTAAAGGTGTGCAGAGTTTTCTAGGACATGCATGTTTTTACAGGAGGTTCATCAAAGACTTTTATAAGATCTATAAACCACTAACAAACTTGTTGAACAAAGATGCGATTTTTGAGTTTTCGCAGGAATGTCTAGATGATTTTCACAAGCTAAAGGAAGCATTGAGATCAACTCCCATCATTCAACCTCCTAATTGGGACATGCTTTTGAAGTCATGTGTGACGCAAGTGATATGGTGGTAGGAGCGGTTCTTGGACATAAGAAATATGGGTGAACCTACGCCATCTACTACGCCAACAAGATGCTGGATGAGGCTCAACTGAACTACGCCACCACCGAAAAAGAGCTCTTAACGGTAGCCTATACTTTTGAAAAATTTCGTTCTTATCTTGTAGGTGCGAAAGTCATTGTCTACACTGACCACGTTGCCATTTGATACTTGCTCACCAAGAAGGACGCAAAGCCGCACCTCATTCGTTGGATTCTCCTACTTCAGGAATTTGACTTGGAAATCCGCAATAAGAAAGGATCCCAAAATTCTGTAGCGGATCACCTCAACCGGATACTTCCCATTGCTTTAGAGGGAGACAACATGCCCATCAATGACTCCTTTCCCGATGAGAAGATTCAATGGATGGAGCATTGCCTTCACCAAATTTCGGAAGGTAACAAACCTTGGTATGTTGATATTGTTAACTATCTTTTTTATCAGGAAATACCTCCCGGGCTATCATACGCACAAAGGAAGAAATTCTTTAAAGAAGTGCGTCATTATTTTTGGAATGAACCTCTACTCTTCAAGAAAGGTCCAGATGAGATGATGCGGAGATGTATTCCGGAAGATGAGACGAAGAGTGTCATGAGGCATTGTCATTCATTATAATGTGGGGGATATGCTAGCGCTCACAAAACGAGATAGACGATGAAAGAATAGACCTTTATCCAAGTGGACCCTGAAAGCTTGAGTAAACCCTAATCCGAAACCCGTCTTGGGTTGTTCGTTGAGCATCTCGATCGATATCGATATAGAATAGAACGAGATCGACCATTGTTTTGCCCATCTCGAGTTTAGGTTATAGTTTGCCAAATCCTATCCTTGTTTATACGAAAGCCTATGTTGAGACTTACCCGGTGATTCCTTTGCTTGTATACCGATGATGATGATGATGTTAGTTAATAAAGGTTCATCCTTTATTAGGGTTTGAGTGTGCCTTCATCCTACCTTTGAGAGTTAACCTGATACTTACCCGGTGATGGTTAGTTCTGCACCCTTAGGTGAGTGATGTTGGTTTGAGCGTCTTTACCTTTCCCTAGTTCCTTGATACTTACCCGGTGATAGGAGCTTTGGTTCGAGAAAGTGGGTAGTGAGACTTACCCGGTGATCTATCCCATAGTCGCAACACCTTCCCTTAACAACCTCATCTTTGTCCACTTTATCCGAAGAGATCTTGAGTCGAAATCACAACTGGATACTATGATCTTTAGAATCTGCATTTCCCCATCCAGATTCATATTCTTGCTTTTTCTTTTGATCAATACTATTGCATGCTTTCAATATTGAATTGCTTTACTATGATTGTTCTCACCGATTCTCTGAGATCGATTCCAGAATATAAGCCCTTGCTGAGATTGATCCGTACACTGCGGGTTCGCTTATCGTTGGGTTTATTATTCGGATTATAAATTTAAAGCTTTGTCTACACACGCCTTTTGGAGCGAGAAAAAACCCTTGCGATTATAGGGTGATTGGTTGAAGGTTGTGGTTTGGATGATGATAGATTGAGCCTTTAAGTTTAGATTGGACCCTGAGAGTTGTTTTTACCTTTGCAGAACCAAATCTCGGACTATGCTTATGAATCTCGGGGGAGATTTCACCATAAACAACCCGTGGTTTCTTTTGTTGGGCCATTTTTTTTATATCATTAAATCTAGGTTATAGATTGCCCAAATCCTAGCCTTGTTGAACTTTTCAAGCCTATATCCAAGTTTGGAAAAAGACTTACCCGGTGATTCTCTTTCTTGGTTGCCAAAGATAATGAGTTCTAGGTAATAAAGGTTTATCCTTTATTAGGTTTGAGTGCGCATTTTTCTTGCCTTTGTGAGTTAACTTGAGACTTACTCAGTGATGGTTAGTTCTATTCCCTTAGGTTGAGTGGTTGGTTTGAGATTATAATTCATTTCCTTAGATGCTTGAGACTTACCCGATGATAGGACCTTTGGTCTAAGATAGTAGATAGTGAGACCTCTCCCGTGATCTATCCCACCTTAGAAACACCTTTCCTTTGTGATCCCAGCTTTGTCTACAGATCTTTAGAGGTCTTGAATCGAAAACCACAACCGGATGCTTAGATCTCTAGAATATGCAGTTTCCCAATTATCATATATCATATCTTGTCTTTGCTTTATTTTATTAGTTATAGAGTTGCTCTTTATCATCTTTATTGATTTTTGCTTATTTGCGAGGTCTATTATATTTTTGATTGTTCATCTATTGATATCACCTTATTCCCTCTGATCGACCCTTGAATATATGTTTTTGTTGCGATTGATCCGTACATTGCGGGTTTGCTTATTTGTTTGACTTTTATTTCTGGTATAAATTTAAAGTTTTTTTCGTTCATATTTCACACACATATGAGAGCGAACAACTGTCGACCAACTTTTCTTTCGGTTTGTATGTTTGATGAATGGTGTTTGACGACAAGTAGGGTTCTTCCTACTTCATCTTCTTCTCTTGGTATTTTCGTCTTCCTCTGTAGAGCTCTATGCCTTATTTATGATAGCGCATGAGGCTCTTGTTTCTGTATTTCCTTCATCTTTTTCTTATGGTTTCCCTTTTTAATGTTTTTTTGCTCTTTTTGTGCCGTTTGTACTCTCTATATGCGTTATGTGCTTTAAGGAAACTGGTTTCTCATGCCACTGGAGACTTCGATAAAGATGATGTCACCTTCAATCGGGTGAGATGTGAAGCGTCCAATTTAGCCTGATCTCAATCACATGTCCAAATACATGTAGCTTAGTCTACAACTCGCTTCCATCGGTTCTTCTCTCTACTCCCATATGTTTTTCCTACTAAAAATCTCATAGATGCTGAATAATATTTGATCTTTGTATGTTGTTGTTTACGGAGATGAAGACAAGCCAGGCTTGGTGACTTATTCTGATTTGGCTTTAAATCGTGAGTATCAAAGTTGAAGCTGATCTCTTTGTTACAACTCAGTTATTAATATGACATTTCAAAAATGCAAATGTAGGTATTAAGTTGTTTATCTACTGCTAAGAATAATCTACAATAACTTTGAAGTAGCTTTCCTTTTATATAGTGAAGGAAATAAAAACATGGGTAGGTCATGATTTGATCTTCTCTTACTTTGATATGACCCCTTGCAAGTCCGTGCATTTTGCCCGGAACGTTGGAAATCATTGGCTTGTTAGTTGTTTGATTTGGAAGTAATTTGGTGTTGGGAATGCTCTTGAGTCAATTCGGGTTGAGCAAAGTGTTTTTTTTGTTTGTGTTCCTTATTGGATCTCAACTAATACATATTTTACTGCAGAATGATATTTCCTTCTTAAGAAATAAACTATGCATCATAAATATTCTCACATTTAAGTATATCCTCTCATAAACATAGGGGAAGCAATAAGATCATTGGCTCAATTTGTTTATGATTATGGCTTTGGCAAGTTGATTTGCATAGAGCAAGCGTACCACTCCTCAAGATTGTATTTGAACCTGATATGAGGACTGGTATAGAAGTTGCAAAGTATGGAGCTGAAGTTAGAGGTTGTTTAGGTATCTAGACGTTAGCAATGGTAGTGTGCAAGAAGGTTCAATTGTTGTGATGTGAATGTATCAATATGACCAATTGGGCAATTAGAGTTTGGCATAAAGGTAAGTAGGTGTTGACTTTTATTCTCGTTGAACGAATATTTTTTTATACTGAACATTGGCTAAGAATTTCTTTGGTTATGTTGGAAATGATATTCTTCTGCTTCCCATTTTATTGGCAGGTTGAAATAAAAATTTGAACTCCTCTTATATAAATAGGGCCATTGATTACGAGATTTTGCGACAAGCAGAACTCCATAGCCAAGGAAATGCCGACTTAATTGTTCATTGTCTTCAAAAAAAAGGTATGCTTTGAATTTATGTTTCTTCATCCATAATTTGATATACTTTGCCTTCTTCGTGGTCAATTTCTCTCATAGAATCTTAGGGTTCCCTTTGTATGGAATTGCCTTTCAAGGTTGAAATCTGTTGAATGTGTGGGGATATGTTGTTTTATTTTCTTTCCCCTTACGTTTTATTACATGTTAAGTTCGATTAGTCCCTCTTTCATTAAACTAAGGGGATTTTGATTTACTTGGTGTAATGAGAGGAACAAGTAGCAGCATGTTGATGATTCATCAACCGGTTTTATCTATGCTTGGTGCAACTTTGGTGCTATATATGACACCGTTTCATTAAAATTGAAGTCTTGCATTTGGATTATCGATCCTTGTTTGTTGTGCCGTATTGTGTTATTTTTTAAACTTTTGCGTCCAAAACTAAATCATCTTAATAAAAGGAGTTTCCTAAAGCAGTTTTGTCTAAGTGCATGTCAAATGGGTTCTCCATCTGAGGCCTGGATACGAGAATATAGTGAGGCATTGAAACTTGATGATGAAGTAAGTGTTATGGTGTCTGATGCAAGCTCCTTGCCTCTAACAGGACCCGATGAGGGACCATCCCCAACATCATCTTTGAGTCCTGTCATGGAAGGAGCTAATACTAGAGCAAGAGCAAAGACCATCCATGAGAAAGTTGCTAGCTTATTGGCAACATGTGATCGTAAAGAGATCTCACTCATACCTAGGTCTCCTTTAGTAACATTTTTTACTACTAAGGAAGGACAATACAAGGACCAAGATTTCAAGCAAGCATAGAAGGTGGCTAGGACAAGGAAAGAGTTTCAGAGAAGAAATCTCGGCTCTGAGGACCAAAATCTCGCCCGAGATTTTAGTAGATAGACCGAAATTTGGCTCCTGTCGAGAGTTATAAGATCCAACCATGATCTTATTAGTTATAGATTTATTTTATTATTTTAATACCTTTAAGGCTCTAAAACATTCTAAAGGTATTTGTTGATTTTTGGTCCTATCTTTTAGGATTATCTTTTAGTTAGATTTCTTATCTTTTGTAGGAGAATCTCCTCTATAAATAGCCTTAGAGGGTGGGATTATTTGGTAGATTTGATATGATTAATATTTCCACAATATTGTGTTGTTGTTTTGCTTATGAAGTTTGCGTTTTATTCATTCCTATTCAATCAAAAGAGAGAGCCTTTGATTGAATTGTTGTGAGTTATTTTGTAGGAGAATCTCCTCTCACGTTAGTTTTTCCTCTCTTCTCCTCCTTGTGCTCTCTTCTTCCTTCTCCTTGGAAGATCTTGGTAGGATTCCGCAGCCGTGATGTTTTGGATCTGTTGTGGTAAGCTCCCCTATCCTCTCTTCTCTTTGTTGCTGTTATCTTCTCCTTCTCCTTCTCTTCACCTCTATGGCTATGGAGGAAGCTTTGAAGAGAGATCTTGTAAACCCTTTGCATGTCTATCCTTTTAGCTCATTTAGGTCATGGTGAGGAAGCTAAGACCTGTGTATAGTATATTGAGAAGGCCCAGCCAAAGAAGAAAGCCCTTGGAGAAAAGACACAGTCGAAGAAACGAAGAAGACAAAGCTTCTACTGTTCGACCGCGGGGACGCACCACTAGAGGCGCAGGAGCGGACCACCAGCCACCGCAGGGGCGGTCAGAACCACTACAGGGGAGGCTCCCAGGCGCAGGGGGGGGCTCTAGGCTTCCGCAGGGGCGGTGACAAGTCCACGCAGGGGGCGCCAACTTGCTTCCGCGGCTGCGTTTTCTTCACCAGTAGGCTTCTTCCTCCCTTTATCTTCATTTCTTCCTTAGCCTTATGGTTATATCTAGTTAGAAGCATGCTTAGGGTAGACCTAGGACTTATGAGAATGCCATCTAGTGGCTTGAACCTAGGCGCCCTTTGAGTTAGTTGGAATCGTTGCCAATCTTGTATGTGTGAAGACCTTATGGTCTCTCTTCCATCTTGTGTTCTTACTCCAGCCTTGGGTAGTCCTTGAGCTCATATAGGGTATGGGCTGTTGTTCCCATTTTCTTTGATTATCATGTTCATGACCTCTTAAAGGTTTAAGAGAGCTTTCCTAGCTTACTAGTTGTTCTACTCTATGTTCGGTTGCTAGCCTTGGAGAGTCTTTGAGTTGAGTTATGAGATTGATGTTGATGTGTACCTCGTTGTGATCAGGCCTTGGTTATTCCCATACGGAAAGTTGAGATCGTTTGTTTTGATTAGCTTTGAGATGAGGTAAGTCCTCGGACTTACTTAGCCGCTTTTATGCATTATTTGGATACATGATGGTTGTGTGTGTTTTATCGCTTTTGATCATGAAACCGGATTAGGACTACTTGACTATATATATTATTTGGCCCATTGTTACTATTATTATCGGGCGGTGACATCACTGCCCAGCTTCCGAGGGAGACTGGGAGGTTCTCTACGATCAGGCCATACATGGTATAAGGCGGGCTTCTTCGCCACTCCACATGGTATACAGGTTGAGCTTCACATCACTCCTGTTGGTTACATGGGGACAGAGGCAAGAGTTATAAGACTCTCGTGTCACAATTTAAACGAATGCGAAGAACCGGTAGGTGAAATAAATAAGTTAAAAAGATACTCTAGAAGGGGGGGGGGGGGGTG